>VXAB01004878.1:590466-692781 GCA_013399175.1 Odontophorus gujanensis
AAAAAAAAAAAAAAAAAAAAGCTGTCAAATTCCTACTACTGGGAACAAAATCCTTGTGCTTATGTGCACAGAAGATGCTGCTAAAAGTAATGCCAAACTCTGGAGGGCACTTTCTTGGGGTAATCAAGTACTTTGTGTCTGTGGAAAGATCCTCTGCTTACTCTCACTGTTTCACTGGGAAATAAATGGTCTGATTTTGGTCGCTCTCTGCTTTATAAAGCACCTCACCCCAAGAAAAATAAAATTCAAATGTAACATTCTAACTGACAAAATTGTAACTAATGATAATTTTTTTTCCAAAAAGCGAGGAAGACATTAAAGCATTTACAAAAGAGGAGGAGAGGAATTAATTAACCTCTTGGTCGATCCTTTTTATGGTTTTGCCTTGAAATTTCATGCATACTTCAAATATCAAAACAAATTTCTAAAGCATGAATAGATACAAGAGTGTCTCCCCACCCCCCATCTTCTGCTCTGGCACTATTGTTTGGAAAAAAAGAAATCAGGACTTTGACTTCTTTTCTCTTGTAGCACAGGAAATTAGATGTGATTACATAGAAACCTTAATTATACTTCTCATTAAGAACTGCTGTAACCTTTATAAATGCTGTAGGATGACCCAAGTGTTCACTAAGTAAAACTTTATTTAAAGCTTTTCCCAAGTGAAGTTGGTGAGAGCTTTACTACTGATTTATCAAGAGGTAAGATTTTACATTGTAGCTTTTTAATATGCAATCAGCCTAATTCAAGTTCATGTGACATAATGATTTTTCTTATCTTACTCCAGCTATTCTGTCTGTTTTGTAATTACCTACTGCTACTCCAGATGCTGAAAGATCACACTGCTAATAAACATTGGGAGATTTTTCTTAATAGGCTATGGAAAGGCGCTAAACACGTTAATGGAAGAGTGTAATCTGAAAGTACTCTTTTTTAGAAATTGACGTCATAGGTAAATCTAAAAGGACTCTACTTTGATCAGTTGGAATTCATCTAAAATAATCTTGTAAGGAGTAAGACCAATTCTTTATTGAAAATCTCAATTTGATTTTCTTTTCTTAAGCAAGGAGACTCACTAATCACTCCACTGATTTCAAATATACCTTTCTCACCATCAAAACAACAATCAAATTTTGGATGATGGAGGAAGGAATTAGCTTCTCATCTTCTCGTGCTTTGCCACCCCTTATGACATCACTACAGGGGATGTGCAAATTCTGCATTTAATCCACCTGAATAGTTCGGTTTAATTACAGGATTTGCCTTCGTCTTTCCACTTGTTTTCTGGAGGTGACTAACCTGTTGCAGGAAAACTAGTCAGCTCTGGTCTGGTGTTTGGCTTAGCACAGAGTCTGGTGGCTTCTTTACCAGAAAATGGGGCTCTCCTGAATTGAATGTAAGGATAATTTGGAGCTAAAAATCCTTTGGAAGACCCTACTAGAGACTGGAAAGCAACACAGGGCAGAAGAGTGGAGAAGAGAGGAGTTTGATCAAATAGGGGCTCCCTGCTGCATATTGCCTATATTTTTGTCAATAACTTTGTCATTTTAACTGGTAGTTTGGATGTGATATTTTCCCAATACTTCAACTGTACTGTGGAGGATTAAACCCACAGTTTTAGAAATGGTCTCCAAAAATGGAAGATGGACATTGTGCATCCCCTTAAGTAGTTTGATCCTCTTTCTGCCTGATCATTCATCTTCCACAGCACAGGTCAGGCTCTTCAGAGAAGGCTCTATCAGGGCCAGACAGTGTGGTAAAGCCACCTTCTGTACTCTACCTTTCCCAGTTTTTCATCTCTTTTTTTTTTATTATTATTCTTTAAATGTGTAATATTTACAATAACAGAAACAGAACTGAATGTTGCTTGAAAAGGAATAGATAGATGAAGTAGAAGAAATACTTCTCAGGATAGAAATAGGCTAAATAAAAGTAGCTTAACTCAGTAACAAATTGCCCCAAACCAATTCTAACTGTGAACAGGTTTGTCATTTCAGCCCAGAACAATTTTATTTATGTATTTGTTTTTAGAAGCTTAAAACGATTCATCCTTAGGGTGAAGAAAGAGCTGTGAGACTGCAGCAAATATGCAGGGAAATATGTCCTCAGATCTCATTGTAATTAAACTGGAACTGGTTGTCTAATTTTCCTTTTTTTTTTTTTTCTTTTTTTATAAATCTCTTTTTATGTGAAGTATACTGCTATAAAGGGCCAAATGCATCATCCCTCAGGTAACAGAACTGCTTGATGTGGCCCATGCTCAGAAGTTCACCCTAAGAGCAGTTGTGGCTTAAACTGACAGTACCAGCGGGGATGAGACAACAGGCTGTATTATTATTTAAAGCCATCATTTTAATAGTAATTGCCACAAAGCAATATTTTATGTGAGAGAAAGTAATGTTTTACAAAGGAAAGGGAGAATCACTGAATGAAAACACAAAATGCACATCAGCCTTTTGGCTGTGGAATGATATCTTTAAAATATCAAAGTTCTCTGTTACTATGTATGAATTTGCATAAATCTCTCATCCAAGAACTGAAAATACTAAATGCCTAAAGCCACGAAATACTTCCAGTGTTCTACTGATTTCACTGTGACAAGCACTGTAACTCTCAAGGAAATGAGTCTGGTCCCCAGGGACCCTACTTTGATTTCCCCTAGAGCTGGTAGATCATAGATGTAAAATGGCTCCAGATGAACTTCTTGAGAAGTAATACAAAAACTGGTGAGTGAGGTATCTCCAACCCATAGTTGTATGATGTAGATCAGAATTTATCTGACATTCCTTTTTCTGTATATTAACTCGTAATACTCTATGACCTTCGCTGTCGTACTTCAGGGACTGAGTACTCCCACTGTCTTCACAGAGTGATTGGGTATTCTGTTGAGTTATATCCAGTTCTCCTATTTCGGCCCACTAAATGACCTTCAGCTTCTTGTGAAGGTCAGGAATAAGAAGAGAATTGCAATAAAGGAGTATTATTTTTTTTTTTAAAATATGCTTTATTAGCATTAAGTCTTGGAACAACTGCTAAGAGGAAAAGGTCATAAATATTATTGGGCACTTTTAATTACAGTAAAGTGCAATTCCCTGTTATAAAATGCCATCCTTCTCTATATTTAGCATGAGTCTTTCTAGTGTAAAACTATAATACTGAGTCTTATGAATACAGTCTTATCTGATATCATATGACAATTGAAGCCAAATCCCTTTTGCTTTCAAACTCAGGTAGTCTTACCATCATCAATAGAAATATCAGGTAAGTGAAAGGAATGTGACATTTGTTTTTTTGGTTATGAAGTGAACAGTGCAAATGACTCTAATTTGCAACTTATAAATATCGATGGGGAAGAGTTTACATTCTGTGACACATACAAAAACTGGGTTGTGTTACTCTTTTTTTTTTTTTTTTTGCACCAAACTCAGGGGAAATTCAGGTAAAGAGTACAAGATCAAAACTGCAAAACTGTTTTTGTCAGTGATTTGTCTTATAGGCAGTATAGCATCTGCTCATATTCCTTGAGTCAGAGATTTAAACACTAACTTGACTTGTGTTCAATCTGCTGAAGTGACAAGCCTGGACTCCTGTTCTAGTGACCCAGTTCTTTCATGAAGAAATCTTCCCCTGCAGAGTGAGCGATGAGCCTCTGGCAGGGCAAGCCCATGCTCAGCTCCTTGCATGATTAGAATTAGGAAGTATTTTTTGCATACCTTCATTTTTAAGCCACTTACAGTGTGATTTTCCTTTCTGCTTCCACGCTGTGTTCATTTATCCATAGACAGGCTTATTTCTCAGCATCATCAGTATTAATCTGCCTTTTCACAGAATGATTTCTCATGCACAAAACCAGAATAAAGCTCGGCAGAGTTTTGAATGAAGTGTAAGCAGCTACCTAGAAATTAGCAGCTATGTGCCTACCCTGGGCTTTGAAAAAGTTGAGAACAGACTCAAAAATAATTGCTAAGAAGGACTACTGATTGCTCTACTCCTCTCAGCCACACTCACTTATTTGGTGTAGGTTGGGTGGTTCATTAAAATGACTTGTTCTTCCTTCAATCCTGGCTTTCAGCAGTGACATGTATAGAGCCCTGGAGGTAAAGACAGTTTTAGGAACGGATGACATAGTTGACTATGAATCATAACATGATGATGTGCATGTGAGAAACAGTTTTCATTCATTGGCACTTGTTACATCCTGATGAAATCAGCAGACTAGCAAGAGGTTTGACTTAAGAGAGGGAAGGACTGACAGAAAACTACTCTTAGATGCTCTGGTAAATAGGATGGCTTTGGCACTGTCTCTTGGTTTCATTCATTTTTGACACTGGACTGGCCATGTCAACCCCATTTATCCAGTGCAGGTCTGAGCTGTTGTTGTTTACTCTGTTTATTAGCTTGTGCAGATGTACAATGCCAGGAGGGGTATGGGCTAACCTCTTGAGGTCACCCAATGTAAGCCAGTGCCTTCTCATGCCAGAGCTGAGGCACAGTTGCCTCCCACACGGTACAGTCAAAAGGTTCCATTATTAGGGATGTAAGTGAGGACAAGCTCTGCTTTACCAGGAAGGTGTTTAGTGGAACACTATGTTCAAATCCTCTGGTCTATGTGAAAGGAGACCTTACTTATCCACTTCTTCCTTTTAGTTGGTCTTGATCTTTATCCCCAAGACTGGGAGGTCTAGAGGACTTTTTTCAAAATCACAGCCCTATCTGGCAGAAAATGACAAGATTTTTAATATGTTAAATTTAAATATCAACTGCTGTCCTCCCTGCCCTCAAAGATCAGTGTTACAGACTTAAAGATACTCTTTAAGATCTTTACTACATTGGCAAAAGTTAACTGGAGAAATTCTTAAGGGAAAAGATGCAGAGAAAGCAGATGAGAAGAGAAAACAGATCTTCATGCTAGTCCTAATTTGAAACACAATGAAGTCTAAATGCGAGCTTTCAAACAACTTCACTGTATTCAGTCAAGATATATAAGTCCATTTTTGTACACACAGAAGCACAAAAGAAGTTGAGCAATCTGTTTGTGTCTGCTTTGCTGTTACTGAAGATACATGTCGCCCTTTTTGTTTTTTCTTCTTCTTATTTTTTTTTTTAGCAAGGATATGTAACCTTCAGGTGGTAAAAATAAAATGTATTTTATCTGGAAATCATTATTATGGGTTCATTGTCTTGCTTGTTAAAGCAAAACTCACAAAAATCTTCAGTCATGTCATCTAATTTATCTGTGTGCATCCAGACTCCATGTTGAGGTCATTAGTATCTCAGGTGTATTATCTCACCCTGTCAGTTGCTATGGAAATAGCTCCAAGCATCTTCAGAGCCTTGGCTGTGTACCACACAGGCATCATGGAAAGAAAGGCTGTGTACAGGGGAGCAAACTTTAATTTAAATCATACTGATAGAGATTTAAATATTTACAGTTATTTCAAATTTTTGAACTGACCATAAATTCACCAATACGCAGTGGTGATTTTAGGTGAACATATGCCCATCTAACTTGGTGACTTTTGTCCCTTCCATTGGTGCAAAAGTGATTGCTGAAAAAAAGGAATGGCCTATACAGAAAACATCAACTGTATAAGGGAAAGAAAATATTTCCTTCTGTGTGTTTCTCAGGTTCTTAGGCTTTCTTAAGGGTTGCTCACAGCAATAACTATACAAGCTCTGAATCAAATATTATACTGCTGTAATGAATAATAGATCACACTACAGATAGTTTCACATTCTCCCTGAATTTACTGTTTGGAGTTATTCTCTTCATACTGTGTTGGTAATTATCAAATGGCTTCAGTATAGTCAGTTATTTTTTCATACTCTTTTGCACTTTTAGTTTAAGGCTGTTCAATATCTTGATGCAAGTTTAGACTGAATTGAGCTGCTCTTGCCTCTCTGAGGGAATATGGAAGAATATCACCATATTCTCTTTGTTCCAGCTGTAGCAGATGACTCTGTGGTCTAAGACAAATACCCTTGGCTTAATTAAGAGTGGACTATTTTATGTGTGCTGAATAGCTGTGTGCTGTGCCTCTGTGGAAAGGTTATGGCCATGGTGGATGGTGATTCCTGCAGGGGGATGGTGTCCCCTGGGGTTTCATTTGCAGTGGGATTCTAATTATAGGCTGTTATGAAGGCTAATCTCCATTTTCTTTTAAACAGTAGTACTCTCCTTCCTTTCTCAAGCTTCAAGGTTGGTGACTTATGAGTAAGGTTTTTTTTTGTTTTTATTTTTTCCTCTGTCCCTTGCTTTAACTATAAGGTCACATTCCTTCAGTTTGAAGCTTTAACCAAGCACTGACAATTTCAGATGTTCTTAGTACAGGCAGACAGCCATGGGAAGGAAGTTAAACACCACAAAAGCCCTTTTTCTGTAGATGTGTGGTACTTGTCCATTATCTGTGTATGGTCTTTGCTCTTCTCTTCCCATTAATATTTTGAAGCCTTCATTTTTTTCCACTAGAATGGCTTTCAGAAAAATCCAGACAATGATATGAGCAAGATGCATGTTTTTAATCTGCCTTGTTTGGGATATGTGGTACCATAGGACTAAGCAGTCCCACTCATATTTCCTACTCATTTGGTAGTGCCATGAGCTCACAAACTTGTGGTTGGTACAGCCTTCTAGAGACCTGCTAGCAGCCAGCTAATAGTTTTTATAACCCTTTCTCCCAGACCAAGGGCATGGGCCAGACTGTGCTTCCACCTGCTCCTCAAAATACAATTACTTCCAACGGAGTCTGACAGATGTAATAGAGAAATGAATTTCTTCTGTGCAGCTCAATAGACCTTGGAAAGCTCTCGTATAAAACCCGTGTAACAGTGATCATCAGCATGTTAAATCAGTATGATAAACTGTTTCCTAGCATGCCTGTATGGCTCTTCATAGAAGTGACTGGTCCACCTATGTCAGCAGGCTGGCTCAGGCATAAGCCATGCAGCCCAAGATGATATAAAACCCCATAAATCACAGATTGGTTTGATGCCACAGCAGACAAAGTGGGAGAGCTCATATGAATTCTCTCTATAGCCTTTGCTAGACTTAGGCTTTGGAACTAAGATATCTGATTACCTCCTATTTTTTCCCCCCTCTTCATATACTTAACACATATATGCTTTTACCCAGTTCTTTTAGGTATGACTCTCTTAGGCATAATTGGCTAGGAGAGGAGTGTTAAGGATGAAGGGGAAGTAGTAATACAGAATATCTTTGCTTCTCAATATCCAAGCCCCAGTGTTGCTGTTATCCAAGCATATATGTTATGTTTGCGCTGAAAAGAAGGGAACAGTGTTGCTTTAAAATATATATATATCTTATTTTTCCCCTATTATTCACATTTTCATTAAAATTTCCTCTATTTGTAATTTTTTAAGATGTGCAGAAACTGAGCTCTTGGTGAGATCTTCGCCTGATGGTGGCTAGCTGAACTTGGCTGACGTTGAGGAATCTCTGCCAAGTTATGCCCAAAATGTTCAGGCTCATTTTGGAAGGAATTCTGCAAATAAATGTCATAGTCTGTGAGGATGTGTAGTGTTCCACCTAATATTTAACAACAGTCTTTGGCTTGGTATTTGGTGTTCTTGTCGCGCAGTGCATCTGAATGATGGGAACTTATACTGACTTTTGAAAGTTTAAGAAATGTACTTTTGAATCACATGTGGTGACTGCTACCTTCAGATCCTAATTTTGTTAATGGGAGGCAGAGTTTCACTGAGATCATAAATGAATGGTATCATGCTTTCTGTAGCCAAAGCTACACATGACACCAAAGGGTGGTTGACTCACCACCTCCAAAAAAGGAAAAAATAAGTAAGAAAGGAAGTGCACCTTTTGCTTGCACAAATGATGACTAAAACCCAAGCATTTGATGTAGACTAGATCTATGCATTGGCAGGAATCCTTTCTATGAAGAACCTTGCCATCTTTGGGATGTGTCTCAAAGCTGGGATCTTGCAGTGACTGAAAGAGGGAAGCGGCAATGGAGGGGAGACTTGCCAAGGTGGAATAACAGCTTTCGTTTGTCAGTGCAACCCTGTTTGAGAAGAAATCAGCAGGAGTTTGGTCCTAAAAATTGTTGATGCCAGGGTGTCGTGTATTCTGTTAACTTTTGTGTTGATGCAAAATCCAGCCACTCTGACAAATACCGTTTATAGTTACGTCACAGAGTTTTAAATGGTTGAATTCAGTACCTACAGGAGACTGTTATTCTAAGCTCCTGCTGACAGAACTGTCAGTGGAACTATACCATTGTAGGAAGTGGTGGGCGTCCATTTTCAGCAAAAAAATCTCTTGTGTAGACAGATACTGTTTACAGATATCATGAAAAAATACATTCAGAACAGACTAGAATGAGAAAGGCTGCCAACACGAATGCATGAAGACTGTTTATTACTGGATTTATTGACAAAGGCATTAAGAAGTGACAACCAACCTAATTTTTGATCCTCAAGTACAGATGAATTTTAGTCTAGTGACATAAAAGGATTAGATAACAAACACATAATAGTGATGTGTATGTCTATTACTCTGTCCATCTCTGTGGTTTACTATTTGCTTGCCACTTTCCAGTCATACTGGTCTATTCAACACAAGTCTGTACCTGAGAAAAGCTAAGTGTAAGAGAGTTAAGTGACAGAATGAATATTCTGCCTCCAGTGTCAAATGTCTTGAAAAATGGATCCATCTAATTCTATTTTTATTTCTATGTTTGATGACGAGTTATATTTACTTATAGAGCTGTACTGTGTTTTCCATCTATTTTTTTTTTTTTTTGTTTGGTACAGAAGGTAATCCAGGGTTTAACAAAGTGAAAAAGAAATCTCCCTTCTCCTCCGACAATGTAAATTCCAATTACAGAAGCATGGGCAGTTCAAACATTGGGCTATTTTTCTCCTTCAGCTGCCAGTTTTGCAGATTTTTGTTTATGCTCACAAGAGATGAAGAATGCATCCATTTTTAAGAATTGGGTATAAAGTCCTCATATTCTGATCCCATGGTTTTTTACATGAGAATGTTCATTGAAGACACGAGGACAAAGAAGAATTCAGAATGAGGCCCATAGCCAGAAGTATGTGAGAACTTAAAAGCCAAGCAGAATAATTGGATCTCTGCTAACAAACTGACAGTAACTGTCATAGATAATCAGATTAACATGGCAGAAAGCCCTGAAAACAGGGACAAAGTAATGTTCATTTCTTACCCACAGGAAACTTTGAATTTAACAAGCCAAAGAACAGGCTAGCTGTGCATAATGTCATTATCAAAGCCTAAGAGATGTTCATTGTCACTCCAGTGCCTATTTCTTCAACCTTTTGAAGAAATTGAGCAACTGAAAGTGCTTTCCATAAGACCAACATTACTGATGCTTTGTGCTTCTCTTGATTCCACCCTTTATGCCTTCTGCCCTCTCACTCAGTCCTCACATTTAGAAGAGGAACTCCTGTACTCTAATCACAGCCAGAGCTGGACTGCAGTGAAGGATACAGCTACATGTACCTGTTCTTGGAGCAGCACGTGTGGAAATAACTGTAAAAAGTAGCAAATGTTTATTCAGTACTTTTAGCAGAGCTGAGCGTGTCAGGGAAGCATACTCAGAGTTACTGTCCTCTGTTGAGTTGTCTATGCAGAAGACTTGCATGACCTATTTGACTGGGACTTTTATAGTCACAGTTGACATATACTTGGAGAAAAGAAAAGGGTAAAAAATAAAAAATAAAAGTGTCAGAAAGACAAATATAAGCCTGTTTCCAAATCCTCTTCTTTTAGATAACTTCTATAGCAATAGCACAATCCTAATTCTCAAATTCTCAAATGTGTATTTGGGGGCTTTTAATGCGTGAAGAGACTTCTTTTCAAGCCTGGGCTTTGCGGAAACCTGCATTCAATTTTTTCAAACTGTGTCTGTTGTCTTAGGCAAATCACTTTAATCTTTGCCTGTGTGTCTCTATGGTGTAGCAAAGATAGATTAAGTTTACTGCAGCTATCCGAATTATCAATGGTGTAAACCCTCCAGGAAAATCTTCCTTTGATCTTGCAGTAAGAAATGCCCCATTGAAGCTAATGAGACTAAACATGCAGGATAAGTGGTGGTGTAGGTATAATAAAGCTACCATAAAGGTTGGAGAGTGTAATTTCCTCTGCACCTAGATTGCATCTGTTGGCAGAAGAAAGCTACAAATCTAGGTTTTTGCTTGAAATGTCAGTGCATTTTTGCCTGGTTGCTTATGCTCTCGCCTCACATTCCTTGTGTGTATGTCAACCATCCTCCTTAGTGACCCAGCAGTGCGTAATTAGCCCTCCTCCACATGGTTTAATCATTCTGATATTTTACATGGTGCAGCTGTGTTGTGCTTGTTGCTGCTGAAATTAAATGTGCCTTAAATCCACCTCCAAAAAGGCTGATCCTGCATAGTGAGGCTGTCTTCCCTGCTTAGGAGGGCTGTTGCCACTCTGGGTGATACCTCTCAGCTGTTGTGCATGTTGTTGGGCCAAATCTGAGTGTGTTGCTTGAAACCTGTGGCCTGTGCTGGGAAAGAGACCAGGTAAAGGAGTCATAGCACCTCTGGTGTTCAGTATTGTCTATACTGTTCCAGTGTTCCTTACAGCAATTATTGCTCCTGCAAAATGTCTTTTTAAGAGTGGAGAGCATTTGCTGTATTCAATAAGAAGGTCCTTATTGACTATGTTAATTTTTCTAGATCTGTTGTCAGTCTGTCTGCATGACTTCAATGAAGATTTGTAAAGAACAGCTCTTCTTCCCTTTGTCATGTTTTGTTTGCATTTTACTGGAGTGATGTAGGACTCCAGCACCAGTTCTGCTAGTAGGAAATAGTGTTGCTTAGTGTTTCTACATTAAACACACGTCCATATCTTTTAATTATGGTTAGGCACACTATTCTGTAACAATCCCTGTGACAAGAAATGTTGTGACGTAATTTTATTTTTTGTTTTTTGTTTTTTGTTTTTTTTCTCTCTGCAGTTATTATTATTAATATTATTTTTCATGGATGGGGAGGTCCCTCATTAGTCATTGTAGAATTATAGCACCTTAGAATAACTTAAATGAGATATTATTGGGTCCAACCTTCCACTCAAGGGCATGGTATAGTGACTTCTTGTAGAAATAATGAACGTGTGTTAAATGACAGAAATAGGACTCTGAAGGTGTGCATTAACTCTACTTCTCTGCCTTTGATTTTGTTCAGGAATTTCAATCATATTGTTTATAGTAAAATACCTAAAGACATTTGATTATCTAAATCCTTGTTTTATCGTTTATTACCTTGCCGAGCTATTTCCTACTTTTCACATACTTTGTCTGTCTATTCTTTTTAATAATCAAACTTATTTACAGGAAAGACTACTCAGTACTACACTGAGTGCACTGGAATCCTGATTGTGGTTATATTATAATAGCAGTAATCATCAAACAGGATGACACCTCTGCATCCAGAGAGGTATTTTGCAGGATGCTAGATACCCATATTTTATGACAGGACTGTAGTAAAAGGTGTCCAGCGTTAATCAGAAAATGCTCCTTCTTGTAGCAATAACCTTTGATAATATGTTAGTCACAACTGTCTTTTGTAACTGAAAGAAAATGAATGTTAATCACTGTAGTGAATAATGCAGGATGCATCTTATGGAAACAAATATATGTTATTTTGCCTCCTTCAATAATGGTTATATTTGCCTCAATAACAGAATACTAAGAATAAGTCTGCTCTTAGGATGTTTACTACCCATCAGTGGTCTGTGACTTTGTTGTGGTACAAAACTGTGTGAACAGCATACTGGACCCCTATGTTGAATGCTTACATGAAAAATGTGCACCAAGGCACCTATATAAGCAGTTTATCTGGGTGAGGCAAAGACCACTTAAAACAAATTGCAACAAGGTTTTTTTTTTTGTTTGTTTGTTTTTTTCCTCTTTTGTAATAAGAAAGCTTTTGTAATTGCAATTTTTGTTTGCAACTGATCTGTCCCTTTGCAAATTGGAACTCTTCTAGGAATTGCTCTGTGGACCTCATTCTAGGCTTGTCTTGTGTGAAGGTTTCTAAGCTCAGATGAGATCATACCATTGATGCCATTTCCTGTTCTTGGCCAGCATGCTCCAAACTTGGCAGAAATTCAGTCATCAGGGACTTATGTGGTCACCCTCACATCCAGAAGTTCATCTGGCCTAGTTATTTTGTTGATACGTCTTATAAATTAACGTAAAGTTTTGTGGAATAAATTGACAATGCCAAAGGATGTGAAAATGGCCTTTCAAGCAATCCTATCCATCACCATAAGCTAAAGGCTTGCAGTCAAGAACTGTGAACTATTGTGATTGTTTTAAATAGCATGGATTGTTAATATAGAATGTCAAAAGTCTCCAGCAGATGAAACATATGAAATTTACACCAAAATACTAAGTTCAGCTGCAGCTACAATCAGGCAGAACAGGAAATGGTAAGGTGGGATGTTTTACCTTCCCATCTCTTTCCCTTTATTTTAATCTGATGTTTCTTCCTTTTCCTGCGCTCCTCTCCCTTTTCTTCCCCCCTGTGTTTCTTGTCTTCCATGGAAAACAATGTAAGTTCTTTTTCATTTCAGTGAAAACAGAGAAAAAATACTAAATTGCTTTCTGCAAGATGAAAAAAACCAATATCCCATCACTTCTATTGATGTTTAAGTCAGACTGGCAAAAAATAAAGAGGCTTCATATTTAGAAATCAAAACAGATTGTAATTGGTACTCCCACAAGATGCAGTAATCTTAAAATGCTTCCAAGTAGTGCTTGGAAAGGTGAGAAATTCTTTCCTAACACTTACGGGTGAAAAAAATCTAAGGAAATAAAATAATTCTTGGTGTGATTCTTATGAAAATAGATATCCACAGGGTTCAGTAAGAATGGAGAGAGCACAAGGAAAGAAAAAGAGCACAGAAGAAAAACAACCTACTAGAGAAAGATACGGTTATACCTTTTAGCAGGGTCAGTGCTGTCATAATTAAACAAGTGTAGGGACTGGCTTAGAATCATAGAATCGTTAGGGTTGGAAAGACCACTAAGATCATTTAGTCCAACCATCAGTCCCACACCTGTGGCCACTCTAGACCACGTCACTCAGTGCCACATCTGCTGTTTTCTTGGACACCTCCCTGAGGAGCCTGTTCCAATACCTCACCTATTTTCCTAATATCCAATGCAAACCTTTCCTGGCGCAACAACAGAAGCAGCTTTGTAGTAAGTCTGATTCCTTACCGAATCAATAATCCTTACCAAATTATTAATGCTCTCACTCATTTTGCAGAAGTCGAAGCAGCCTCCATGAACCAAAATGGGTGAAAAGCACTGCAGAGTGAATTATTAAATAAGCAAACTTCTGTGTAAGGTGGAGGTGCCGTGTCGAGGGGAGCTAGATTAGAACAGCTTCTTTGGGTCTGAGAGTAGAGAAAGAGTGCATACTTTCATGGTTCCTAGGGTAGGTCCAAGTGTGTGAATAACAGGGTACCTGATCAGGAGAGAAAGAGGCTGTCCCTTCTCCCTCCAAGCAACCACTGAAAACCTAAAGTCTACAGCTGTTTCTTGTCTCAGCACATGCTTTTAGAAACTCCTCTGTGGCACAGAGTCTGTGAGTGTGGCCAGTGTGTTCTCTGCTTTACTGAGGCATGAAATGCCGCAGCCTAGAAGGGAAAGCTGCTGCAGGAGCTCTGAAATTAGTTTGCAAATGTGTCAGTTCATGCATTTTTTAACAGGTGTCAGAAGGGGTGGCTGCCATTTCCAAAGACATTTAATTGGCGTTCCAGTTTGTCTTTTTTTTAATTGCACAAAAATGCAGTGAGAAGGAAAACTACGAGTGGGAGATTAAATAGGACAGTCTGTCTGTAGTAAAATGGAGTTTCCTTAATTAAATCTGCTTGGTAGTTGCTAAAATTCTGTCATTCTCTTTGTCTCACCATTTAGTTTCTGGAAATGGAAAAGAAACCATCTATGCTCGCATAAAAATAATTTATAATTTATTAATTCTTCCATTTGTATGTGTCTAACAGGCTAAAGTTATAGTAGAAATTGTGGCAAAGAAGGATTGAATCATGAAGGCTTTAAGTTTGCTGAAAACTTTCGCGAAGTAAATTCAGGATTTCTTTAAATAATCAGTATATGCATATGTTATATCCAAATCCCAGTGTGGACTTGTGAAATGCATCCTCTGTTTAATAACATGAAGCAAGACTAAAAACTGATGAATCTGAACATATTCTCTGGCTATTATAGTGATGTATTTCCCACTCTTTCCAAGGGAAATCCACAGGCCTGTGACTCACCAATTACAAAGTACACATGGACTTCTAGAAAGACAAAGTGTGATGGTACTAGTTTGCATTTGTTTTAAAGCCGAATTTGTGATCAATGAATCCCTGTTACCTGTTGTGAATTCCCACCCACATAGCTGCTCTACACAGCAGCTCAATTTCTTTTTATTAAAATTTTGACATCAGCTGTAGCAGAGCAATTGTTAACAATGCATTATTTATATTATGGAAGTGCCCATCTCTCATGACCCTGTGGAAATACACACTGAAAACTGTTCTTTTTTTCAGAAACATAAATAGAGAAAATAGGCACAGAGAACACAAAGAAGCATAGCTTCTGGCAGATATCAATGAGATCGTTTTATACCTTTGCTTTTAACTGAGTTGTTTTAGCACTTAGCTTATATTGCTTGTATTTTCTTTTCACAGCAGCTAGCAGAGGATGTTTTTTAGACAGAATATAAATATATCCGTTGAAATCTGCCTAGGATTAGCTCCAGGCACCTGGCTGGCTGTTGAGTTGCAGCTTCCCAGCTGCTAGCAGGCTGTCTACTCCACAGAGCCCCTGTATTATGGGCATTCCAGCTCCTCATGGAACCACTCTTAAACTTCATAGCCTGGTGCTGTGATTTGGGTCGAAGTCCAAATTGTACCCACATGGATCTATACCTTTGGGTTCCCCATTTAAAAGGTGCTGTTTTTCAAACTCTGAGGCTTTCTAATGAATGAAAGAACAGTTCTCATTATTTAGATCTGAACTCTGGTATCTTTTGGCATGTCTTTCACTCTCAGCTTGATGTTCGTGAGATTGTTGCCAAGGTCAGAGGATCACAGGATCATAGAATGGTTTGGGTTTGAGGGGGTTCTAAAGATCATCCAATTCCAACCCTCTGTCATGAGCAGGGTTGCCATCCACTAGATCAGGCTGTCTCATCCAACCTGGCCTTGAACACCTCCAGGGATGGGACATCCAGACAGGTTTTCTGGTTTTGTCCCTGGGAGAGGGCTCCTTCCACTTCGTCTTTTTACCTGGGCTGGTACATTTACTCTTTCCTAGAGAGAAATCTATGAATGAAAGTGAAATTTCCATAGCCCTCAGCCAACAAGAAGTATGTAATGAGTTGGATTAATGACACTACTTTCTGGGAAGCAAATTGGAGACTTAAGCTGCAGCATTTGTTAATTAGGGATTTCAGCTGTTCTATGTGGAATGAAGTGGAGCTGACGAAAAGGTAATTACACTGCAGCACATTAAGAAACAGGTCCTGGGCATATAATTGCTGGATATTTTGCGTGTGTGCATGCATGTGTGTGTTTTCTTAACTTTGTCATCGGTCCCTAACAACAGAACTGAGGACTGTTGGTGCAGGGTTCTTGCCAATGAAAGCAAATTAGGAGACTTATTACAAACCAGTGTTTTCCTATGTTCATGGCCAAACTTAACATAATGCTCGTTTACTTCTGAAAGTGGGAGAAGGAATGAGAAACACAAAGGGAAATGGAGAGTTGAATTGCTGTTGTTTGGTTGTGCCTGTCCAGTTATGTTCTACTATCACTTGAACCACTGCTAATAATACAGCAAAATGGCAGTGTGAAGGTATCTCATCAAGCTTTTAATATTTATTGGCATGTGGGATTGCCTGCTGTACAGCAACCATCTCTATGGATCCAGGATGGCGTTGACAGCAGCTGTTGCTTTGAGCTGCAGAAGCAAAACTGGGTGTCCCTTGCCTGGTGGCAGTGCCACTTCTCTATGCCATCCCTCTGCTGCAGCCTCATCCCAGCAACATTACGGAGACATGTTCTGTTAGTTACTAGCAGCTTTTTTCTTTCACTTGTGGCTTTCTGGTTTGGGCATTTGTTCCAGCTGAAGCTTGCACTTGACCTTTATTATTATTTGGTATACGCTGTGTGATTTTTTTCGTTTCATCCTCAGTTTCTGCATGACAGCACCCCTTCTCCTGCTCTTCTAACTGTCTACATACAGTTAGCCCTACTCCCACTGCCCAGGGGGACAATTCTCTTTTCCCTCCTCCTTCTTTCCATTCTCATTTCTTCAAAGGGTTATTAATGTTACAGGAGCTCTTTCACCTCCATGATAATTTATGCATAGAGTGCTCTTGCTCATATGGAACTTCTGTTGCAGCTGAGGGGAGAGACCATCTGTGTGATCAACTGTGATCACTGACCTGAACCCATGTCTTGAATTTTTTGATTCATACATTTGTAAGTTCAGCAGATTAAACACTGTTAAAGGAGTTCAAGCTGGTGGCGAGTGCTTCATCTTCAACTTCATCTCTGAGCGAAAGCAGAGGATGGAGAAACTTCCCTTCTGCTTCCTCAGGCTATGTGTGCATATTTAGATGATCGCTGAGTGTCTGCATCAAAACAGAGGTGTGATTATAATGGTAAGTTGAGGGAATTAGACCCTGAATATCACAGTTTGTACAATTCATCCTCATTTATCATACAGACATGTTTTTAGGTGTAAAAGTGAAACAGAAGGATAGATTTCAAAGACTCTGTGCCTGGTGAAATGGGAAGAAATTATTATTACCACCAACCCTGGAGGTGTTAAGGAATGTTTAGACATTGTGTTGAGGGATGTGGTTTAGTGAGAACGATTGGTGATAGGTGGACAGTTGGACTGGATGATCTTGTAGGTCTTTTCCAACCTTGGTGATTCTATGATTCCATATTTCTCAGGTATGTGTTTAGGATTTTTCATTTCATTTTTCAGTTTTCATTTCAAGTGTGAGCAAAGAACTAAAATCTCAGCATCCTACTTCTGTACTGGAAAAGCTAATAAAGAGTTTGTTTTTTTCTTTTCCCATGGCTACAGAGAGAAAAGCAAATGCTAGTACAATGCCTTGGAAGGGAATTTCTTTCCAAATGCAGCATACGCATACTTGAGAAAATAATGGACTAGAAGAACACTTACCTGGCAGTATCCATCAAACTGCCCCCCAAAAAGTAAAAGCCAACAGTAATGCTTTATAGACTCAAAGAAAATAATGACGAGTGGCATGCTGCAACATAAAAACATCTGAAAAATTTCCATGGTAGAAATACAAGCATAAAATAAAAATATTTTATTTTAGCCAAATACGTCATGAAGATGTGAATGTGAAAATTTGTTGTGGATATGTGAATTTCCATGTATGGAGAATTGCTGCATTATCATTAACAAAACAAGAGTAACAGTGAATGCAAACGAGCTCCTATTTTTATTGGAAGTCCAAATTATGTGCTGCTGCAATTATGGCTGAGAGAAGGGGCAGTGTGCATTCTGCTGGAGCCAAGTTCCCCAACCTGCCAGTTGGGAAGGTGGTGTCAGAATATAAGGGAAATCTACTTTTGCTTCACATTTTCCATTATGGTGTAGCTCCTCTTGCAATGGTAAAATGATTTGTACAATTATTTCTGAGGACTTGGGGAAAGTAGGTTTTTTCTACCACTTATAAAACTTCCATTTCTTTCTGTTCTTCCTTCTATTCCACTAATAAAACCCCCCCCAGACTTTAGAATCTTTTGCAGCTGCCACTAATAAGCTACTATGAGTCGAATTTGATTGGTTAAAAAGCAGTTACACAGTAGTTCCACGGCTCTTTTAACATAGGAAGTCCTTTGTATATTAGTCAGCTTTGTCTCTAATGTTGCATCCAATTTACATGTGCTCAGGTACATCATCCAAAAACAAAATAACTGGAAATAGGATCCTTAATGAAGCAAAATGCTTGCAGCAGAATAACTAAGATTTTATCTGCAGTTATCATTGCAGATTTTACATCCTAAAAATGAATAATTGCTGATACAACTGCAGTTCAACATTGCTTGTGGTCAGGTTTATAGCAACACTGTCTACGGTATCTGGAATAATGATCTGAAAACTATCAAAAATCTTAAGTGCAGGATAGCATAATGCTTACTATGGCATTGTGGCAGTCCTGTTGTCATTAGACAGGAGGAAACAATGTGATGCTGATGAAACTCCTTCAAGTCAATAGGTTCTAGGATAAGTATTGTCATTTCAGGGTCTCTGCAGACCCAGGTAGCTGGCACTGCGTTGATTCTTTGCTAGTCATATCCTCAATTGTTTCCTGTTCATGGCAGTTTCTGAAACCTTTCTTTCTTTTGATGCATGTCTATAGCTGTAGCTCACACTATGATGTGGCCAGAGCTGTAACACTGTGCCATAGTCCATCAGCAGATTTAGTTCAAAGGATTTATGGGGTAAAGGGGCACAGAATTTCAAACTCATAATGAACTGTTACCAGCTCCTCTTGTTTCTTCTTTTGCATTAATGGCGATACCACAGTGTAACCAGAGTGCTAGTTACCATACCTCTGAGCCTACAGTACTTTAAATCTTGCTTGAAATCACAGTACAAATATACTTCTGATTGTGTGGTATTCTGGGACCTGGAGAAAGCTTCCCAGTGCTTGCCCTTACAGCAACCTCAAGGGTCAGATCCCCCTGTGTGCCATTGCCGTGGCCTACCATTGTCCCTACATTAGCAGAAAGGCAGTGGCATTGATAGCAGGGGGCTGCAGCTGCTGCACCACGTGCTGGTGGTGCCTTGTGCCCAAAATGAGGAGGGTACACTGGGATCTGGCATTGTGTCAAATGCATGGAACCTGGAGAAATGCTAAAATTGGGGCATCTGCTTGCTGGTTTGTGTTTCAGCATGCTCATTCCTTCCTTGTGTTGAGCCTGCTGATGCAGCTGTGTGTGGTCTTCGGCCTGGTGGAGAGGGTGCTGAGAGATGTGGGCTGCCCCAGGCTTATGTCTCATGCTGACTGCACTTTGTGGTGTCCTGTTGCTACTAATGTCTGAATGCAAAACTTCCCCTTTTCCTAAACAGCTGCCGATTTTCCCGTTCCAGGAGCTTTTCCAGGCTTGTTTGTGTGGACATTAGCACTAAGAGAGAAGAGAAGGGGATCAAATTGTTTTTTCCTGTTCCTTATATTATAAATATTTTCAGCTAAGCAGCTTTGAATCTCTCCTGTGAGTAAAACACATTTATGTTTAATGTTTGTACAAGAGAATGAGAATTCTTCACTGAAGGCAGTATAGAAAGCAGCAACTTCTGCTTCCCCAGTAAGAGGTGGTATGTGTTTTAGACCAACTGGTCATTGGTAATGATGAGTTTCTCCAGGGATGAATTTTCATCCTTCAGCAAATGTGGTAAAAGATAATTTAGCACAAAACAAACTTCCTTTTCTTAGTGGCTCTAGTTATTCCTATATCTTTTGCTGTCTCTGGATGATTTTGTGTTCATTCTGCTGGAGATTGCCGTTAAAGTTTATAGGGTTCCTCTGCTACAGACAAATTCTATTTCACCAATAATTTTGGCTCTGGGCTAACGAAACCCAGCTTCTGATGGATCCTCTAATGACATCCAATTGCTTGGTCTTATGACTCTGAAGGCTGTTTCCAAGCAAGGTTTTTTGTTTTTTTTTTAATGCCTCTTCAAAAAGCCTGCCACAGATTGGGAAAAGGTTGTGAAAAAGCTTGGGGAACACGCCTTAGAATGGGAGATTAAAGAAGCTTGGTCTAGTTTATCCCTGCTAAGGGAAGGACTCAATTTGATGATGGTGTAGATATGGTCCATTGATCTCTGTATTTTTTATTCTGTTAGATCAGAGGATTTGATGCTGAGTTTAATATGAAAAAGGAATTTACATTATGTGTAATTAAACTCTGTAGGAAATCAGAAAAGCAGTGGCGTCTTCCTCACTTATAAATCTTTACTTCAATTTTACTTAGCTCCTTTATTCAGATTTTCTTTGCTATGCTATAAGTTAAAGATAGCTTGATGCAAATGATACCTAGACAAGGAATCCATGTAAAAAGTGTGTTATAGCTCAATCAGATGTTTTAGACTTGACCTAAGAGAGGCTGGTTGATGTTCTCTGGCTGGGGTTATGTGAAAGATCAGGATAACCGTAATGATGTCTTCCTGCTTTACAAGAATTAGTCCAGAAATAGCTTGGGATGATCACCTACTAAAATAAGCTGTTATGAATCAAGGGATGCTATTAAGTAAAGAAATATGTGGTGAGCATGAACAGTAGGAGAGAAAAGAAATGACCAAATCAGAGGTGTTCCTCAGGAGAAATATCTGTCTTGTTACTTTCCATCTTTAGCAAATCTTGTCAATATGAATGACTGATGGTATTGAGCCAATAATGACCAATAATGCTCTATTGGTTCAGTTATCATATGATAGTTGTGCAGAGGTAGGGCTCACAGGCTGGTGGTGGATATCCTGTCAGTGAGCAACCGGACAGCCCAATGATTCTGCAGAGATTGATTAAGCAATGAGTCGTGACAAGTCTTGTAACGTTGCTGCAAAATAACAAGGCCTCGGGGAACTTTTAATATCACCAGCACAAGCCTTTGGTTCTCTTGGGTGTATTTATCAGATGAGATCCTCACTGTAGAGTGGCTATTAATGCCCAGTTGTTTGTGTTAGAAATATTTGCTTCTACTGTTCAGGACTTGGAAGATTCATCTAGTTCTGTTGGACTTACTGTCAAAAAATCTGACTTGAACCCAGCGTTTCTTGTACTTAACATTGGCCTTTGTTTTCTTCCAGTTACAAATAAAAGTCCCCATGCATAATATCTCCTCAAATTTACATCAGGAAGGGTGAGGCAATACTGGTTTGGTGGCCAAGCACTGATGAACCTCAGTTCTCAGTTCATGAGATGTCTCCTCATGAACCAGTTGGCAAGTGAGAAGTTCTTCTTTAAACAAGCTGCATAAAGAGATGCACCCTGTCAGAGACAGCTTGTTTTCCTTGTTCTGACAGAGACAAGACATTTCCAGGACTTAGACTTTTTTATAAATTCAACCTATTTCTTGCATCACAGAAGGAAAACAGAAGTCTTATGTGCCTCTTCCTATCTACTACTTACACCTTCATGTAGATCTGTCATCCCATATAGAGATATTCGCACTCTGGCTTTTTCTTTATTCTTCATGCATGGCCTGTGCATGGCTTTCTAGTCTATTCTGTGCTCTTGTTCAAGGCATGATCAAACTCAATTTTGCTGCTGAAAAGTTTGTGTGCTGCTGGAGTCCAGTTTCTTTATTCACTTTTTAGCCTTTCTAAAGTAGAAGGAAACAGCAGATGTAAAACCATCATTCTTCACTTAGGCTGATGCCACATTGCATGAGGATTGTTCTTGGCAGAGCTGTATTAGCACAGGGTAATGTTAATGGCAACTCTCTGGCTCTTGGATGAAGCTGGGATACATGCAGGCAACCCAAAGCCAAGGCAAAACGGTTTTCCGTGTCTGCAAAAAGCTCTGTGGATGTACCCTGAGTGACTCAATTTCCTACCCTTTTGAAAAAAAAAAACGTTATTGGGTTTAGCAATTAGCTCTTTATTTCCAAAGGGTTTCACCCGGGGTTAAAGGGCTGCCTACATGCAGTCCCTGGGAGATACCTCCAGTGGTAGGACTGAGCTGTCCTCTGCAGTGCTAGTGGGCCTTGGCAAAGCACTACTCAGACAGGCCGTGCTGCTTTATTCTCTGGATATGAATCATCAGTGCTCATGGAGGCACCCATGGCACGGCCTTTTTTTTGTCCTGGACTGTGTCGGTGTTTGGAAGTAAAAGCCCAGTGAAAGTAGTCCTCAAACACATAAATAATGCCAGTCATCACTGAAATAATTTGTGTGGTCTAAGACTATAGAAGTTTGTTTGATTCATCCTAGTTCAGGCATTTTTTTTTTTTTAACTGTCATAGGAATTTCCACATAATGCATAGGAAGGAATGGACAGGACCACAGAAAGAGGTCTGAATTTTCTAAAAGCTGGAGGGATGATGGTCTTCACTTCATGACTGATTGCTTCTGCACACACAGTCTGCCTGGAATCTCCCTGAGTGGATTAGGCAATACTTATTGCCTAACCAGACATATTTGACTTAACAGAAACACAGGGTTTTGCACACAAAAGAGAAAATCTTGGTGTCAAAGATGAAGTATGTTTTTTCTATTTTTTTGTTATGTCGTTTTTTAAGATCTATTGGGAAGAAACTGGGAAGGGAACTGGTTTTAGAAGATAGGCATTATCAGACCCAGATGGCTAGATTAATCTGATCCAAATAACAGAATTCAGCAACATTTCTGTCACCGTTGTTTTGACTGGATTTAAGATAGTCTTAAGATAGGGATGGGAGAAAAATGTTAGTGGTAAAGTATATATTCTGAAAGCATTGTAAAATGGTAGTTTTAATAGCTTCAGTTTTTATATTACCCCTCATAGCTTTCCAAAGCTAGCTTTTTAGTGTTATCCACTGAATAATGATTCAATGGGCAAATATTGCTTTCCTGCTGAAGTATCCATCAGATTAAATAACCTCTGCATCAGTCATTCTGCATAGCACAAAATGTCACTTTAACAGAGCAGTGACATGGGATCAATAATGTCTGCTTTGATAATTAACTATATTTGTCTTGTACTGTTTGCTGGATCTTAAGGACATGGAAAAACAAGGAGGAAGTAACCAGAGGAATATAAAAAATGAATCAAAATGTGTTTCAGTATTAAAGCATACAGAATTAAGGAGATCGTTGTCCTAATAATATATTCTGATCTTCTGAGACTGTCTTAAATCTATATAACGAATCATTCATGTTTGCTACAAGCACCTGCATGTACTCATACACACATATGTTTCCATGAAGACACATGGTTATGTGAAACTTTCTCAAGAAATCAGCTAACAATGCATATAAAGCCAACAGCATTTATCCTGGTGGTTGAGTTGTACTCAGTATTTTTAAGGGCATGGTGGAGTAGTTTTCTAAGGAGGAGATGGTGAATGAGGTAGCATTTATTATAAACAAGATATGGGATCTTGATCAAATATTCTCTGGATTTGGAGAATAAGTTCAGAAGTCCTTTGTAAGTCCAAATGTAGGTAGTGACATAATTTCAAAATACTTCGCCTCTTGTTTTCATGGGTCAACTCAACCCATGTCAACAGCATTTTACACTTTAATTTAATCTTATCCTAGGTTTTAAGGGTTGTGATTGGGCCATTTGTAAAATTATATAAAAGAAATAACTGGTCAGCAGAACAGGCATTGTTCTGATACAGTAACAAAATGCTGAGTCTAAACTCAGAGAGAAGGTACTTGCAAATCATATGTATGCATCTTGGTGAGCTAGGTCCAATGAGTCTATAAATCAAATGGTTGTTGCACAAGTAGTAAAAGAGGTTTTTATACATCCACTGCATTGCCCCCATCACTGCCAAACAAGTGACTTATGGCCCCCTACTTTTCGCAACTGTCCACACCTCAGTATGGCTGAAGATAAAACTGCCAATATGTTTAATTTCTGGGTTGTATGACTTAATGAGAAAAATGCGGAGGAGGATGGCTTAGAAATCAAGCATTGGACACAGAAATATGGTATTTATAGTACAATGATACTTAAAAGAACATTCATTTTTCTCAAACTGCTGTCAATTTATAGCTCTAAAAGATAAAGGGAATGTAATGAAGACATTAATATCAGTGAAAGAAACAGGAATAGCACTGTCAGGGAGAAAAAAACATGGAAAAAATGAGTAAAGTGTTATAATTATTATTAAAACAAGATATGGGGGCTGCTACAGAAGTAATGCCTCGAATTTTATGTTGGCCCACAAAATCAGAAGTGTATGTTTATAGTATGGCTGTAGAGGTTGAACCTTCCTGCCAATAATCCATTATGTTTTGTTTCCATGTGATAGATGGCAGCAGAGGGGCAATCTGACAGAATGATGTCATTGGAGTGCATATAAAGCAAACTGTGTAACTGATTTCCTCCATACAAATAATATGTGCATATATTATACACATGTGCATATGTGTCTCTATATAACTATATATACAATTATATCCATTGTGCATATCAAGCTGCTTTCCTGCATCATGGAAATCCTTATGGATTTATCCAAAACAGGACCTCAGTTATAATAATTAAAATGTGGCAAAGTAAATGGTAGAAACAGGTACTAAACCTGGATTTTGGGTTCTGTGTCCCTTGGTGAGCACACCAAAAAGTAGACTACACATGATAATAAATATGAAGTCTGAAGAAAGAGTTAACACACCACAGTGAAGCTGAGTCCTTGCTCAGGCACAGCGTTAATTTGATGTCAATTTTTTTTCATTAGAGTTGGTTAATAACTGGAAAACATGGACTTATATCTGTGATCCTGGGGTTGCTATTTCTGAGTAGAAATACCTTTGATAATTGCTTTCTTTCTCTAAAAGTTTGCTACTTTCTGGCATTGTATTTATTATACGTTGCATTCAAAACAGAATTGAGTTGCAATCAAGCAGATGTTGGAGCTTTTCTGAGTGTGCTACTGGTTGCAAGAGTCATAGTGGGAGACTCATTTCTATTGTTAAGATCATCTCTGCAGAGGAATGAAAGTAGAATTAATGGCTGAGAACTACCTGAGCAAGCAGAACACATGGTATGCACTCAGTTTTCAGCCTTAGCCTTCCCTTCCTCGGAAACTCAGTTCTAGTTCCAGAAAAGGGTTCTTGGAAACTGTTTCTTTGCTCATCATTGCTCTCAGCATGTCAGTGGGATGAAAGCCACTATAGAAATGTAAGATCATTATTATCATTCTAGTTCTTCTCAGTGAGGAGTAGAAGAGGGGTCACAGAGAATGACACTAATGAAAATGACTGGAGAAAGGCAAATAAAGCATAGGTAGATAGATGGTTTCTAATGAAGATTTTGATGGATTAGATTAGAGACAAGATATCAAATATTTTCTTGCTTTGATTGAAATCACTTCTGCTTGCAGCACCATAATTAGAAATGAAAAAATGGCAGTGCTGGGCAGACTATGCAGTACTGTTATCCTTGATCTTGTCTGGCAATGTGGTAATAAAACATATTTTAAAGCAAAAAAAACCAACAGGAGTCGAGCAGATGCTGATTTTTTTTTTTTCTCTCTTCCATTTTCATTGCTTTTACATGACTGTGACTTCAGTTAGGTCCCTGGAGTCACATCTGATTCTTGCTGTCATCAGCTCTGAATGCCAGGGGAGCTGACAGAAGGGGCTTCCAGCACAGGCTCTTCCCCCATGCCAGTTGCCGGTCTGAGCTGTGACCTTGCACTGGCTGAATTACCTTACAAGGCTATTGGGGGTCTTAATGAATATTTGCGGAACACTTTGAGACCCTTGAATGAAAGAAGCCATAAAAATGCACTATGTTATTATTTATTTATTAAACTCCTCTGGGTTTTGGCCAACAGCATGAGTTGTTGACATTTAATTATTGAAACTGTATGCCTATCAGACCCCTTATGGTAGGAAGAGATAAATAATGCAGAAGACTTCTGAAAACCTGGTCAATACCCTCTTGAGATCTGAAGCGAATATACCAGACATGTAGCTCAAGCCTAAAAGAACTGAATAATTAAACCAAGGAATGAGATCAGTTGTTCTGAATGCTCTTTTATAGTTCGTGCACAATGTTATACAAGTTATTTATTATAAGTCCGTTACTTACAAGTAGTTTTTTCAAAATAAATTCTGTGCAGCTCTCCTAATATGGTCTCTTCATTGTGTGAATGTTTTAAGGACTGGTGGAAATGTATGAGCATTTTAAGTTATTTGAGCAATGTTTCTTCCTGATATCTTCAGGCTTTAAAGGTTTTAAAAAAACCTTATCATAGAACCAATTAATACTTTTAAATATGCAATCAATCATCTTGACGTGAAAAGGAAAAAGAATCTAGATGCTCTGAATGCTTTTGAAGAGGCTGCTTGAAAGGAAGAGAAAGTCTGTGCAGTCACATTAATTATACAGTATACTTTAGATGATGCTTTTCATCCAAGACTGCAAAGTTTTTACAACTGTTGAGGCTTAATGTCATTGCAAGGCAAAGTACGTAATTTACTGTACTGATGGATAAACTGAGATACTGATGTGTAAGACAGCCTGTTGCAGGAAGTTGTGTTCCTCCTGTGCAGGGCACACTCTATCCTCTCCAAACTGTATCTCTATAGAAGCAAAGATATTATCATTTACAGAGGTCTACTAGAAGGGACACACACTTCAGGATGCTAGCAAATGCACCATCTCTTGCCCCATGTTCTCAATCGCTTACTCATTTTAACATCTTGATTTTATTGTACAAAGATTAATAAATAGGTGCAGTTGGCCTCCTCTAACAAGTCTCTATTTGCTTTCAAGCTGCAGGCTGAGTAAATTCAGGATCTGAGCTCCTCCACCTCCATGACAATGCAGCAATGTGCAGACACTATGCTAAATGAAACCCCTGACTGAGCAACAGGATTTTTAGCACTAATTTGAACAGAGATGTTTTTTTCGCCAGCTCTGACAAGACATTATTTCAGGAATTTAGCTATTGCAGAAGTTCCTAGCATTTTTGACTATCTTAGAGCTGCTCATTAAATTATGGTGCTCTGGCTGTCATTTCAAGTAGAAATGATATTTCTCTTCATTTCCAGCTCTGTGGCAGTTATATCACAGCCGACCATGCTGAAGGAACAATGCTCTGTGCTGAATTGTGCAAAGTGTAATTTGCTGTCTGCTGATTAACTGGCATCGTCTCCATGGCATCTCACCTCTTCCTGCTTGCCTCTTTTTAAAAAACTGCCCATGTCTGACCCTGTCTCCCTTATCAGAGATGACAAGCTCACAGCCTTAGGTGGTGTGACTCAGAAGTAGTTGGGGAAAGGGAGAACAGCGATTTCTGTGATGGCTGAAGAAGAGGATTAGTAACTTCCACAGATGTGAATGATTCCTTCAAACGATGTGGTTATTGCTATTGAGCAAGCAAGTACTGGGGGAAACCGACAATTCAGAATACTCTGGCTGAGCAGTGCTGCTGGGTGCTGCTGCTTGTTTGAGTAGGGGCTGAAAAGATGAAAAAACATATTTTCTTCCCTTTTCTTAATTTCTTTCTTTGCCACTCTTTCAAGTACTCAGAGTCTTACCATCTCTGTTTCAGGGTAGCTATAGTGCATGAGCATTTGGTGATACTTTCAGTATATAGCTAACATTTCTGAAATGGGACTGAGAGGAAATATTTCATCTGACACCTCCACTAAAAAAAAAAAAAGTGAGTGACTGCCCTCAAACTATTATTCTTGGATTTATTTCAGGAAAAAGGGTAAAGGGATTCCTGTACTTCATATCTATTATAAAAATCTACAAGTGAATGAACAGATTTTTAAGTGCTTATTGATGGGTTTGACTCAACTCTTGCAATTAAGTTTTCAAAACATTTGTTGTGATATTTCAGTGACAGGCATTGCACACCCTGCAAATGTATGGCATTTTGGAAGAGTCCAGCTATAGTGTTGTTAAACATGTCTTCCATTTGACTATGGTCAGTGTGTGGTCTATAAATTATACTGCCTGTGCCATAAGAATACTGAAAATAGAAATCACGTCTGAAATTACACCCTGTGCTTAAAAAGCCCTATTAGGATCCCTGACAGAGTGGAAAAATGTTCACATGACCAACACCTTTCTCTAGAGATTCTTTTTAACTGTATTAAAGCTTAAAGGGAATTTAAGTAAAAAGAAGTATTTGTGTGCTTAAAAGATGGACTGCAAGTTCTGAGGTCAGTCTGTGGCTGAGGCATTGACTTAGCTTAGTGATGCTAAATAAATCAGCCTCTCTTCCTTTGCCTTGATTTATTCATTGAGAAGGAGGAATGAGGATTTCTGTGCTCATCTAATTAAATGGTCTGCAGTCTGGGACAGAGAACGTGTGACTGCACAGTGCTCAGTACAATGGTTCCTACAGCTTGAATAATGATGTGCATTTGACATGAGCTTTAGGAGCACTGTGGTGTGGTGCATGGTAAAGTAGAAAGAAAAGGGTTGGGATATTAAAACTGCTTCAGATTTTAAGAACCGGGCCTTGTATTAATTTCTTCCTGTCATTAACTTTCCTTGTCTTACCAATATTTTGTGTAGGATGTGAAGTCATATCTAATATTGATTGCTGTGTAGTCTGAAGTACAGATAAGTGTCAGTTTGCATTAAGCTGTAGCTAGACCTCTCCTTCCCCCCAGCTCTCCTCCTCCCGCTCAGTGCTTTAATGCCGTAAGTAGGTCATTGCAGAACTGGAAGCTTTATTTTTGCCTTCTCCCCCATGTGGCTGCTGGAATACATTTAATTGCAAAGCAGAACATCAAAGCTGGAGTAGCCAAGCTCACCTCTGAAAGATAATTAGTGAATGTGTTTCTGTGCTGTGCGCTGGAGGGGAGCTACAATTAGAGACGGATAAATACTCTGGCATTTGGAGCACTCACATTTTTTAAAACAATTCCTGTCTGAGACATCAAGAGATCTATGTTTTATTGGGCCAAAGCTGAAGTGCAGTGATGGGCATCTAGTCGGGTAATAGGGATGTGGATGGCTTCAGTGCTGCACTCTGGGGACTTGGGAAAATATTAAAACAGAAATAGTAGACTGAGGTGGAGAAGAAGGAGCAAAATGAGGTTTTATTCATAACTGTGTCAGGCAAAAGGGCTGCTCTCCAAGAGCTCTGTGGTGAAGCTGTAATCCAATCAGTGAGAGTTGGTGTGCTTTTGTATTACTGCAGATATACCAGAATAGCTGTTTGAAAATACCTGATATCTGAATGGGTTTAATATAAAGGCTATTTTACCCTGTAGAAGATAGAGCTGGAGTTCACTACACTGGGATTTGTTCCTAAAATTTTAGACAAAGTACTACATTAAAGCATAGGATAAGAAATTAGGAAATCTAAGATTTCTTCTCGACTCCACGAGCTTTCTAAATGGACTCCCTGTATGACCTGATGCAATAACGTAGCCCCAAAATAAGGATTATAGTATTTTTTTAAGGCCTTGATAACTGTGGTACTCTACTGTTTGTGAGATAAACTGATGAACAATGTCAAAGGTATTTTTACTGACAGACTAAACATAGATTCTCATATTGCCATTTTAAACATTTATAGAAACATACTTATCCCCCCCCCTTCTTTAAAGCAAGGGAACCTTCCTTATCTTAGTCAAATAGGTTGTTTTAATAAGTGGACAGTTGTGATGAAAGTCTTATCCAGAATTCTCTTGTGGTCATAAATACAGGTTTTGTCATTCATCACTGCAAAGGACTAAATCTGAAGGGACCGCTTGTCACACTTTAATAATGCTAATTACATCTCATAGGCAGCTATAGCCAGAAGGTATTAATCCGAATGGCTTCCTTTCAGTCTAGAAAAATTATAGATAGCCATAAAATTTAAAAACCTGCCTCATATACGCACAGTACATTGAGACCTCATGTGACCATTAAATAATTACTGAGTGCTTCTTTCGGAGCCAGTTGAGAAATTCTGAATGGGCCTTGACTTGTCTCAGGATGGGATTTTCAGAAGAGCAAAGGACCCTAAGCCGAGTGGGGGGAGCTGCAGCTTCTCAGGACTTCCTCAGCCCTCTCTAGTGTTGAGTATCTTGCCCTATGGACCAGAGTAGATGGCTTTGCTCTGCACATCAGATTTGAAATGATGGGTCAAGTACAGAGCTGAAGTCACCTGAAGTCGTACCAAGCTGGAATGACCTGTTACTCTTTGCAGCAATTATGTTAAGTCTTTTTAGGGGTCTTTACCCAACCTTGGGATGAAGGTGAATGCTGGCTCTTGACTGCTGTACTTTGCTCATTTTCTGAAATAGTGTAATAGAGCTAATTTCATATTGTCTGTCCTGGCCTGCCTTGTTAAAAAATAAGGCTAGACCATTTCATTTCAGCTGAGTCCAGGTTGACATATTAGCTCAAAGACATCTCTGCTCCAGTGGTAAATGTTTAGAAATCTGTGAACTCTTCCCTATTTTTGCCATGAGATCACTCTGCTTTTATTTGGTCATATATTTTTAAGACCTCCAGTTTCTGAGTTTTCTGAATCATTTTTGTGTTCGTTTGTAATCTGTGTTAAGTCCTTGTGGATATCTTTTTTCTTGCCCTTTATATGAGTTCTGTCCCTGGATTTGCTGCTCGCTCTGCTGGTTACATTTTCCTTTTTGTGCTTTAATTTGTGGAACATGATAATGCTACTTTCCTCCTTTGTAAAACCACTGAAGAGTTACAGCTGAAAAGAAGGCTTGGTATCTTTTTTTTTTTTTTCTATCTGAGAAGCTTCTTTCCCGCTTCAGAAGTAATAACATTCACTCTTCTTTAATTTGAATTACAAATGGAAAATCGGTAGTTTCACTGAAGAGACAGTGACAACATCACAACTCTAAAGTGCAGCATGCCAAGCCAGACCCTTGGCTGGGACAGCTCAGCATATTCCACTGGCAGCACTGAAGCTGTGATTTACAGCAGATAAGCATCTACAATATCTCTAAAAGCTCTCTCTGCAATTTGTCACCTTCTTCTGTAGACTCAGCAACAGGATGAGATAATAGGGAAGATAAGGAATTATGGAAATGCTCGCTTTCTACTAACACAGAAAAGAGAGGTCACTGAGGAAAGCAAGGCTCAATCCTGACTTTCCTGTCCATAACATTCAAAGACTACCACCATGGGGTGCAACCTGGCCATACCCCTTGTTGTGGCCCCATAAGAGCATGCAGAGGAAGATGATTGCATTGCAGCTGGGCTAGCTGGGAAAATCTTGCAACTGCCTTTGATCTGTACCCAGACAGAATGGTACAAAAAGAGCAGATAGCATTAAATACGTAGATTTATCTGCAAGTAATGCCTCCTGTTTCTTTCCATGAAAACTACAACAGATACAAAGCACACAATAAGGCTGTTTGATAGAGCAAATTCTCAGCTATGAGTCACTGTTTTTCAACACGGCAACTACTATTAACTATCCCTTTTTGGCAGTGATGAACAAAAGCCTGAATGCTGCACTCATAAAAATCTACATGGCCATCCGGAACATGGCTTATTCTTCATGCTACTGTTGCTACTGCTGAAGTGCACCACCTGCTACCTCACAGTGCTCACATTCACTGTTTGGCATCCCTAAATGTTCAGCAAGCATCGTTGAATTTCAATGGATGCCATTTTTTCTGAATGGAGGAATTCAATGGCACACCTTTGTTTCATACACACTTTCATATCAGATGCCATTCATACTGCCCCTCTGCTGCCGTTTGTTACACAGCAACAAAATGTGATGGAGCCTGGGTGGGAAAGTTCAACCTCTACTGCCTTACCACCAACATTCATCTCTGATGTTGTGGGCTGACATAATAAAATAGGAGGTATTTCTTTTGGAGCAGCCATCATTGTTCCGGTCATACTATTTTATTATTCATTCCAATATATAGTTTTTGCCTAAAGCCCACAGTTTGGTACTTGCAATAGTTTTTTGAAAGAGTAATATGCAATAGTTAGAAAATGTTGAAGAGTCATCTTTCTTATACTTTCAATGTCTCTTGGTGCTGAGATATTCTAGTCAGTTTTCACTGGAATTTTCGAGATACACTTGTGTTTATTTTTAGATTGCTATGAATATTTTTATGAAGTACTAAGTTTAATGACTGATAACTTTTCAGTTTTCATCAACCGTGTTTAATTGAATAGCCTTCAAAGCCTACAACTTCTATGTTTTGGTTGTTCTTGGTTTAAAATACCTATATAGAATAATAGGATCACCAAGGCTGGAAATGACTTCTAAGATCATCTACTCCAACTTTCCACCTACCAGCAGTATTTCTCACAAACCATGTTCCTCAGTGCAACATCTACACATTTCTTGAATGCTTCCAGGGACAGTGACTCCACTGCTTCCCTGGGGCAGCCTGTAACAGTTCCTGAACACTCTTTTGAAGAGCTTATCCTGATATCCAACCTGAATTTCCCGTCACAACTTGAGGCCGTTCTGTCATATATCTATTATCAGCATACATATTTATATGTTTTTTTTTTTCTTCCTTTTAAAAGTAAAACTTTTCCCTAAAGGTGAGAAAAACTGATTTTCATTTATACTAAAAGACAGGAAATGTTGAATGAAAGTAATGATCAAGAGGAGAATATGGCAAGATACTACCTTCTGAATCTGTCTTTATTTTCTTAATGCTTTCAAGTGACCATGGAAATTGTTTGGTTAAACTGTATGAGATGCGTAAGTACCACCAACAGGAAAGTGGTACTTCCTTTTCAGTTGACTTCAAAGAGACAAGTTACAAGTTCAGTTTAACCCCTCATACAACCAGTTTCTTTCCAGATGTCTCTCTCTCTCTTTTTTTTTTTTTTAATTCAAACTATGAAAATAACAGTTTTTTTTTCCATGTGCTTGTTACTTGGGACATCTCCTGCTAGGCTACTGGTCGTTTCATACTATTATAGATTATGTAAAAAGCTGTGGATTTCAGACATTTCTCTCAGGGAACTCTTTCCTGGGCCAAGATGATAAAATTGAAAATGATGTATTTCCTGTAAAGCATAATTAGGCCACTTTGAGGAAGTTCCATAATGAAATAGGATGTTGAGTTAGTGTCCAAAACCACATTAGGTGTTTCTCTTCAACCTGCTTTGTTTTTGTTTAATATGTTAGAGAAATTATACTATATGGCAGCTGATATTATAGTTCTATTCTGTCATTAACTTTCTGAGGTCCCATAATTAGGTCTGAGCTAAGTAGCTTGAAAAATTAAGGTATTTTCTCTGTAATGCTACAAATAAATCTTAGCCCAGTTGGAAACATGAACCTTTTTTCTAACCATTGAATTTTTTGGATGCATTGTTTTCTTTGCCTAATATTAATTCAGAATAGGAAGAGAATTACCAGAAGTGGGATAGGAAATTTGGATGAAGATCTCTAATAGTAGCGAAGTATCTCAGAACAGTAGCTGAAGATTCATTATTCACCACCATAGGTTCAAAATGACCTAAATGTGAACCTGGATTTTGATGCTTAGCCTACTTAGATGTGCAAAAACAGACAGATAGATGTGTTTAAATAGACTGAATCTTTAAGTGGTTGTCATACATATATATGACATCACTGAAATAAGATTCATGAATTTCCTTTCATGAACTGCAAGTGAGATTAGCTCTAGGCTTTTTTTCTGATCTTGACATAAAAAATTAGATTTCTTTACCATTACATTTTACATTCTTGAATAATCTTGAGATATGGATCTAAAAAGACCCTCTTTTATGGATATTAAAAATGTTAACAGAGTCATCTAGTTTTTCCCCTCAGCAGTTTCTGAGGAGCAGAAGCTTTTCTGAGGTCACTTTAAACACTAAAGCTCTGCCTTTACTATGTCTAGAAGGAAAGTATCGGGCACTCAATATCTCTAAGAACTTGATGTATCACCCTCAACACATACAGGTGCACTGAGGTCCCCACTGAGACAGATAGAGCCACGTGTACAAAAGCTCAGCAGAATATTCTGTCCACTTTTCATACAAGGTCAGACATTCCCACCAAAATGAGCCTAATCTATTGAGGCAACATGTGTATTGTAGTTACAAGGGCAGAGGTATAAGTTGAGAAGTTTATGATCATTTATGATAAATTTTCCTACCTTTTGGGGATAAAACTCTTCAATACTGTTCTGATATTTTAAACTTCATTTTGCTGTCTATGAACTACACATCTTGATAGGGGGTGAAATGAATTGGAAGAAATACTCTCCACTTAGATAGAATGTAATGCATGTAAAATCAAAGCATATAAAATGAAATCCCTCTTACCTCCTACTGAAGGATTGGAAAGGTACCAAGGGAACACATGATCTGTTGTACAGTGTTTGGAAGTGTACATAACTTCTCCTTGTTTACTATTCACTTCTGAAACCTTCCATTGTAATTAAAGGACTCCATATGAGGATGGAGATAGATTTTGAGGTGTCAGTTAAAGTTGAACTGGACTGTGACTGACCAGATGGAGTACAACTGACCTTTAAATAATTCATTTTGGTGCTGAACTTGCTTATCAAATTTAATTCAGTGTTGCCTGCCTTCGTCCCCCTCCATCCCTAAAAGAAAAAATAAATAATAACATGGAAAAAATAATAAGGAAAGAAGAGAGACTATATCTAGTGGAACCTGGTGATATCTATCTTCTGTAACAGTTACAGAAACATGTTGTCTACGAGAGGAAGTTAAATTAGTAGTGAAATGCTCCTTTTGGTCCTTTGAGGAGTAGGACAAGAAAGCAGCAGCACATAGCAGCAGTGATTTATCCTAACCTTCATACAGTCACTTTGCTTAGATCTTCCTATTTGCTCTCTGTACACAGCCTAAAATGTTGTAGACTCTGCAGTCAGGTTCTTCACAGTTAATGTCTTTAATCTGTATGGCACACCCTTATTCAAATTACTTCACACTCTGTGTTTTTTATGAATGCCCTCATGGTCATGAAGAGCTTGTCTGGTGTGAGTCTATTCTCTGAATTCAGTTTCCACTAAAGATTATTTTCCACTATAAACATCTAATAAAAATATAGCATTATGAAGCCTTGGCTGGCAAAATCACCTATTATCCAAAAGGTACGGGGTTTAGAATCACACTGAATTTTTTTTTTTTTTAAGGCTGTAATATGAAGGTGTGTAACAATCAGGCAAACAAAGGTTCAGAAGTCTGAGTGCAGGCATCAATGAGTATCAGAAGTGACCTAGATTGTCTTTTTACACTTTCTTAGCCTCAGAACATAGGTTTTTAGCCAGCAAAACCTTTTCCTGTAAGATTTTCGTTGGTTTGCATTTATTTTAAGCTGGTCATTTCAATGGTGTATTTTTGGGAGGACGTGCACATGTGCTTATACATATATATGTGATCTTGATAGATTCACTAGATTGTATCATGTACTCGGTTTTATGCTTTCCTTTTTCTTTTGTGGTATGTCTTGTTTTGCACTGTGTCATGGGATAAATTGGAGATGACAGCAAACAATGTGCTTGACGTAGTATCTTGTACATGATCTGAGGGCAATGTTTATTCCACCTTTCAAGGATTTCCCTCAAGGTCTGTACCTTTGCCTCTGATGTGGCAGGGGCAGGGATTGCTTCCTGTCAAAGCTTAATCCCGTTGCACAATAAAACTTCACAGTACAAAAATCCATAGCAAAATCTGTTAGAAGTGAAAAATCTGTTCCCAGGGAAAGTTTAATGCAAAGTCAAAAATATGCTTTCAGAAAGAGAAATGCATCCTCCCAACCTTCCTGCAAAGGCAATCTCCCCTGGCAAGAATGGATGTTACTATCATTATCCTTCACTCAGTAGTTATCATGTGTGCAGAATGAGACAGCTGTATCCATTCTGATGTATCAATGTATACCTTCTTCCTGCTCATTTTGTCGGATACAAATGCCTCACTGAGATAGAAAATGAAGAAATGAATGCAAGGGACAGCGGAGAATTCAGGCTTTTTGTGATCTGATGAAATCTCAATTAATTCTAGGCAGCCTGATCTAGTGGGTGGCAACCTTCTCTATGGCAAGGGGAATGGAGGTAGATTGTCTTTAAGGTCCCTTCTAACACAAGCTGTTCTATGATTCTGTGATAATTACTGATGGACTGTAGGTCACTGCAGAACTGTAGGAACATCACTGAATGTTTCCTAGGGTAAGCTTACCCATGCAGAAAGAGAGGAGCAGAGCAGCAGGCATCACCCAGGAGTCAAGGAGCTCCTGAGCCTCTATGCCTGGTATTGTACCCTGCAGCATCCCTCACATCCCTCTCTGTAATGGAATGGGACTATGAGCTTTGAAGTCCTCAGAAGTTGGAGACAAGACCAAGTGCTGTTTAGCACGTGGAGATCATGTGCCACCTTGTAGGGACCTGGAACATAGGGACTTATTGCTTAGGTCTTGAGTGTCCTCCAGTTGTGCACTGAGTGCTGCATCACATGCTGCAGTGGCATTTTCATTCACTGGGTCAGGAGTCACATTATTAGTTATGTAAAAATCTCATTCTGCTAGCTTTCAATATAATGTGCTGACTTTACTGTGAATTGAGCCATTTCAGTACTGTTCTTTGTAAGTAGTGGCATGAATGAATGCATACCAACTGGGACTGATGCATAATAATTATTTGAGGTTGATAGATTATTTCCATTGAGAAACTGGACTGTGTGCAATTAACTTGGTGAAGGAATTACCTGGACAATTATTGTATATTTTGGGTAATGAAGAAATGTCAGCTCACTAAATTGATGTTTCTAAGTAAACTGTTCAGTTCAAACTTCATTTGTATAATAGATTATGTTCAAACCACATTTGGACTATAATAGATATACTTCAGGTCATGAGTTAATTTAAAATACATATAAATAGTACAACTTCCACGTTATTAGTGGAAAAGATCAAATTTGGAGCCTCTGGTCTTGAAAGTGGGAACCTTAAGTTCAGAAACACTTGGTAGACTCCTGTGGAAAACCACTGCACAGCTTCACTCTATCTTCTGCAGGGTTATTGTTGTACTACGCAAGACTTCTCCACCCCCATTCCAAACCTTCTTAACCTTCAACTGTCTCTTTCATCCTTTGAAATATATTAAAGATAATTTCTTTTCCACAGAAAATTATCAATTCTTGGAAATAGGGGCCATTCCAATTTTAACTCCTTCAGGTGTTTTACAAGAACAGTGCATTTTCCAAATTGTACCCCACTCCAAATGGAGATAAGTCCTTTCAAGAACCCTTTCGGACTACAACAGTGGTCATCTCCCAGATGGTCCATGATGGATGGATTGCAGTGCACAGCAGTTAGTCTCAAGTTGACTCTCACTGATTCCATATTTTTCCATCATTTTTTTTTTCTTAGCTTGTCATTGATTAACCGTCCTTAGGAAGTGAATGGCTAATAGGATGAGGGCAGTGCTGTTTTGCTGAAACATGCAAGCAGAAGCACCTTCATTTTCTGATGTTTTCCCTACCATTTCAGCAGTAATTTCTGGAGATGCCAGAACATTTCTGTACTGCAAAAGAAATCGAATGCATCCATGCAAAGCACAGCAGGTCAAACTAAGACAGAAATACTTTAAATGGTTAGGCTTTAAATTCAGTCTTTAAATTACTACAAAAGAGGCTTATAAATTCATCACTCAACTTGGTTGAAGCTTCAGTGTACTTTATGAATTGTCAGTAGCAAAGAATAGATTCTTTTTTTCCATTTAAATCAACATTCATAGATTTGAATTCGTAGCAATACTAGCAGCTTACAGAAACTTATAGTAAGTAGGATGACTTAAAGTCCAGGGATAGATTATTTTGTTACTGATAACAATTCAAGAGATGAGACTTCTGTGGCTCAAGTGAAGCCTCGAATGCTGCTGTCTCCCTCTTACTCTTTTCTTTGCTTTGGGAGAGCAGTGCAGTTACTGCAGATCTCCTATTTCCTTGTACCTTGTGTTAGTGCTCTCACCTCCGAATGGTGGAGCAAAATCTGCTCTTCCTGTTTTTGCTGAGTTCAACCACATCAACAATGCTTTAAGCAGGAAAAAGAGAAAACGCTTGGTACGTGCTTGATTTTTTGCTTGTTACGACATTTTTTGATTCCACTGAGACTAGGTCAAAGAAATCTGCTTCCTCAGTCCTACCTTTATTATTCACCCTCTATGGGCACTTTAACCGTGTATTTTGATTATGGTAGCTTACAGACTGGCCTCAGTTCATGTGCTTGTCCTTTAAGCCAGCAGAAAGCCACGCCAGCCAGGGATAACCCTGTGCTAATGTACCTGACCTCTCATCATTGTGCATGCCCACAGCATCTTATTTATTTCAATTGCACTGTGTCTATCCGACTCATCATTCCTGTCAAGTACCTGTAAACAGATTCTTCACGTGTCTTGGTTGTTACTCTATCTGCACCACCTCTTAAATGGGTAATTGCTGCAAGAGTAGAGTGAACACTTTGAAATAACTGAGGGATTTTCAGGAACTCAGTATTAATAGTTAATTAAGCTAAGTAAAATGTGTTTTAGTTGGAGACATGGGTAAATGAAAGAGATTACATATTGCTTTTTCTCCTTCATAATGAAGATCTAGTCCCACAGAGGATTCTAACCTATTTCTGGGGGTAGATATGGATCCAAAGTTACTTCTCTTCCTTGCGCCCTGCTATTAACTGCTGGCCTGGTATGGAGGGTTTAGCATATAAGCTACTTACACATTGTTTGTACACAGAGTTTGTTCTTGTATTAGGTTAGAACACTATGGTTTTGGCAAGACCTGAAATGCTGTTTTGCAAGGCAACCATGCCATGGGAGGATTGTGCTAAGCACAGAACTTCTCTTTCTGCCTAAATCTCTCTAAGCAGAATCAGCTTTCAGGAAAACTGACTCCTGAACACATAGATAATGCCATTTTTATGAAGTTCTCTACAGAAGAATTTGTTTGAAAGCTGCCCTGCCACTCGTGCTCAAACTACGATGTAGGTGATGTAAAATTAATAAGCTGCATGAGTCATATACACATGATATTTTATTTATAGCATTCTTGTGAGGTCTCATTAGCTTGTATTGGAAAAATGCTTTGAAATTCTCCAGTGAAAAGTATAATATCACAGAAATACACAGCACTTTCCAATCTAGGTGTATTCCTTAATCTGTTCTTCAATTTAAATTGTGTGGACCTGAACCAGTTTGAGATCCTCTCCCTCAGGCTGACAAGGTTAAAAGACCTAAACGCTCTCAGATTTCTGGAAGCATTGAATGAAGGCCCAAGAAGACTGTGGCATGAGCACCTCCCACATTATGTTTGTACCATAAGCCATGCAGATTTTCCCTAGTCTTCTCCACTCAGCTGCAATATCAACAGCAGAACCACATAATTAACCAAGAAATATTCTTTCATCACTACTTGATAACATAATAGCTGAGAATTTAGGCTTAGATAGACAACGAGAACATACTCTTTTTCTGCTAAATCCTGAGTGGGAGGAATTGAGGTGTGGGAGAGGACATGAGTGCAAATTGCCTTTTCTGTGCTCACTTGTTCTAAGCACAGGGTGGGTTTGCTGCCTTCTGAAGGGGAGAGAGGCAGAAGCAGGGAGTGAAGACAACAAATAGGGATTAGTCACCACAGTGATCATGCATAGAATAATATAGGATTATTTTGAGCTGACTTTTCTTGGTCTCTTGTCAAAAAGCAGTTTCTGTGCACAAAGGGAGCAAAACCTGAGCAGAAGTATTTTCTATGCTGCCATTACTGACATGAGAAAACAGTTGTACAACTGAAAGCTTGTCAAACAACATTATTTGCGGGGCTGTCATTTTACTTCAGGGCAGAGTCTTGTATTTTGAGAGTGATGTCCTTCTGTACAGAGATATAGAACCAGTGATCTCTTGGAGAGCAAAGCAATGAAAGTTAACACTGATTCATTATCTCAAACATCTAATTGAGTTCAGCTTGCTGCTACCAGACTTGAGGAGAAGCCAGCCACTGTTGAGAAGGTCCTTTGTATGTAATGCATATGCCTAATGAGGATTTCACATCTCCGTGAGGCTTCTCTTGCTCTGGACCCGCACCAGCACTTTGTCTGGCTTACTTTGCAAGTGCAGGGACATAAGAACTGGTGTTGGGAAGCACTGATACTATGTTTTCACAGTTCTGTTGCTTCATTTGTAGGTGCAGATCCCAGCCTGATGCAGTGATAGCATTACCCTGAACTGAAGGGGTTGGATTCCTTGGGAATCTGTGCTGTGGGGTCCCCTCAGGCAGAGCCTAGCTGGATGCTTGCCATGCAGAATGAAAGGGCAGGGCGGGCTCCAGGTTGAGCTGGCAACACCTTGGGTTGGCTTCTGTCAGCACTGGATAACATTCCCAACTTGGCATCCAAAGGAACAACATCAATCCACAGCAGTGAGGAGCAAGAAAGAAAAGATCCAGCAAAAAGAGAGAAACTGCAGCATGCAACACCGGGGGATTAGTCAGCAATACCAAACACTTCTATTATTTATCCTTCTTTTAATTCTATTTTTTATTTTTTATATTGTAAAGGTGAAGAATGTAGGAGCAAACCACATACGTGTTTTATATGAAATCTGTTGCTTGAGTATATAATGTCTAAAAATATACATAAAGCAAACTGACAGAAACTGTTGAAATTTCGTAGAATCCTCTAAATAAATGAGCTGTTCTGGCATATTTATGTCAATACAGTGTCATGTACAATGTCATGTCAATAAGGAAGGAAGCAGAAATAGTTACTTAACATCTCTTATTAGTGGCAGAACAACAGATATGTGAAAATATGAGTCAAATAACATTTTGGAAGTCTTTATGGGGAAAAGAAAAAAGATCATTCAGTGTGGAAATACCAGCAAAAGAACTCAATAAGTCATCAAAACACACAAGAATCTTATTTTAAATATTAAGTGTTCAATTCATCTCTCAATTATCAAGGCTAACAGGAGATGGGCTAAACCAGTCAGAGTCAATAAAACATTTATGAATGAGGCTCTAAGGATATGTGCAACACAGTCACCTTGAAAACTTTTAAACAATTTTCTGTGAAATTCTATTGAATAAGTATACTCTTGAACCAAAGCCAGAGAGTGGGGAACAGCATTAATGACTTGTGCTGTGCATCTTGTGTAGCAGACAGCCAGACTGGGGAGAAACACAGTTGAGATAATGAGAGCTTTGACATCTGTCCATACCCAGAGCTGTGTGGATGGAGCCCCTGAATTTGATCACCCAGTGCCTAATAAAGATTTTGACTAATGTCAGCTCTAGGGGTTTATTATTCAGAGCAAATAATGCTGTGTCAAGCCCCTTACATTTCTCTGGTTTCTAACATGACATTCAGTCATTAAAATATTCCTTGTACCTACAGTGGAACAGCCCCTTGTTCTGTTAATTGAGACAGAGAGAGAGAAATGTCTGTAATTGATCAAATTACTGAATCACTTTTTTTCCTCCTCCCTCCCAACTTCCTTGCTTCCTCCTTTTGCTGGAGATCACTGTAGCAGAGAAGAAGTCAAACAGCACACTTACTGCAGATAATTACTTCCTGGATGGTATCATTTTTCTTTTGGATACGCTGCCTGACAGTTAAAATCTCATAGAAAAGGAAAAAAAAAAAAAAAAAAAAAGAGAGAGAGAGAGAGGTATTTAATTTGGTCCCTCTTTAGAAATGTTCTGACTTAGCAGGGCAAAAGTCTTATCTTTTTTTTTAATTTTTGTGTGTGTTTATGTAGAATCAATTAGTTATCACATATGTAACTTCTCCCTTGTTCCTCAGTCAGAGTTGCTTTTGCACAATTATCTATAGCCATTATGAAAAGCCTTACAATGAAACAAAACCCATCTCATAAGACAGAATCATAGAATCATTTATGTTGGAAAAGGCCTCTAAGATCATCTAGTCCAACCATCATCCCATCACCACCGTGGCCACTATATGGATATGGATATCCAATGCTCTATATGACCTTTTAAAATATAAGTTTCATTAAAATAATGTTTTCCAGCATTAAATAAAATATTTGAGTTATCTTAGCAGACATAAGTGAACTGCTCACACCAATGATCTAGCCTAGTTCTGCAGGAAGCATGACAAACCCCACAGTGTTGAAATCGTACCAAGCAGATTTTAAGGTCTGTAGTGGTACAGCTAGTGCCAGTGTGATTTTAAAAAGCAAAACTTTATGTTCTGGATTTTTAAAAATATCAAAGAGAGTTTTTTGTCTGGTGCAAAAAAAAAAAAAAAAACTACCAAAACTTTTCCAAGCCAGGAGACCAAATCAGAGCAATATTGGGGTAGCCATAGCAAGGAATGACACATTTTCGAGACCATGGAGACCATGTGTTGTTATAGTTTCCTGGGCAATAAAATAAGGAGAGATGATTTTGCCATTAACACAGCAGGCTGAGAGCCAGGAAGAATGGCTTGGATTCACATTTGAATTGAAAGGTGGTTTTGTTTTCATCCTCACAGCAAACTGTGCTGTAGCAGGTGAGGATGAGAAATTCATGCATCAAATAATTTCAAGCTACAGTCATGCCAGATTGGATGATGGCTTTTTTGACCTGCAGCTGAGTGATAGCTACTGGCTTTTCTAGGGCAGCTTAAAGAAACAGCATGGTCTCTTTACTCTCTTCTGTCCTACCATGTGTAGAAGCAGACTGTTTTTTCCCTGCACAGATGTGTTTTTGTATTATTTGGAATTGTTTATAATGTGACTGTAGCAGGAGATTCCACACCAAAACGTGGCATTGTAGGAAGTACAATTTTTTCTTTTGTCATTATTTGATTTTATATGGAAGAATATGTCGTTCTCTTAGCAGTGAAACCATACTGGTAATGATGTGGCTTCTGCACTGAACTGGCTCAATGCACTGTAGTGAACTTGTATCAACACTGGACATGGTTTAATTACTCAGAGTTAAAAAAATGTGGTTATTGTGTGAAACGACTAACCTTGAATTTTATTTTAGACCTCAAAATCTGCTTCTTCATACACTTCTTTTCAGGTGGGGGGACTGGCAGTGAGGAGAAATTTTGGGCTTACAGCATCTTGGTGTGGTTTGAAGAGGAAGATTTGGAGGAGCTCAGGTCTGTTAGTATGAGGGAAACCTCATCTTAGGCAATGAAATTGTTATTTGTTCGTAAAGATCATTCTGAACTGCAAAGCTGTCCAGGACTATGAAGATGTAGATTCATTTTGGTTTTACTTTTGTATGCCTTGGTAGCAAGCGCTGTAAAGTGATTTTTAATTTTGTACTTGTTAATCACTCTACATTTCAGGAAGATATGTCAGTTTTGTATCACAGCAGGAGACCTAATCGTGAATGAGTCCTTGTCACTGCTGTGCGCTTAGACTCTAGGTTAGTCTAAAAAGTCACACATTCTGACAGCGTGAAGTTCTCAGAAGTCTGTCTTTATGACAGAGGTGAGGAAGAATTACACCAAGGCAGGGTGTATTGAGAGAATAATAGATCCCTCCATTCTGTATTCTTCTGCATGTGTTACTTTGTACATAATGGGACTTTCATCTGGCTGAAGGGATATGGGGAAAATTATTTCACAAGGATGATATGTCCTTGTACTGTTTCTCCAGTGAATTGGACACAAATAGATCTTCCATTAATATCACTCATGCATGTCTTCCATCTCCCCCACCCCCCCTTCAAGTACAGCCAAACATGAAACAAAGTCCAGCATTTTTCCGGCTTGTTTTCACTGTGGCCAATACTAAGTCACTGCTGCTCTTTTGGAGCATAGTCTGTGGGATTTGGGCCTAGTCTTTGCTATTTAGACAGATTTTCTGCATTTGTGTGCAGCTTTCTAAGGAAATTGATGCTTTTCTCTTGCCATCTTTTCAACACACGAAGTGTGTTAACTAAATGAAGACCTTGGAGAACTAATGAGAAAGAAGAATGCTTTCAAATGGTTTATAGTTTATTCATAGACATACAAATACTTAATGCAAGTGTGAATGTTCACTCTTTCACATGCATGCTAGGAAATGCATTTGCCACAGCAGGGATAAGCAGAGCACAACCAATTCTGTTACCACAGATGAATACATTATTCCTTTTCAGTTGAGCTGTGGTAACTGATTATGTATATGGTTCAAATCTTTTGGGTAATATAAGCCAAGCATTTTTACATGGTGTGTGCTGTGAACTAAGAGCATGCACACAGCCTGCCACTACTGGTGTTTCATTAAGCTGTGCTGAAGCTGCTGCTTGCAAATTGCTGTCAGTGTTGGGAGATATGAGGAGTTCAGAGTGACAGAGTGTAAGGGAACTGTTGAGTCACGGCCTGAACCACTGATTGGTCACCTGAGGTGAGGATAGAGGAAGCCATGGGGGCACAGGTGAAGGTGATAATACCTGTGTGATTGGAAGGGGTGGAGCCTGGCTCCACCTCTCCCCAAGCCCCATTTAAGGGCTGACCACCACCAGGAAAGGATCTCTTCTTGGAGATCCCTCCTATGTGGAGTCCACCATGAGCCTTTTCCATCTGAAAGGTGAGCCATTTTCCTTTTGTATTATTTGTACACCATCTGTATAGGCCTATCTAAATATACCATCTCCTATGGTATTCTTGAGTGCCAGCTTTAAGATCACCCACATTACACAGAGGGCCATGAGATTACCAACTGAAGTCTGGAGAAGTCTGGAGATTTGACAGAAACCACGATGACAGCATTGAGCCATAGCTTTCTGCTGTGTGCTCTCAGCACTTGGTATAACTTGCGAAATCATCACAAGAATATGCCAGGTGTTGCAGCATTTAATATAAGGTATTATCAGAAAAACAAACAAACAAAAAAGTAAAACTAAACACACAGAACAACCAAATGAAACAACTCTCAACCTTCTGAGTACTCTGCTACTTTAAATTCATGATGGGAAACAGTTCTGGCAGGAGCAAATTTCTGTTCGTTGACTCTCCTGTCACCCAAGTAAGGAGGCTAAAACTGCACTGGGATTATGCCTGAGCTCAGAAGCGAAAATTGAAAAATAGAAGCCATTGCTGCATGGGTACACTGTAGTGAAGGTAAAACTGAAATATTCCACTGAGGACCTGGTGGTGAGTAAGTGGAGAGGATATTTACATTTTTAAAAAGCTTTAGGTAACTAACAGAAACTCATTTGTCTTGATTACCAAACAGCTCCCATTGCCATGGGGGCTCTGCTGCCAGTGTGCACACTGTTACATCTTTCTGTTGGGTAGGCTGTGCATGTGCATCTACGTAGAGGACTATGTGTGGAAGTTGAGAGATTTAAAGGTGTACACTTGACTTTTCTAAAGAATATCTTGGAGTCCAGCGCAGGTTAAAGAACCTTGTGGATACTTAGTGGCATTGTAGGTCAGCTAAACACATTTGAGAAACTGATCTTAGTGACTTTTCATGATTATATATGTGAAAGAACAACCTTAATTTTGGTACTCTGAAGTACTGACATACTGATGGGAGGATCATGAGAAAATGCTTTGGTTTAGTCAAAGCTCTGGGAAGAGCCTGAGCAATACATGTATTTCTTGAATTTTGAGTACAGGAATTGCTCAGGTAAGAGAGATTTGTATAGTTTCAGTGCTGTTACTGAGAAATGACCATACTGAGAATAAAAATGTCTGCCAGCCTTCTCAGCTGGAATCAGTGTAGTGCAAAATGACCAATGCTTTCTGCAAAATGGCTTGCTGTGAATTACAGAGACATGAATAAACTCCATGGCATCACATTTACACTTCTCCTTCAATGATGACAAAAATACTTCATAAAATGCAGGAAGCTAACAGTGACGTAAACCAGTACATGGTGAGCTCATATCTAGAAATTAGCCAGGAAAGAAAGTAATTATCACTTCTAAACTGCTCATATTTTTATAAGTCACAGTAGTATTATATATTGCATTGTCTAGTGACCTGAAAGCTTTTTATATTACCATTGAGTTAATGCCTATGAAATAAAGCTCAGAAAATGTTTACGTTGTGTATGTCTGGGAAATGTCATGTGACTCATTTAAGGTCATGCTGGTTATAAAATCATCCTTTTGAGAGGAGACAGTAAAGCACTAACATCATGAGTTGAAATGAAGCAATAAAGTCCTAAAATTACGTATTTTTATTTTGCAATCCATTCTACTTCAGGGCACAGGCTTCCCATTGAAGATTGCCATGCACGCTTTCCTTAGCTGTCTTTCATCTCTCAGTGTATTAAAGCTTATCTTGCCTGGCTTTCTATTGTCACACATGGAGCAAATCTCTGTCAGGTATTAAAAGTGAAATATATAAAAGAAAGGTAATGACCAAAGTTTAATTTTCTAAATTCTGCATTCGAAAGGCTTTTATCTGCCAAACCAGCTAGAAATTTAATCTGTATGCTCTCTATACTACTGCTACTAAACTACTTCAGCCTAAGATATCAGGCTGATGAATGTATTATAAGGGTTTGTCTGTATCCCTGGTCACTGAATGACTTCCAAGAGTAAAAACCACCCAGAAATAGCAAAGAAAAAATCATTTGTATGAAGAGAATACCGAACTGGCACAACCAGAGATCTCAGCTTCATGCAATGAGCCAATATTTTCATTATCATTTGAATGACTTTTAGCAACTTCATGTCATGGAAGACATAGAACAAATCTGAAGGAGTTTGGAGGGTTCATTGCTCTTAGACAGCTCAGAAAGAGGGACCTTGATCTCCTGATCGATTCCTGCACACAGAGCCAGCCTCTGTCACCCAAGTAAAGGATTTATGATCATGCTTATATCTTTTGCTGAGTAGGATGTTTGTGTGCTTAAAGTTATATACCTTGCTCAGTTGTGGCCATCATGTACTTTTATATTGCTGAAAAAGAGAGTAGCTAAACAAAATTAAAACCTTATACTATCAATTTAGATCAAAAATAAAAACAAAGAGTAGCAGACATACAACAATGGCAATACAGCTACATATCAGTTGCAGCTGCAATAAGCATCTGGTGCTTCTGGTCTTATCTGATGCTTGACATTTAAAAGGAAGGTACAGAAAGAGCAAAAAACATCTGCAGAAGGCAGTTTGTTCAATATTAAGTCGATAAATTATTCTGATTTATCCCTCTCTACAGGGTACAGAGTGAGCCTATGTGATAGTATTAAAATGGATGCCCATTTTTTTAGCCAGTAGAAAGTCTCAGCATAAAATTTCTCCTCACCATCAAGTTAACAGGAAGTTCAGTATTTTAGCTGTAGACACAGAGATGTGTGGAATATTTAAGGAAGTTCTTGTGATAGTACAGAAGTGGATCCCAATTAAGGATAAATATGGTGGCTGTTATTAGAGTATTAGTAGAAGGGATTATTGTTTTCCTGATCTGGTAGGCACCGTTGCAGACAAATCTGCTTTGGAAGTTGAGAACACTGACCACAAATGGATTTGCAATTAACCTGATAGGAGAGCATTGTGTAGCAGATTTATATCTTCCGTGAGAGCTGCAAGTCACTCAGTAAACTGGACTGTCATCCCTCTGATAAGTAGCACCAGTCATTCTCTTCCTCTGAGCAGGTGGAGCAGCACATGTAACAACTGGAAGAACATTATCCCACTTCTGAGATTGCTGACTTCATTTCCTCTTTATATTAGCTCCTCATTCATTTCCTTTTAGTCAACCCATGGCTATTGTACAAAATACTAAGCACTTGATGCACTACAGCTGAACAGATCCTGCTGGAGTTATCCCTGCAAGGGAAGGTGAAAGAGACAAGCTATGAGATTTCGCAGCGTTGGAGGATTTGGTAGCATTCATCACTACCAAGCAGCATGTTGCAATCAATAGCGTGATGGAGAACTCTTCTATGGGCAGGAATTCATCAAATGAGTATCAATGGCTGATCTGAGCCTAAATCCATGTGAGAAATGAATTCAAGATCGGGCATTATCAACGACTGAAATGTTCTGTGTGGATTTGCAACTGACCCTGAGCTGTATGGAGAATTATAGAGCTTGTCTCTTGGTAGTAATCAAGGAAATGGCACTGGGTGCTTGTCTCTGAACATAGTCTGAAGAAAAGCAAAATAAAATGGCACAGCAAATACTTTATCAAGAAAGAAAAAATTCAGCTGCAGAAACTATGTACAGATAACGTGAAAAGTCTCAGCAGGTGATCTCAGATCAGCCTTTCCAATTTGGAGAATACATGAGCACAACAGGGTAATCAAAGTGCAGAATATAAAGTTCCATTTGGATCTGAAAACAAAACAAGCAGTCTTTCAATGGAGGGAGCTCACACCATGGCTATAGCTTTGGGCAAAAAGATAGTGAGTATTTTAGAGCACAATATAAGAAGACTACTGATCTGGATTTAGAATTTTTTTTTCTTTTTTCTTACTATGTGATTGTTCCTATGACTTCTAAGGAAAGGGTGGTGGCTGTTTGGACTCTTCTCCTGGGGAGGTGTGAAGTCAGGAAATAAGAGAAAAATGAGCATTAGCAGGGCCACAGCTTGTTTGAAGTAAATTCCAGATCATACTGAAGTCATAATCTTAGAAGGAAAAGGAACATACTCCCCATCTGCTTCTGCATTTCTCATGTTCTTTTGATAATTTAGGAGGAAGTTGAGTGAATGCTTCCCAATAGCAGTGAGGAAGAGGAGAGTTCATCTGCACAACTGCAGCTAAATAATTGTCTTTGCTTAATAAACTTCACTGAAATTTGGAGCAGTTTCTCACAACATTTACTGCAGTGTAAAAAACTGTGTATAAGTTTAAGTGCATCAGTAGCTGCCTCAAGTTTCACCAAGGGAAGTTTAGATTGGATGTCAGGAAGAATTTTGTCACAGAGAGAGTGGTCAAGCATTGGAATGGGCTGCCAGGGGAAGCTGTGGTGTTCCACCCCTGGGAGTATTTAAGAGACTGAGGGACATAGTTTAGTGATGGGACTTGGTAGGTCATGTGGGTGGTTGAGCTTAATGGTCTTGAAGGGCTTTTCCTATGTACTTAGTGCTATGATTCTACGATCCTGAGTCAATGATATTCCAGGTTAGTAAGAGCCTAGAGTGTCAGTAAAGTTGGATCTGATATGTTTTAATAAATTGCAGTGCCAGAAACACAGACTTAAAACAGAAAATGATATATTTTTTTCTATGACTACCTTTCATATCTCCAAACCTCTTTAGTAGTCCGAGAACATTTTTGAAAAAAACAAGTGTTTCAAAATACTTAAGAGTACCTTGGTGCTGAATTAACATTAAATTCACTTGGAGTTAAGGAACAAGGTGCTAGTCTCCTGTCTACAAGTTCATTAATTGGAGTCTAGTCTGTTAACTTATTAGAGGCTTACTCTGTGGGAAACAAGAAGTCTTGCTCTCTTCCATTTTTTCTAACTAATTTGCTTTTTGATTTCAAATTAATAGGAAAGCCACTTTGGTTTCCAGTTTCTCAGATTAAAGTAGACTATGATGTCCTTCCAGCTGTGCTCTTTGTAGTCATTGAGAACAGCAAAACATTTCATGCTTTCTTAATAACTAGTTTGCTCGTGTATATAGAGGGCATACATGCATCGTAACAATTTAAAATGAAGGCATTTTCACTTTTATAGTACCCTTAGACTCAATCTTTACTCCTTCATCATACATTCTGCCAGCACACGTATGATGAAGTTCAACTGACGCCAATCCTGTTTGTCTCAGCTGTGCAGTCATGATGGAGCACATAATGTTCACAGCTTTTTTGTCTTCCAACATATATCTGCATTCTCCTGAATATCAAGTATTTTTTGTGTGCCTTTCTCCTTTCCCATTTAAGCATCAGTATTTATTCTGAAGCTTATATTAAAGACTTTGGTTATACACACAGGTGAATGTACCATTTTAGGAACTGAAATTGTCCATCATCATCTAGAAAGTGTCGCCTTCATTATTCCTTCTGTTCTCCCATTAGGCACTTGGAAATGCAAAACACATCAAAGATTATTTTACTTCATGGAAAGAAGCATTACGCTCTTGTAATCTCAGCTCTTCAAAACCTGATATATGAGGGCTGCTCCAAAAGTAACATCTCCCATTTCATTATAGTGGCACACAATGTCAGAGGTGGATGTTGGTGGTATGACAGTATAGGTTGAACCTTCTCACCAGTGTACCATTACATCTTGTTGCTGTGTGACAGATGGCAGCAGAGGGGCAGTCTGACAAATTGGCATCTGAAATGGAAGTGCATGTGAAGCAAACATCACTAAATTCCTACACGTGGAAAATATTGCACTCATTGACATACCTCGATGCATGCTGTATTTTTATGGAGAACTAGTAGTGAATATGAGCACAGTTAGGTTGTGGGTAGTATGTATGAAAAATACTGTTCTGTAGCTGAGAATTTGCTCTATCAAATAGCATTATTTTACTGTTTGTGTCTGTTGTATTTTCCATGGAAATAAATAGGAGACATTACTTTCAGAGTGACCTACGTTGACTAATTTCTCATTCACTGTCTTCTTATTTATCATTTTCCTGAAGTGACATATTCCATTTTATTTTCTCTATGATGGAGAGCAAACTGAAGTATAGTTGATTATGCTTTTACTTGTAGACTCATTGCTGTGAAGTCACTAATGCTACTTATGTATGTACTTCCTTGTGATGTTATATATGTGGAGCATGTTTCTCAGTGAACTCCCAAAGGTAATATTTCCTTTTCTTTTCTCTCTAACTTCTCTGTTTCAGAATTTAGTAGAAGAGCTACCTGACATGACATTGTCTTCCCACCTGGATTAAGTACAGTTCTGACCATTTAATGCTTTTGAGGATGCAAATTTGATTTAACTGTTCACCCAGAGATAGAGAATGAATGTTGAATGGAGATGGTTACTACGAAGACCAGTCTGGCAGAGTCAAGGGAATTACTGAGGCAAACTAATATATATCATGTGCCCATTTTTGTTTTCTATTATCTATAAAGAGGCTCAAGAGAGAAGATGCATTTTAGTTAAAGAACATGGTTAATCTGGCATCTATATGTGTTTGGATTCATCTGCAAGGAATGGTTAATATTTACTTGCTGGGGCTCCATAAAGGTCTGAGTGGATAGATGGTGAGGAAGTTCACATTTTCCTTTGGGACAGTTGTCCTCTCTTTTACATAAATTCTGCACTAGAGAGAAACTAATAGTCTAGAGTGGAGAGAAATCAAACTATAGTAACTGTCACAGTATGGTTTCTGGTCTCATTTGAGGTATATGCAGACAGACAGGGTGTAGAATAAAGAAAAATTCCATCCATTAAATCCTAACCTGGTTCTGAACTTCATCAGCATCAGGGCCTCTGGATCACTGTGTTTGAGTTTTGCCCTCTCCAGTATATGCTGTAAAGATGGGATAGAATCATGTTTTGAAATTGAATATTTGCTGCATTAAGAAGGTGATACATAAAATGTACTATCATTACAGAATGCAAAGATTTATTTTTCACATGTTTAGCAATCTGTCATTTGCTTTATGCTATTGTAGTTGATAGTGTTGATTGGTGGCTCTAAAGTTTATCATTAACTTACAGTAGTAACAAAACATGGTGCTCTGTATGTATTGATGATAGATGAAAAAAAGGCCCTCATATTTTGCATTGATGTGCAGAGACAGGAAAAAATAACTGTTCCTTTAAAACTCTCTCCCCAAACAAAGAAATGTTAAAGCTCATTTATAAAATATGAATAGCGGTCTTACTGCTGGCTTTTTAAGACTGAGAATAGCAACAGCGCTGAGGACACTATTCATAGAGCAGAATGCCAAAAATGGTGTGTTAACCTAAATCAAACATTATAAATTATGGAGAACTGCTTCTTTTCACTTCTTAAAATACTTCTCTTTTGCATGAAGAATCTTGGGAGTTACGGTTTTCCATTCTTGCACGCACTATTTATTCTGAAGTGTGTTGATTAAGGGAACTTCTCTGCACAACCTGTGGAGAAGTGCACAGCGTAGCAAAAGTTCCAGGAATAAGTATCCTTATTTCTACCAGGCTCTATCGTTTTATTTATTTATTTATTTTCATACTCTTGAAATTCACTGGTGGGAAGTCCATTTCAAAAAATTATTTCCTCTTGCAGTTAATATTTGTGCAATCTGTGCCTGCTCCAGGATTCACTGTATTAGGAGAAAACCTTAGGACTTGCTTCCTTTTCCGGATGCTTTAGGAATGACTTTGCCTTTTTTGTTAAAACAATAGGACCTAATTATGACAGATAGTGATTCCAAAGAAGTTTCACTGTGGAGCAATTTCCACCCAATCCTTATGTATGCTCTGAGAGTATCTTTCTCAAATATACCTATAGGAACTGCTTGCATCTTTTCGTGAAACTCTATCAGTTTCAATCACATTAAACACTTCACTGAGTACCTTTGAAATGGTAATAAAGAGATTGTTGAACACGGACAATCTAAGGTTTGATGTTGCAATATTTAGCTGAAAATACAAGTATTATTATTATACAATTGATGTTAGGTGGACGATTGATCTTGTAGGTCTTTTCCAACCTTCATGTTTCTACGATTGATTCTATGATTTACCCTATTAAGAGTGTGGGCGGAGAGCTGTGAAACTGAGAATTGTGTGTTGTTGGGATGAGCCAGGTAGACAGTGCAGGACTGACAGAAGCAAAGTGGGAACCTGAAAGCACAGCTAAAGTAAAGATTTAACTCGTACTTCAAAATATAACAAAACTTACTGAAAATAGTCTGACATTGCAGCAGCAAGGAGTTTCAGGGACCCTTCTTTTTCATAGTTATTAAAGGCCAGAGAGTGACTGGGATCCTCCCACACCTGTAGAGTCTACAGTCTGCAGAAACATAGCAGTTATTCTATTTAAAAAAAAATAGAATAAATGACTGAAACAGTTTAAATGCACAGATTTTGACTCTTGTTCCCTGTACAGTAACTCAAATGAAACAATAAATTTCCAACAAGTGCATTGCAGATTTATTGGATATAAGAACAGAGTTTCTGAATAAAATGAAAGTTTACCATTTTTATTGCAATTGCTGTTTAGTATCATTTGTCACCATCAGAGGATAACAACATTAGTGCAGCATATATTAGGAAGTTGGTGCAGAAATACAGTGACGTGACTTTTATATGTGATTTGCAATACTATTTATTTTTTGGAACTTATTTTATGTGCCATCTATGAAGGTTGCACTGCAAGAGCATAATGTGGGCAAGGATCCTGAAGTTTGTATTCCAGCTCTTTTCTTGCTTCAAGGCTTGGACTTAATGCACCCAGTGGGAAAGGACAGCGGAATCATGCTGAGCTAGGAGCACAGACTCCTTGGCTGGTCAGTGCACTTTCTTAAGTAATTCAGATCTTACACAAATCCACAAGTAGTCTGTCTGGAAAGGTCATCTTGGTTCTCAGTCATTCCACTTATGTGTATACAATTAAAAAAGAGGAGTCTTGGCTAAAATGAATCATCATGTGACTTTGAATAAAATTAGCATTTTTGGCTGCAGGAAAAGAAATACATTTGAGTACAGGAGAATCACTCTCAAAAATTAGTCAGTATTTTAGCCAGGAGACCTGGATATAGTTCAAATGCTATCTTGTGTTAGTTCTGGTCAGTGTCATATGGTAGATAAGCATAATGGTACTTTTGCTCATAGAAATTCTCATAGATTAAAATCGTACTCCTGCTTTGGGATTTCGGAAACTCACTTTGAAAAAATCCATAATATTCCCAAATGACTCTGTAAGAGCTGTTAGAAGACAGATTTGTTCATGGCCTTAGTTTTACTTGCCTAGTGTTAGACAACATGATGGATTTGCCAGTACTTTAAACTTAATTTTCTGGAGTTGATGAGTACCCACAGCTCCTCCAGAAGTCAGCAGGACATTTAACTACTTGCACTTTTGATAATAAAATTCTGGCCCCATTTGTTTCAGAGAGAGACATTCAAAAGCTGAAGTGCATAAAATTAATAGCTGTTTTGCAACTTTTATCTCTTCCTCATGAAAAGCTTAGACTCTTATGGAGGAATAAACTGAGGATATCTACTTCCAGAAAGAGGACTTTGAGCTCTGCTGCACACCATTTATTTTCCTATTACTCTTTGAAAACTGTTTATTTGACATGTCGTATTTCTTCTTGCCTCCCCTTCTTTTTATTTTAACTGGGACTTGGTTATTGGCTAGAAATTCCACTAGCATGACTCATCCCTGCACTGAAACTGACTTCAAACAGGCATCGCATTGTGGGATGTACTTCCCCCCCCCTTTTTTTTTCCTAAGTGCTTTAACGTGGCACGAGCTTGTAATAATAAACTAGGAAGGAAGTTGGAGCTAATCATTTGGTTCTGAATGCACAAGCCCTGCCAAATTCCCCCACAGGCATGAAGCAGCCGCTCAAGCTGTGACACCAGCAAATTAAATCCTGGAGGTAGCTGACCAGAAGTAATGAAATGTGTACTTACCATACTGATGCTGTCAGTCCTAAGACACACTGGCTTTACAATCTAGTTAAGTGGGGCATGTTTGTCACTTTCAGTGCTGCTTACGAAAAATACTCAGGTTTGTTCCTAGCCTTCTTCCCAAGATCACAAGAACAGTGCTGCCTGGTAACCCTCACTCGTACAACAGGAAGAAGATTTCTGTAACGGTCTGTTGTTTTTAAAACATTGCCAGATTGAAATCCACATCCCAAAGGTGATAAGTGATCTAGTCTTATGACATGTTAATTGCCAAATCTTTGTATTCAACTCTTATCTGCTGCTTGCTTTTATAAACTCATAGCTGGGATGACAGGGTGAAAATTACTCAAGCAGCCAATGAATAATTTACAACAGAGGTCTTCTAGTAACCATGTGCCTCATGCAGCAAATTAAGATCCTGTGAACACACAGGTATGTGGAAGGGGGCCATGTAAGCACTGAACACAGTATCACTCCAGGGAGGTGTGAGTTATACAGGTGGAGACAGGTACACAAAGGAGAGGGACTATCGTTTTGCAGTCCCAACATACTTTGGTGGTAAAGGACTCCAAATAAATAAAAAGTTATTTTCCCAAGTCATGTCTTGTCATAACTAACAATAGCATATATCTGTGAGGTTTTTGTGTATTTAGCTAGCTAGAATGTAATACTAACTGCATGAGATCTATTTAAGTGGGTTAGCAGATCATCTGCTGAGTGGTACTGTGAATTCATGAAAACATTGTAAGCAGAAAAGTAAGTGTGGTTAATATAACATCCATGGAAGAAACAAAGTATAAAATCACACCCCATATAAGCAACCTGAAAGTATCTAATTATATCCTAGGAATGTCTGTAAGTCTTCAATTATATGCTTAATTTCCAACTGTACTTGATTAATATCAGAAATGATTTATAACACCACTAAACACAAGGAGCTTGCTTAGAACTGTTTTTTGTAATGTATAAAAGTTTTTTTTTTTTTTTTGTCTGTTTCTGCATGGCAAGGCAGGCCATCTGAGTTAGAACCATGCAATTCAGCAGCAAAACCAAGAGAAGACAAGACTTTTTAGAGATAAAACTCTTTCCTCAAGTGAAGTGTTCAGGTGCAAGTCTATGGAAGCACAAAACCCACTGACTTCTATGGGATTTTAACAGAATGAGTGGATAAGTACGGTGCTACAAAGAAGGATGTCAGAGTATTGGGGGGTGGAAAAGCTGGCACATGCTACCCCAACCCTGGAGGTGTTCAAGGCCATCTTGGATGGAGCCCTGAGCACCCTAATCTGATGGGAGGTGTCCCTGCTCATGGCAAGAGGTTAAGAGCTAGGTGATTTTTAAAGCCTTTTCCAAGCACTCCATGATTCTGTAGTACAGCAAGTGTACTTCAACCTAAATACATAGTAATCACATCTGAATTTGGTCTGTCTTTCCTTGACTGATCTTGGAAATAAACCATACTTTCTGTGCTGTGGCAGCACAGATTTTCTGATTGTGGGTATTGGGGGTACGTCACAGAATCATTAAGGTTGGAAAAAGATCACTGAGATCATCTAGTTCAACTACCAAGCCATCAACACCATGCCCAACAACTGCATCCCTCAATGCTGCCATATGTTTGTTGAGCATCCTCCAGGGATGGTGACTCCACCACCTCCCTGGGCAACCTGTTTCAGTGCCTATCCACTCTTTTGGAGAATTTTTTCCTAATACCCAGTCTGGATCTCCCCTGGCACAACTTCATCCTACTCTCTCTCATCCGGTCACTGTGACCTGGGAGAAGAGGCCAACCCCCACCTCACCACAATCTCCTTTCAGGCAGTTGTGGAGCGCAAGAAAGTCTCCTCTGTGCAACTCTTCTCCAGACTGAACAATCCCAGTTCCCTCAGCTGCTCTTCATAATACCTGTATTCCAGATCCTCTGTCGGCTTCATTGTCTTTCTCTAGATGTGCTCGGTGACCTCACTGTCTTGTAGTGAGGGGATCAAAACTGAACATAGTATTTGAGGTGCAGCCTCACCAGTGCCAAGTACAGGGGAATCATCACCTCCCTGCTCCTACTGGCAACACTTTTTCTGATACAAGCCAGGATGCCATTCTTGGCCACCTGGGCACACTGCTGGCTCATGTTTAGCAAGTATTGACTAACACCCCCAGATCCTTTTCCTCTATGTAGCTTTCAAACCACTCTGCCCCAGGCCTTTAGCAATGCATGGGGTTGTTTTGACCAAAGTGCAGAGCCTGGCACTTGGTCTTGTTAAAGCTTATACAGTTGGCTTCATCCCAGTGATCCAGTCTGTCCAGATCCCTCTGGAGGGCCTTCCTGCCCTCTGACAGATAGCTATTTCCTGCCAACATGATGTCATCTGAAAAGCTACTGAGGGTGCACTCAATCCAGATCGTACCAATAAAGATATTAAACACAATGAACTTCAATACCAGCCTCTGGGTAATACCATTCATGACCCATCAACAGCTGGATTTAACTCTATTTACTACCAATCTTTTCATATCCTCATTTAAAACAAGTTGAAGTAGGTGTTCTTTGATATTTTCTTATTGAGGAGAGAATGGGGAGGAAGTAGGATAAGAAGACTACCTGTTTGTTTGTTTTTCTTGATTCTAAATATAATTCTCAGTTAAAGATTTAGGACTGTTCAAATCCAAGCGCTGAATCAGGATTTAGGTAAATTACAAACACTTGAAATGTGGTATTTTAAGCTTTTCAAGGGTAAGCCTGTTGAATTCAGCCAATGTTAAGGGAAACACATGCAAGCTTTTGCATAATTTTGGTCCTATTTTGTAAGCCCTTCAGAGCAATTGCTTTCTTATCTGTGAAAAATGACAGACCTGGATGCAGTACTACAGGGGGTATCTCATGAGGGCAGAGTAGAGAGGGACAATTACTTTCCTCTCTCTGCTGGCCCTCTTGATGCAGCTCAGGATACTGTTGGCCTTGTGGGCTGCGTTCTGCTGACTTGCTTCAAATTTCTCATTTGCCAGGACCATCCGGTTCCTTCTCCACAGGGAGAACTCTCAATGAGTTCTTCTCCCAATCTGTATGTATACCTGAGATTGCCCCAACTCTCAAGCTTGAAGCTATTTAGACTAGTTATCTCTATTTGGACTGAATTTACTATGTGGTTGTTACCATGTTCTCATTTCAAGTCAGATGAATGGATTTGCTTAAGTCCTTTCTTCTCAAACCTATAATCCTACAATCAATTTTATTTATTTATTTATTTGCCTATATGCAAGGAGCTGTCAATATTGTATGTGTGAATTCCAGATAGGGGAGCTTGTCCAAAAATATGATTCTTATAGAAGAGTCTACACTAAGCAAAATTTCAAGAAGATAAGCTGCTACCTTCTGAATGAGGTGTCGATCTTTGGTACAAGAACAACCTGACTGGTTGAATAAACTGCAAAATAATCATGGTTGTCCATCCTGCCCTCCAAAAAGAGCTCTCAGATGGTAAAATATGAAGGAGGAAAAGATATTATGGAACTGGAAATTGAAAATATACTGCAGTTTTTATTGGAAGTTCAAAAGAAAAAAAGTATCTAAACACCATTGTGTCCTAATAAACAAAAAGACATACTTGATATGAGCTTGAACTACACCTCATTAATTGCTGTGAATCTGTTTTGAAATTCCTGTAGAGATCAAGTGCTTCTTACTGACAGCTGGTTTGCAATTAATCAAAAGGAAAGTGTTTTCAGCTGGCAATGACTTAATATGCTCGTGATATATGAAAAGGTTAAATTGTGCCTTTTTCACTACTAATAATAAAAGAAATAGTGAAAATGAGGANTCATAATACCTGTATTCCAGATCCTCTGTCGGCTTCATTGTCTTTCTCTAGATGTGCTCGGTGACCTCACTGTCTTGTAGTGAGGGGATCAAAACTGAACATAGTATTTGAGGTGCAGCCTCACCAGTGCCAAGTACAGGGGAATCATCACCTCCCTGCTCCTACTGGCAACACTTTTTCTGATACAAGCCAGGATGCCATTCTTGGCCACCTGGGCACACTGCTGGCTCATGTTTAGCAAGTATTGACTAACACCCCCAGATCCTTTTCCTCTATGTAGCTTTCAAACCACTCTGCCCCAGGCCTTTAGCAATGCATGGGGTTGTTTTGACCAAAGTGCAGAGCCTGGCACTTGGTCTTGTTAAAGCTTATACAGTTGGCTTCATCCCAGTGATCCAGTCTGTCCAGATCCCTCTGGAGGGCCTTCCTGCCCTCTGACAGATAGCTATTTCCTGCCAACATGATGTCATCTGAAAAGCTACTGAGGGTGCACTCAATCCAGATCGTACCAATAAAGATATTAAACACAATGAACTTCAATACCAGCCTCTGGGTAATACCATTCATGACCCATCAACAGCTGGATTTAACTCTATTTACTACCAATCTTTTCATATCCTCATTTAAAACAAGTTGAAGTAGGTGTTCTTTGATATTTTCTTATTGAGGAGAGAATGGGGAGGAAGTAGGATAAGAAGACTACCTGTTTGTTTGTTTTTCTTGATTCTAAATATAATTCTCAGTTAAAGATTTAGGACTGTTCAAATCCAAGCGCTGAATCAGGATTTAGGTAAATTACAAACACTTGAAATGTGGTATTTTAAGCTTTTCAAGGGTAAGCCTGTTGAATTCAGCCAATGTTAAGGGAAACACATGCAAGCTTTTGCATAATTTTGGTCCTATTTTGTAAGCCCTTCAGAGCAATTGCTTTCTTATCTGTGAAAAATGACAGACCTGGATGCAGTACTACAGGGGGTATCTCATGAGGGCAGAGTAGAGAGGGACAATTACTTTCCTCTCTCTGCTGGCCCTCTTGATGCAGCTCAGGATACTGTTGGCCTTGTGGGCTGCGTTCTGCTGACTTGCTTCAAATTTCTCATTTGCCAGGACCATCCGGTTCCTTCTCCACAGGGAGAACTCTCAATGAGTTCTTCTCCCAATCTGTATGTATACCTGAGATTGCCCCAACTCTCAAGCTTGAAGCTATTTAGACTAGTTATCTCTATTTGGACTGAATTTACTATGTGGTTGTTACCATGTTCTCATTTCAAGTCAGATGAATGGATTTGCTTAAGTCCTTTCTTCTCAAACCTATAATCCTACAATCAATTTTATTTATTTATTTATTTGCCTATATGCAAGGAGCTGTCAATATTGTATGTGTGAATTCCAGATAGGGGAGCTTGTCCAAAAATATGATTCTTATAGAAGAGTCTACACTAAGCAAAATTTCAAGAAGATAAGCTGCTACCTTCTGAATGAGGTGTCGATCTTTGGTACAAGAACAACCTGACTGGTTGAATAAACTGCAAAATAATCATGGTTGTCCATCCTGCCCTCCAAAAAGAGCTCTCAGATGGTAAAATATGAAGGAGGAAAAGATATTATGGAACTGGAAATTGAAAATATACTGCAGTTTTTATTGGAAGTTCAAAAGAAAAAAAGTATCTAAACACCATTGTGTCCTAATAAACAAAAAGACATACTTGATATGAGCTTGAACTACACCTCATTAATTGCTGTGAATCTGTTTTGAAATTCCTGTAGAGATCAAGTGCTTCTTACTGACAGCTGGTTTGCAATTAATCAAAAGGAAAGTGTTTTCAGCTGGCAATGACTTAATATGCTCGTGATATATGAAAAGGTTAAATTGTGCCTTTTTCACTACTAATAATAAAAGAAATAGTGAAAATGAGGAAATGAAAAGTGTCAACCAAAGCTATGGACCTAGAGCTGAGAGCAGCTCATCACCTGGTGTTTGCTGGAAAGGGCACATTTGGAAATGTTTAGTCATTGACAGATATGATTCTTTAGTTTTGGACTTTTTGAATTGTATTATGAAATAAAAAATACTAGAATTTGATGTTAACTGCCTTGCAGAATAAGAAATGTTACTTTATCACAAAGATAGCACAAGCATCTTATGAATACCAAAGGAAATGGGTACAACTGGCTTTAAGATTTACTAAATAATAGGTTTTTACTTCAACAGAATCTTTTTATTTTTGTCTTGTAGAATGCAGAACCTTTCCAAGTTACTGTCCGAGAAGACAATTGTATCGTTGTCTCCCTGGAAGCATCTGATGTGGTGAGCTCATCCTCTGTATATGTTGTGAAGATAGCTGGAGAATCCAAGAACTACTTTTTCCAGTTTGAAGAATTCAATAGCACTTTACCTGCCCCTGTGATTTTTAATGCCAAATACCATGGCCTATATTACATAGTAACTCTGTTGGTAGTGAACTCAAATATGGTTTCCAAGTCAGCAAGATCAATCACTGTGTTAACCAGTAAGTAACAACTTATTTTTTCTTTCTTCTTTGTTCCTTCTCTTTGTGTGTGTTTGTTTGCATTTTTTTTTTTTTTCATTCAGAAGTTTGTTTTCTGGAGAAGCTTCTTCTTTTCTTTTTCTTTTTTTTTTTTTCTATTAGGTCTTCCTTGTGTGTGGGATGAATCCCTGTGTGAGAACAGTAATGAAAATGTGTTGAGAAGGCTGGAGGGAAAATTCACAAGGTCTGGGTAGGAAGAAGGGGGCAGCTGTGGGTTTCCCCTAGCTGGCCTTTCCTAAGCATTAAATGGAGAAATTTAGCATATTGGAGCAAGGGAAATGTATGAAACTCTTCCCCAGGTGGTCGTCCTAACCTGTGAAACAGGAATTCTGACAATCTAATGGAAAGCACAAAAATTGTTGACTGGCATTTCAGTGCAAATATTCCAGTTGCACTGTGAGGTATATCCTGCTTTAGATGAAGTGACAGTGTTCTTGGGTTGCCAATACGCTGGAGCAGTACTAAACCTGAAAAGCAGACAATAGTCTCCAAGAGCATATAATTCTACCACTACAGATGAAGATTTCCACGTGCTGGAGTCTATACTTGCCATCATCTGCTTCTACCTCCAGGTGATCTTGGGGAGAGGCATGATTTGTTTTGCTCTGTAACCATGCAAAGCACCACAGATTCCTGTGTGATTCCTGACATATTTCAAGAATTTGTACCTCCCGTAGTCTTCATCCTCCCTTCTGTGCTCAAGTTGCGCACTAATGAGAGCAACCATAAAAGCTCCTGTAGGAAAAATACAATGTGGCAGAGTAATGCAAGTCTTTCATTAGGCATATTTATATGTAGTGGAGTATTTAAGACTTCATAGGCCATCTGGATTTCCCTTTTTTAACTGTTTAAGCTTTACAGCCAAAGTAATAATTCTAACCCAATTTACTATCTTATTTTTATTTGTTGTAAGTATTAGCTGACATATATAACTGAACAAATTCCTCACCGAGTATTTCAGTGATTTTAGAACACTGGTCTTGTAGTCATGCAGTAAAGCTAGCTGCTGCTCGATTTCCAGAGCCCACAAGGTCACTGGTAGCAGGGTCAGGTGTGATCCAGGATGGCAGATGGAGAATGGCACTCCTGTGCAGGGAATCTCTGAAGGAAGAAGGGAACGAGCATCTCTTAGCCTATCACGGCCAGTCCCAGACTCAGTCTCTGCCTCATAGGATTTCCAGGAGATGTTCCTGAACAACTGTGAGTCTGTCAGCTCCAACAGGCGTAGCCCACATCACTCTCAGTCCTCCAAGTCGCAATGGTGCTTTCCCAAAGGAAAGGAGTCCATCCCACCCCTTTCTACTGCCTGTCTTATGCGGGTGCTGTGGCAGCTTCCCAGGCTTTCCTACTGTGGTGTCTGCTGGTCACCCAGACCTTGGAAGGACCAGCGACTTCTGGCAGTGGGTCAGTGCTGCTTGAGGAGCTGATGTGACAAAAAGGGAACAGTACATTTCTTAAGCTTTTTTGTCTCAACAGAAATAAAGTAGTGTCTCTTAAAAGAGAGGGCATTTTGGCATGCAGCATTGAAGGATGCAACACTAAGCACTATAGGTATGATGTAGATTTCCTTGACAGTGGAAAGGATCCAACATTCTTCCTAATGTTTTCCTTTAGGCGGGCTAATGCTTAGCTCATCTTTTCAAATACAAGGGTGCAGGAATGAAAGTAAATTTGTAATTAGAAGTTCATGCTATTTCCATAAAATTGTTTTGAGATAACTCTTGTAATAACTACCACTGAATCCTAAAAACTTCACTACATAATAGTTGTTCTTCCTTTTTTAAAAAACTTTTTCAAAATTATTATTGTTAGCATTCCCCACTGCCCATTTTACATCATTTTTATGACAATTAACTAGAATTTTTGACAGATAATAATGATGATATATTCATGTTTTTCTTCACGCTATATATATATCTTTCTACTTCATTTACATCCATAGGTTTCTAATTGTGTAAAGACACATAACTAATTGATTCTGTCTATATCTTACACATGACAAAATGATACACTGCGAATAGCATCCAGTACAAAATTAATTCCTGTTCTAATTTCATCAGTGTCAGGATAGCTTTGCCAGTGTAGATTGGCCCTATTCGTTAGTATGTCACAAGATAAATCAAGTGGGATATTCAGTGATGCCAGTGTGATAATTCCCAAGATATACTTAAATATTTCACAGTAATTTTTGGGGCTCTCCAGATGTCTGCAATGGGTTCAGTTAACAGAGGTGGTGTCTTTCAGTTTGGCCGTATGCTGGAGATGTGAACATCATATGCAACAGTGTATATTCAAATTGTGCATCTCAAACTGAGAACAAGGTCCTTCAAAGAGATTACCTCCTTATAAATTCAGTAGGAGTCACAAAAGAAGTCTGTTTTTCTGATGGTCTATCATGATGACCTTTACTTTTTCCTGTTCACATCCCTCAGTGATGTGCTGCTTCTTAACTTACTGGCAGGAAAAAGGTATATCTCTTTGCAAGTTAAAACTTCATCCTACTCAAGTCAGGGTAGATTTTTTGTTTTATCCCTCAGAAGTCTCTGTATGGGAGAGAAGTGATTCACCAAGGGAAAGATAATGTCAAAGCTAACAGAATGCACAGGTTATATGTGTATGTACTTATTTTGTAAAATTTTTAATGTTTTGCACATATATTTACATTTATATATAACATACAAATGTATAAAATTATGTCTATATATATGCATGTATGCATAACCTTCTGTTGTTACCTTAGGTCTTCTATACTAGGCAGAAGAGTTAATTTTCTTCTTTGATTGAAATAATTTTAGGGGTTTCTCAGGTTAATCAAACACCACAAACTGTGAGGTGTATTTGTTTAGATTCTATATGCCAGTATGTTTCAATGCAAAGTATGACCTATTTGCTGGAATATTTCTTCTCAAACCCTAAGGGTGTTGTCAGCTTGAGCACAGCCACATCCTCACATTGCTTCCTGAGCTGGGACTTTTAGAAACAGAAGATGATTAGGGCACGTTCAAGACCCAGTCAGGAAACTTGTAAGATAAAGTCTGAGCACAGAAAAGCACTTATTCTTGTGATTCCATAGCAAAGCTGTGTTCTGTAAACTGGGCTCAGTACTTCACTTGAGGGAAAAAATGGTTAAGTGACACCTTGAGCACTTGCTGCTAAACACAGACATGTTGCCACCCTGGCCAGTTTCCTGGTGAGCAATTGTGTTGTGCACATCTATATGACTATCCTTCCAGTTTTCAGTCTGGACAAGTTTAGAAGTCATTCTGGTGTCTAACAGAACTATTTTCATTTTGCTTTCTTCTGCTGCAAATAGTGTGTGGAGTTGACAACAAGACTGAAGTGACTCCAGAATTTATATCGCTAATTTAGTGTTTTAAAATACTTGAAACATAAGTTGCAAGAGTTTATCTCTGAATTAAAATTAATTTCATTAATCATAGTTTTAAATGAGTTTATGAGAGAAGTAAAGAATAAGGATTCAAAATCAGTGTTTAAAATGCTCATACATCCTACATTTTCTTTCTGGGGTGACTCATACAAGTTGGGTTTTTTGTTCTTCACTGAACTGTTGTTGTTGCTGGGATGAAAAAAATACTTGTAAAGAAATGAGGAAGTCAGTACATAACAAGGCTATTTTGTGCTGTAGGAAAAGAAGGCTCTGCAGGATTTGGAGAAATCAGTATATGTGAGGGTAATCAAGAAGAGCTCTGCTGACTTTTATTTTAGCTTGTGATTAGGAGTTTTCATCATTAAATGTCTCATTTCAAAAGCCAATGATTCCTTACATAAATCATTGTAAAATATATTTCCTTTAGGGTGAATTCTGCCTCTTCTCCTCAGGAGGCCAACAGGGCCTGCTGCCTGGGACTGTGATCTCTTCCGCCCCCAGAAAGTAATTGGCATTAGCCCTTGTTAATGCTCATCTGTCATTGTGCCAGATGCTGCAGGAAGCAATTCAGCAGATCGAGTCCATGCCTTCAGCTTGTCAATGGATCAGAGCTGCTGAAGTAGGAGATTCAGAGGTTGTTTATTTTATTTTTTTTGTTTTTTGTTTTTTTCCCAATGAATAATGGAACTGAAGCCCATCGTGTTTATCTTTCCTAAAGGTTGACGGTGCACATCTTTAGAAAGGCTGGTTATTTGTGGGAGCCTTGATAGGAAACATAACTCAGAAGAACTTTTAGATCCCTTAGCACTCTGATCTCCTCAGCAAACAAATTGTGTTATTCTCTTTTAAGGGAAAATCAGAATTAAGAAACAAAAGAACTGTAACAAGGTGCATATTTTTTTTCTGCCATAATTTCTCTTGGAAAGCTGATTTAAGGTATCAACCTAAATCTGTTCAAGACTAAGACACACCTTTTTGTCAGTGTTATTTTCTGGTTTGTATGTTCTTTATATTTGTCATCTTATGTGGGCTTCTAGAAACTGCAGTATATAAACTGCATCATTGCTCAGAAACCACTTGCACTTACTTTCCCCTTTTGTAGGCAGTTATACACAGTATCCTCTATTACATATCATAAACTTGAACATTATGTTCTTGAAGTATTAAACAGCAGCTATTAAATTTTAAAAGTAGTTGCTTTTTAACAAGAAATAAAACAGTCCCTAAAGTTTACAGCATAATGAAAACTTTGTCCTGGCTATAACTTACTCCCGTGAGCAATACAAATAGGTAAATAGTGCCATCCTGGTGAGGATATTGCCTAGTTCACAGCTTTTCCATGTGAATTAAAGTGACTACCTGTGGATTTGCATCACTCCACTGTTGAGAATTCTTTCTTAGGAGAGTTGTGTTATGAAGGTAAGCCACAGTTAATCTAGATTTGGGTGTGAGAAGCAAGGCATTTGATTTAAGTCCCATCTCATCCAGCCACATGTAATACTACATCTTATTTGCTACGTTATTCAATCATCAATTCCATTTGTAGAGTGGCAAGGTCTATGAATATTAAAAACAAGTTTATTTGTCCTGGAGTGTGGTACTTGTCTTCAATGTCTTTTTTTATCCCCTGAATTGCAAAAGCCACTTAAAACATTAATGTATCTGGCACGGATTAGAATGTATTTATGAATGTATTTATGAAGGATTTAGCCTCTGGAATTTGCCAGGACATTTGGGGAAGAGGCTAGCAGCATTTATTATGCTATCTGTTTGTATAACGTAAGATATGAAATAATTGAAAAATGTGGTAATACTTAGGGGAACTGCAGAAGTCAAATTTCCCATAAGCAGATACAATTGGAAAGCAGTTGCTACTGAAGCAGCAGAATGTGGGGCAATAAAGAATAAAGGAACTTTGGTCTTGTCCTGCAAGCTTGTCTATGTGAGTTTAATATAGACTACACATCTAAAAATAAAGACATTGAGCCCCAAAAAAAGAGCCTTAAACATACTATTAAAGGGACACTAAAATCCTTTAATTCCCTTCCCTTCCTTAATATGTCTTCCAACAGCAATATTGCTGATTCCTCTACTTTTTCCTATGTACACATTAGATTATACCTTACTTAAGCTATTTCTTGAGAATCAAAAGTCTATTGGAAAACTGGATCCTAAATACTGCACCTTGAACAATGAAAAAGACCAAACTGTTTATGCTCTGAATTATAAATATAAATGGTGAAGAGTGACATTTTTCATATTCTTTGAGCTTTGATAACCCCAGGAACTGTTAGTAAGTGAAAAACTTGAACATGATTTTTATCTGCTGAGTGTTCTTTTAATTTCACAGTGTGCAAATAGCTTTTGATGTGAATATTTGGTGCTGAAGGAAGGAAGATAATGGAAAACTCTTTAAATTGCATTATATCTCTCAAACTACTCTGCTAACATCAGCCGTGAGCAAGGAGAAGCCAGTAAGCGGAAGATAACAAGAAAGAGTCTGTGGTGATTACTGCTTAATTCAATTACTGGTTAATTAAATCAAGGCATCAGGAAGAAAAATCATTTAGATTAAAAATGAGTATAACTTCCATGTTTTATTTGATTTGTTGTAGGAAGGAATAAAAGGGCTAATTCAATCACTGACTCAGGGAAGTTTCAGTAATTCTTTAAGGAATAAGGATACGCAGATCTGAATGAGATAGCAGAAGCCTAGGACACGCCTGCTGACATGAAAGATGGCTGAACATAAGGGTTGTGCTGTTTAGAGATCACTGTTGACATTTGAACTGCAATCGTGTGCCGTGAGAGATGTGATATGAAGCATCATGGGGATTGCCAGTTCAACTGTTTATTTTCAAATAAGTGATGGGAAGAGAGATTCAGCAGAAAGAGGAGGATAGGCTTTGTTTCCTGCGATCTGCTTTGCTCCCATTTATTTTTAGGCTATCACAAATTGTCAGCAAGATTTTCACAGATTCCATCATTGCAGGGCCTCTTGGTGTCCGTGAGCTTTAAAATTTCTATTTGTCAGTGTCAAACACATGACTATACTATACTGATAGTTACCTGAAGATAACAAAACGTCTTTGCTGTGAGAAAGAAGTTAGAAGTCCCACAGCATTGTATTCTGGTGCTCTGACAAAGTTAAAAATGACAACACAACTTCTTCTTAAGACATGGGCTGAGATTTATTTGTGTAACTATGTTTTTTGTTCTTCCTTGCTTTTTCTTCTTCATTTCTCATCACAAATGGATGTTTCGTACAAGGTGAAAATACTATGCTAGGAAATGGGATTTAATTTTTATTTCTACTACAGGCTTGCTTTTCCATCTTTTATTAACCTGTTCTGTCCACCTTCTGTGAAACAATACCCCTTTTGAAGCTAGCACTGCTTTCCTTTTCGTCTACCTTTTCAGCTGCCAATCACGACTGTGTGCTTTTTGGAGGAAATTGCATTATGAGTTTTTCCTCCAGGGCCTACTCCAGGGCCTACTCCAGGGCCTCCAGAACTTTGTACTCAAATGTGTCCTGCAAGTGTGTAGTGAGCCTGAATTTTGATGTCTGTTCCCTACTGTGCGTAACAACTAAATCAACATGATAATGGCTAAAAGGATGCAGGCATAATTACTGATCATTGTGTCTTAACTACTTCTATTTAACTACTTCTATTAGTATATTTTAATATGACTAATTCTGAGTAAAACTATAGTCCTGTTTTGAATAGCTGCTTGGTCCTCTTAATCAGTGCATAGTTGCTATCATCTCTTCTAGACATCACGTATAAGTACACAGGCTATTGTTCTTACTTTCTATGGACCACCATGGTCAGAGCTGAAAGCAGTGGACTGGCAGCTCTATACTTACCTGTGTAATATGCATATGTGTGTGTGCAGGCTACTCCCTGTCCTGGGGTAAAGTACGTTTCTCTGTACCTCAGTTTTTCATCTGTAACATAACAGCAATGGTGCTGCTGTATTCTTTAGAAGTGTGGTGTGGATGAGTGCTTTGAAGATGGTGGCTTTCTCAGGTATGGTAAGAATAGGGACTGTGTAATTGTGAAACATATAAGTGAAAGTTTATAAGAACAAAAAATCATCATTCAGACAGTCTCCTCTGGTCATCAGACTGATAAACTTCTTAGCTAATCTTAGAAGTTCAGAAATTATTGGTAATTCCAAGTGTTCGTTGCTTTTGCCTGGGCACTTTTACATGATCAGCAAGTGTTGAAGGAGAAACTCTTGCTGGGGTTATGACTGTGAGTGATTAAGTAATAAGTGTGATTTCAACCACGATTTTTGTGCCTGCTGCTCTGCAAATAAGGATTTTAACAGCTTTATTTTAACAGCTTTCTGTTAAAATGTTTTTTTTTAATCTCTAAAAAAGCATTGAGTGCACAAGCATGTTGTGTGTGGGGGAACAGAACCTTGGCTTTGACGGTGTTACATGCAGCTTTGTCCCAGACCTCTGTGAAGCCTCAGATATCACCTGGGAAATTTGAGAATTCCTGTGTCATTCCATGCAAAATCATTTGTTTCTTTGATATTGTTTATGTATGGTTTGCCTGTTAACCTGCTTGTTTCTGCCTTTTTTTTCCCTTTATTTGTATATCCTTTAGAACCCCTTCCTGTGAGCAGTGTTTCTATCTATGATTATAAACCATCTCCAGAAACAGGAGTGCTGTTTGAAATTCAATACCCAGAGAAGTATAATGTTTTTACCAGGGTAAATATAAGCTACTGGGAAGGAAAAGACTACAGAACAATGCTGTACAAAGGTAGGAAAAAACTATTCCACTAACTATTCCTGCTAACAAAGATACTTGTTCGCTTTCTAGTTGTACTTGCTGAAATCAGTGGGTAACATTCTGTCTGCGTTGCGCTTGAAAACATCAGTGCAATTCCTTCTTTCCAGCCATGGTCTCTCTTTGTGAATAGCTAATGGGGGAGCTTAGGGGTGCCCTGCATCTGGGAAATCCATTCAGTATAGCTGATTCTTGGGATAGGCTTTGAATCTGGTACCTCTGTAGCACTGTGTAGTCACATAGTGCTAGTAGCACTGAGCGACACATTATGCTGTGTTATACTGTGTATTACTCTATCATTCTGTATTGTCCCTGACCTAATAAACCTGCTGCATTTTATCAATTTCATCATTCTTAGAACAGTCCAAACAAGGAGAAGCAATCTAACATACTACAGAGTCAGTCTAAAGAATTTCAGCAACCAGTCTAACCATCTAAACAGACTAACAAGGACAAATACTGCTTTCTTTTTTCATTTTTTATTTTTGTTTAAATCTGAACTCCCCTTTGCTCTATTACCCTGCAGTAAGCTTAAGCACAGCACTTATATGAAAGATGTAAAACGCTGTCCTATGGAAAGCACCTAAGACGTGAAAAAAACACTGCATGCTGTTCAGGTCCCAAACCCCAGCTGCTTTAATATTACATGGTGGCAATATTGCCTCTGAGCAATCCATTAGGGACTGGATTGATTTTTAGTGATGGAAGCATGGCTCCAAGTGGAGCAGCCTGGTTGCTGTAAGTTCTCTCTGGAGGCAGCAGAGGGAGATGCCCACCTCCAGGAGGAGCCTGAAAAACTTAGGTGTCATTGTTTCAGTACATAACAGGACTAGGGAATCAAGACTGTGAATGCCAGATATTGGGAATGGTGGTTCTGGTTCATAGTCCTAAGTACAAGTGACCTCTTTCCAGAGAACAAAGGTGATACTAGCAGTAATTTTTCATAGCTCATACACAGAGGCTGTTAGGCTGCTGCTGCAGCTGCTGATAAATAAAAAATTCACCTTGAATTGAGAGATTCCCTAATGAGCAAGCATACTCTTTCCCTCAGCTAAATTGCCCTAAGCAACTTCTCTTCAGCCCACACTCATACTGATGCTGGAGATGAGCTCAGTACTCAGTACTCAGAATGCTGTGCTGTAGATGGCCCTCTGTACACTGTGCCTCAGTCAGCACCAAACCAAAGAGGTTTTTACGTGCAACTGTTAAAGGTCTGCAGGAATTGTCAAGTGCTCTTTGAGATGCTCAGTGTCACCTGAAGCAGGTTGCCGGGTTGAATTGCCTTTCCATGAAATGTAGTTCCTATTTCTCTTGCTGGGCTTTATTTATTTATTTATTTTGTAGAGAAGTGGCTTTGATGACTGGAAAAATGTTGACAAACGGAATTGTTACAATTTCATGTCTTATACCAGGTTGAGCAACGGTTCAACATCTGAAACACTGCAATTTCAGCATGTGTAGTAGTATTATCAGAAAGCAGAAAGCGAACATTTGATATGTTTTTTTCTTTTTCCCCTATTTTAATAATAAAAAAATTCTTTTTAAACCTTCTGCAGATTTCTTTAAAGGTAAAACCGTTTTCAATCACTGGCTACCAGGTATATGCTACAGTAACATCACATTTCAATTGGTGTCAGAAGCAACCTTCAACAAAAGCACACTGGTGGAATACAGCGGGGTTAGGCATGAGCCCAAGCAACACAGAACAGGTAAAGAAAATGATTATGTACCATATGTTCCACGTCTGTATGTCTGTTTTCCTTTCTGCCATGGGAGGAGATTGACTGCATGTGGAGGAGGGGGTGTGTGGGACCAGTTATGGAGTCTGCTTTTGGCCAGGGGCATGGGAGGAGGATGCTGCAGCTGGTACTGGGGAGGCAGGGAGTGGAGTTATGTGTACAATATAATGCAAGAGGAAATTTGTATGAGGGCTTCTATTATAAAATTCGTTTATTAGAACATAAATTTTGCTTCACATGAGAGAACTTTGGCCTTATGCTAGAAATCAATTTTTAACCACAAGAATGCCACCCTGAGAATGCTACTGATCTATCTGTTCTGGTCCTGTCTCCTATCTGTTTGTCTGTCTCCACTCACAGTGAATCATAGCTAAACAGTTGGAGAAGGCCTTTCTCATTGTGCAGTCTTCTGTCGTAGAGTGTCACAGTGTCCCCACTTGGCAGCCAAATTATGCCCTGAAGCATGAACTTTTAATTTCCAAGACAGCAATGTTGCAAAAGCTGAAAATTACATTTGTTAAGCGTCCAGAACTAATTTAATTTGGTCCTGGGATGGTGCCCAAAACTTTCCTGTTAATCTGTTGCACCACAGACATTTTCCAGGGTCCAAAATGAAATGAACCAGTGGTAAAATCAGAAGGCAACCAACAGGATTACATTTTCCTTTCCTGTTGCCTTCCCATCCCTCATTCTGCACATGAATTGTATGAGACTGTAGTGTCTGTTTTTGTATTAGTGTCTGTAGCTGGGACAGGGGGAGATGAACTGACCGCAGTATGTTATATGGGGCCAGCTCAACATATGTCAGACAAAATGTTTATGGAGGCTATCCACAGGTAAAGGCATACAGGCAATTACAGTACTTTTTGTTCACATGCTGGCATAAGCAGAAATAACTTCTTTGCATTCCATTTGCCTTCTGGAGATCCAGATCTAGTGATCAAGCTTTCACAACTATTAAAATTTAAACTGATCTTTAATGCTTGTGAAAATGTGCCTACTAAGAGCATATGGAAAGCCCTATGGCAGCAAGAAGGTCATGCTTTTCAAGTACAAACCATATCATATGCTGTTTTCACGTGTTTTTGAGTTCATTTCTACAGAGGTATCTTTTCCATTTTCATGAGGTTGTGGAAGACATAGTAAATGGAGATCTACACTTAAAAATTCACAATTAAGTAGTATTGCTGCTGTATTAGCACAGAAGTCTGATTTATGTTGACTTTGTGCGTACATCATGATGTTCTCGAGCCCTTTTTTTGTCTATGAGTTTGCACTAAGCTTGATCCCACTAGAATCACTTCTGCTATGTAATTTTGTTGAAGAGTTGAAGAGTTATTTCAAAAATAAGTTATTTCAAAATATCCCTGATATATTGTTTTTTCTGGAAAGATTTCCCTAGGGAATTAACACCTGGCAGAAGTACACAGAACACACCTGTTGAAAGATTAACCTTTGCTTTTCTTTTAGCTCCTTACCCACCTCGAAACATTTCTGTTCAGATTGTACCAATCAACAGAAACAATTGGGAGGAGCACAGTGGGAATTTTGCAGAAGAATCTTTCATGGGACAACAAGAAATCATAGGCAAAGAAAAACTTAGCCGTTTTTCTGGTGACCCACCTGAAATTCCAGTGGCAAACACAACTGCAGCCTGGCCTGATTACCACTCTAACAGCACTGAGTACGAAACCACGTCACAGCCATATTGGTGGCCTAATGAAGCTGAATCAGCGGAGGGTGAAGAGGAGTTTGCCAATGCAGTTCCCAGGGATTATGGGGCTGGTGAAGTAAATGCTTCTGGAAAACTCACAGCAGAGCCCACTCCTTTCCTTCCTGTACAAATGGTGCTGACTTGGTTACCACCAAAGCCACCAACCGCCTTTGATGGTTTCCATATCAATATTGAAAGGGAAGGTAAAAGCAAGCCTTCTTTCTCCCCTCCCCTTCTCTCCCCTTCCCTCCCCTTTTCTCCTTTTCTCCTTTTCTATAATTCTGTTGGTGGGTTTGTCTCCTCCACAAGTTATTAATTACCTAGAACTGTGCCTCACAGGATTTTATATGATCTCTTGTGTATCTGGATAAGGTTCTTGCATTGAATAGCGTGCATTTTTGGCTGGGTTTCAAACTAAAATAAGGAAGATGGGGTAAATCACAGTTTGCAAATCTTTTTTGTTAAAGTCAATTTACACAGCTGTGCATATTGTTGCACTGTTTATACTGCAGTTATTGTAAATCCACGTTAGTATCAAAGTAAGAAGAAACAAGCTGATAGAAAAAGGAGATGGAGAAGGTACACTGTTTAGTGCAACTTAGTCTGCCCCTCAAGAAATGCTCTCGAGGGGACTTCGACTGGAAGGGAGCACAGAAAAGTCATTCCACATTCAGGTTAACAGTTGTCTCAGGAGAGAGACAGAACACATTCCTTAGACCAGAAAGAGGATGTGGAGGAGAATGGAGAGAACTTTCAAGTGGTGGAGCGAAATTAGAAAAGTCATATAACTTAGAGGTATCTGATTTTAAAATCCTTTTTCTCAAAATGAACAACTTTTATAAGCACTCCCCCATTTAGGATAAATACTACATATATATATATAGTGTATGTATATATATATTTTTTTCAGAATAAGAAGGCAATAGAATTGGAAGCTTCTTTTCCTCTATGCTGTGCTGTTTTTCACTTGCACAGTCATGGCAACCCTATTTTATCATCCCCACTACTGAATGAAATCTTGTCCTGGGTTTATAGTTCCTGTACACCTATACTGCAACCTTGGTCATTAATTACTCTTGTTCTGATGGCAAGAAATAAAACTACTCACATAAATCCAGTTCTTTTGGAAACCTTTAAATCCCACAGCAGAAACTGTATTAGCATTTCTGATATAAATCATTTTCTCAGTTGCTGGAGCCTTTCAAGTTTCAATTAATCCACAATATCTTTCCCCCTTGATTTAGAGAACTCTACAGAACTTCTGACAGTCAGTGAGGACACTCACAAATTTGTTGCTGAACTGAAAGAACCAGGAAAATATAAGTTGTCTGTAACAACATTTAGCTCTTCTGGCTCTTGTGAAGTTCGGGAAAGTCAATCAGCAAAAACACTCAGCTTTTACATCAGTAAGTACATCAATAAATCTTTTTCTCCCAGACCAATACAACTTTTTGGGGAGTTTGACCAGTAACACACTGTGGCAGCTGTGGCATCTGCTGCAGGATCAGAAAAGCTCATCTCTTACAGGATGAGTTCTCTTTTGACATTTTCCAAAGAGAGGATTCAGTTCAGAGAATTAAATCAGTGGTTATAAAGAATCTTGAAAATATTTGACTTCCTTAAACCTGGAGGCTGTATGCATAGCATTAGGGACAAAGGGCATTTAAGGCTGAGACTATGGGAACCGCACAATTAAACACTGAACTCTGAAATTAGATGGTCTCTAAGAGCACTCAGGGCAAATTTAGGTAGACAATAGTTCAGACTGCTAAATTCAGAGGAGGAAAAAGTAATTTATTATTTCCCTGTAGAATATCAGCATTTCTTAAATACAGATTTACAAAAGACAGAATAATAATGCAGTACTTAGTAATCTAAGGTCTATATTGAGAATTAGATCAGCAAGTGAGACAGGTGTAGGTAAATTCAGATGATGGTCATTCTGAAGGATTTGGTGATCTGTACAGCAACAAGGGAACGAGATGTCTGAATAAGTATACCAGTCCACATATGTAGAGTATCTTTTTGTAGAAGAGGAAATATGGGTTACAGAATGCCCAGACACTGAGAATAGGGGAATACTTGCAGCACTACACAGTTTTACCTGAGAGGTTAGTGTCTCCCACACATAATGAATTCTGCAACAGAACATGGTGGCTGGGCTGGCAGAAATACTCATATTAAAAGGAAATGTAGTCAAGTACATTACTAATAACAAATATCTTCAGTAGGTCATGACGTTTATAAATACTATTTAAGCTTAAATTCATCATAATGGTTAATTGCATGTAACTGAATTCCTATATTGCTGCAATATTTTTAACAGCTTAATAGTTGAAAAAAAAAAGTACTTGGAAAACAAAGAGATGTAACAGGTCTTGAGAGAAAAGTTCTTTTCATTTAACTGTGTTCCGATTTTCATTAGGAATAGTTCATAGATATCTTCATTATGTGAAAACATCAAGGTATATAAAACTATACAAATAGATCAAAGTATATATAAATTATATATTATTCCTATCAGCACCAACTATTATTCTATCTTAAAAAGTGACAGATTTCTGTACAGAAATACACAGTACTGCATCCTACATACGGTCTACTAACTGAGAACAGAGATCTCTCAGAAAGTGAGAAAGTGTTAATCAGAAAGTATATTTGAATAGATTGCTAGATGAAGGATGGGCTTGGATATCATTAGGCATAAAGTTGTAACAAGAATATAATGACTTATTTGTGTTACTTGTAATAAATGAAGCTGTTTAGGTGGTTTTGTTACTTTTTTAATAAGTAGCTTTGCTTGGTTTGTAGGCTTCTAGATGTACATGAAGATTATTGGCAACTGACCTAATTATTCTAACTTGAGAACCTTAGCTCTTAGGTAGATTTTATGTGCATTTCCGACAGCATGCCAAATCTGAGATGCACACAAGTGTTCTAAAGGTAAAATAGGTTTTCCATTCCTTATTATGAGCCTTCTGTGGGGGCTACAGCTTTGGGCCCTGACACAAGGTTGAGGTAGCTCAGTTTCTTTAGTACTAATGTTGAAATAACCTCTGAATAGAAATAGCTACATATATATCCACTGAATCTAGAGACTAATTTAATGATCAGATCTCTCTTTTTAGTAGGGTAGATGTGAGTCTGCTGTTGTGAATAAATTTTTCTCACAGCTTCACCCTTATCTTATTCTTGTAACCTTTCTGTTGCTGAATCTACCTGTTGTGAACTACTGGTTAATATTATTCAATATTTTTGTTACACTCACATGGCAGTCTTGATTGTCAAATCTTATAGGCTGATCTTATACAAAACCCTTGCTCTGGATTTGTTTTATGCTCTTAATAAAATTAAAGTACTGTTAGAATTGTGTGGAGGAAAGGAGGAATTTAAAGGAGAGAGTTCTCCTTGACTTTAAACTGATAAGAATAGGTGGTAATTTTCTTGAAATCTGAAATTTTAACCAACACTAACTAAATTTATTTTCCAAATTTTATATTTTGTACGTATATATATATATATATAACAGTATAATATATATATATTTAAGCAAGTGCTTCAAAAGGTCTGATGGAGACTTCACTATGGTAGATTCTGTGAACTCAGTTTTAACACTTCAGGCACATGGTACACACTGGGTAATTTGGTGAATAGGGAAAGGAAAAATTGTGTGTAATATTTATCATGGATCTGTACATTACTGGATATCATTGCTCCTAAAATACTCCTTTGGAACGTACCTGATATTGCTGGGTGGTTTTTGGTAAGCAATAGAAAATACATTCTATCCAAATTTTCGAAACAGAAATGTTTCTCTTTTCTACTCTTGCTCTGCTGATGGTGAAAATAGCATTGACTGCAGGCTGTTTCCCATCTTTGTTTTGTGGAGATGGACAGCTGTAGTTTCAGCCTCTTTCCCTAGTAGTAGGAAATCCCATGAGGAAGGATATTGTAGCATGAGTGCCTTAAATGTGTGGAGTGCCTTGTTCACATGTACTTTCGTGGAATGTCCCAGGCCCCACAGGTGAATGGATAGAAGAGCTCACAGAAAAGCCTCAGCATGTGACAGTGAGGGTGCTCAGCTCCACTACTGCCCTGACGTCCTGGACAGCCTCACATGAGAGTGGTAGCAATGGCACAATTGTGTCTGTGGTCTCCCTGACTTGTCAGAAGCAAAAGGAAAGTCAAAGGCTTGAAAAACATTACTGCACAGAGGTAAGGAGCCTCCTCAAGAACTGCAAAAAAATTCCTAGTTATCTCACTGTTTGTTATCACTATGCCAAGGGCCCCATCCAGCTAAAGGCTGCAAAGCAAAGTGCTCCATTCTGCAGAGTGGAGGGGAGAGAAAAGCATACAGAAATGGCAGCACTAAGGTCTATCAGCATTAAAACTGTATTTCTGCTGCAGTGGCCAATTCTATGTTCAAACTTCTGTGTTACATTATACCCTCAGAGAAAGGTTTGCAGCAGTGAGAGAAAAGGTGTCACATCGTAATAACACTTAGGCATACGCTGCAGTCTGTTTTTGTCAAGAGAGTGCTCACATGGATTATTATCATTCAACTTGCATGAATTAATTAATTGACTCTTAGATTCATTAATTGATTCTTAGATTTTTCTCCATATGAGTACAGAACTTGACCCTACATTTTCTGGAAGTTTACACGCCATCTGAAGTCAGCTTTTCCTTTCATCTACAAAAGACATTTCAAAAGTGGGAAGTAAATAATCATCCCCACAACATATGACTTGGATGGAGAACGCTTCTTTAGTGCTGTCATTTGGCACATATTTATTGTGATCAAGCTTCCTGAACCCGAAAATAAGGCAATTTTCTGCTACCTGAAACCTACGATGAGTTCATCTCCATGTCAGATCCTATGGCTCTGATTGATGAGTGGAATATGGTTTCAGTCAGAAAGAGATTTTAGTCTACACCTTGGTTTCCTTGCCACAGTGTTGACAAATCTGTTTTCTGAGCAGTGCCACAATTTCTATATGGCTTTCTAAATGTGTGTGATTGAGGAGTCTGAAAAGGGCTGCAGTGCTGCCATGTGAGGCACCCTCAGCACACCCATGAGAATGGAAAAACACAGCTAACACTCTCAGTAAATCTTCACTCCCTTCCATATTGTGATTACCCTGGCAAGTTAGCTAGCACAAGGACTCCTGCATCCTTTAAGTGTCTTTTTAATAGATCTTTGTCAAAATGTTTTGAGTTTTATTCGAAGAATGGCCGTACGCTTCCATATTGGGAATTGTCTTTTAGAGACAATTTGAGAACTGTTTTTCAGAACCAGTTTGTAATCTCCTTGAGTTACATTCCTTCCATTTATTAAAAATGCATTAATCTAATCAAGAAGCAAAACAATATGGTAGGTGATTATAAGCCATAGAGAGCAAGTATATGTATATATATAGGATTAAAGTAAATAGTTGGGAATTCATCTGCAAACTCAAATACAAATACCTAAAACTAATCTGTGAATAAACAAGACATTTGTAAAAGTAAATGTATTTGCTACAAGTAGGTAAAGTGTCTAAACACCATTGTTTATTTTTGTCCCCATAGAATTTCATACTGCCTCTAATCAAATTTTATCAGATTATTCTATGTGGAATTATTAATGGCTGTTGGTTTGAATTCTCCTTGACAAGCTGAAAAGGGCAAAATTCAGTAGGGAGTTTTATTCATTTCTACTATTATGCATGAATTGATTAGTTCTCAAAAGCAGCTGTTAAAGACAAATTCCTTTTGTCACTAAATCTGTGCTTCCACTGATGTATTTATGTGCACCACAATAAACCAAAGGAGGCCCTGATGAGGCTGTGGAAAGGTTGCAGAGAAATTGTTAATAGGAAATAGCAGCTTGCAGTTGTAGAAAGTTCTTTCCTCAAAGCTGCACCATGTCTTTATTGATAGCTCAGAATATTAGGTTTTTCACATGCAGTAACAGATTAGGAATCACCTGGTCAGGCTTAATGACTCTAGCTCTGACCAATACCTGGTATGCCACAGCAGAATATTGAATATTGGTGTCTCAGACAGAAAAGTCACAAGGTCTTTCCATCAAATTTTGTAGTGTGTGCAAGAGAGGTGAGAGAGTAGTTCTTCTCTGATTTCAGCATTCAGACGTTTAACACTTGCATTCAGAGGACAGATTTCCCATCAGGCTGCTTTCAGCAGACATAGCTGCAGCTGAATCAGATGGCCGATGAAAAGCCACAGGCTTTTATTGAAAATGTACTGCCTAAATACTCCAGTCTTGATAATATCACCTGAGTGCAAATAATATAGCCTGATTATTTCAATAAGCCTTGGTGCAAGGAAAGAACAGCTCAAGTGGGTCTGCAGTGTCACAGACCTAACATGGCGAGGTAAGCGTGATTCTTTGGGTAAGATCATTTATGAGTGCTTTCAGAGTTTTGACATTTGGGGTCTAATTCAATGAGTATTCAGCTGCTGATGCTGGTTCAGAAGCATGCGTTCGGTTAACTGAAGCAGTTCAAATACAGTCTCAATATTCCTTTAACTAACCAAGTAAATACTTCACACCTGATGTGTTCTCTTCCATTAGGTAAATTCAAGCAGTAACCTTATTGAAAATCTTGTTCCTGGTGCCCAGTACCAGGTTGTGGTTTACTTACGGAAAGGTCCATTGGTTGGACCACCTTCTGATCCTGTTACATTTTCCATTGGTAAGTTCAGCAGCTACTGTTTGAAATGCTTTGTCCTTTCTTTCCTCTTTCCTTTCCCTAAACATAAGTAGTATATTCATTATACTCTAGAATCCACAAAAAAAAATACAGAATAAAAATTATCATGTTGGTTGTTTCAAATGCAATGAACACTCACTGAGAGTATTTGTTTTCCTTGTGTTGTCTAGCCCAGTAATGAGGCAGGGAAAAGCAGGGATGCTCCTTCAGTAGGTGATGGATATTTCAAATTTAGGCACTGGGTTATTACAAAACTCAACTAGAAAACAATTATGGATTCAGACACGTGGAGCCTTTTGTAACAAACCATCTTCACCTTTGGCCACATATATGTTCACCTCTGACAGTACTCCTGGTCTATCTTTCCGGGAGGGAATCACCACACTTAGGTGTGGCCAGTTTGAGCTGTAAGTAGTCCGTGATTAATGGAGAGATGTGGACACCTCCTGGAGGTGAATCATTCTTGCTATCTCCTGAAAAGTATGGGACTGCTGTTAAGATATTTGTAGCAAATGTGCTTAGTGAATGATGCAGTGTGATCTAGTCTGAAGGCCATGGTGCTAAGTCTGTAGAGCTGGATTTTCTTCTCTTGTACTAAAGCCATTGCCATCCTTGATTTTCTTGAGTTAAACCATGAGTCTTGATGTTAACTGCTTTGAAATCTGAAGATTAAAAAAGGCTCTTGAAGATTGAGATTGACATTTTCAAGAATGTGGTTTCATGACCTACACATAGAGCTTCAACCCCCATGCCTATAATTCAAGGTTCCATCAAGCTCCTAACTAAAGAGTGACTTAGGATTTAATATCTTCTAGTTTCTGTGTCATTTGTTTTGTTAAGGTTACCACTTTAACAAAATACAATGAAAAAGGGCAAAGAGAAAGATATTTAATGTACAGCATTACATTTGCAGAGAAATATTTAACCTGAGTCACCCAGCCTTCTCCTGCCTGCCTTGTGGATGAGCAGGTGGCTGAAAGTTAGAGTTCTTTAGTATTTGTCACTCTTCATCCTTGCTGTGATATAGGGAAGAAAGCAAAACAAACAAGCAGACCAAAATTATCCTGTTAAGAAGTGAATTCTGTAGATGAAAGCAGATATGTGAAGTAGTAAATAAGGTAAGTCTTTTCATGCTAGGCAATCTCTTCATGTATTTCTGTAAGCTGGGTCCAAATAAGAATTTGAAAAGAGAGCATGATATAGTACAGTAAGGAAAAAAATGTAAGTTAGCAAATATGTTTTATGTATATTTTATATATATATACACACACACACTTTATTAAGTTCTATATAATTAAACAATATTTATGAAAGCATTTCTGTTTTTTTTTTCTTGCTGTAGCTAGTTAAGAAATCTGTGAAGTTCTATTTTCATTTGAGAAAGTGAAATAATATATTCCCATATTAAATGAGCTTCCTCATTTTCTCCACATTTTTATATCAACACAACAATAAAAGTTCTTACTATTACAAAGGGAACATTTTATGGTGTAAAACACCAGTTGTAAGAGTTTTAATTTGATTACAGGATATTGAATTTATATTAAAATAAAAGAAATGCAAAACAAACTGCTCACTGAAATGATCAGTGATGGATAAAGATGAATGAAACAAAAATATGTTAAAATACACCTTAAAAAGTATTCAGTTCTGCCTGCATTTATCATAAGCGTCATTTTCAGTGAGTGAGTATTAACACTTTATGGAATGGACAGAAAAGATGAAGGAAATGGTGATTGACTTATGAAGGGAAATGCAGACGTGCAAATACTTCAGCAAATATGGGCTGAAGTAATCTGAGTGCTTTTTATTCTGTGATAGTTGGGGCTCTGTAACCCTTGAGAATGTTAGCAAAGTACTTATTTATGTAACCTCATGAAGTCATAAAGAGTGATTGCTTTCCAGAAAGTAAAGGTTGCTGAACTTGACCCTGATGTGACATTTTTCAAATCACTTGACTTCTCTTTCCTGGTTTCATCATCTGTGAGGCAAGAATAACAATTCACGGCAGCACCATTAGGTTCCCTAGGGAAGGAAAGATAGGCATAAAAAACTGTTTTTCTGGTGGCCTTTATCTTCCAAAGTGCTGTGACTTTTGATGCTTTTGTTTTTGAGCATACAACTTGAAACATCTCCTAAACAGCGTGATTTTCAAAGTAAACTGAAGCCTTTAGCTGTTTCTGAAAAAGTAGACATAAGAACAAATGCTGAAAAAAATGGTACTCCACTGCTTGTGACAAGGAAGTTATTAGGAATTAAAATCAGGAACAAATCAGAAACAGATAGAACTTGGTTAATAGAAGGTATTGTGGATTTTCTTTCTTTCTTTCTTTTAATGTAATTAATAATAAAAACACTGCTAACTGCAATTTCTGTTTTATAGTGCCCACTGGAATAAAAGATCTTACACTTTACCCTTTGGGACCTACTGCTGTGGTTTTGAGCTGGAACAGACCCTTTCTTGGGGTGTTCAGGAAATATGTTGTAGAAATGTTTTACTTCAATCCATCGACAATGACCTCTGAGTGGACAACCTACTATGAAATAGCAGCAACCATCTCCTTGACTGCCTCAGTGGTAAAGTAGCTGTTACTGACTATTGATTTTTCATGTATGTTTGGCCCTGGCACCTTGGGGTATTTCCTTGCTCAGCTTCTCCCCCATGAATATGTATATATGCCTTTAAACCTGGAACATTTTTCCAGGCCAAGTAGAGAAAACAGTCAGGATGCTGGTGGCATTTCTTACCTAAAGTAGGGGAATACAGCTGAACAATGCTAAAATTTAAGTAGAATGACGAGACAGGAGATGAGCCTCTATTTGTTGACAAATCGGCATATTCAGCAAGTCCAGAGGCAGCTTCAGTTTGTGTGTCAATTTGTCAGTCAAGGCTTTAAACAATTCCAGCATCTCCTCAGGGGGAGTAGTCCAAAGCCTTATCTGCATAATTAATATTGATAATAGGGATTTGGAGTTTTCCAGGCTAGTCTTGCACTGAGCCATCTGGAGCACTTAGCTGCAGGGATGCTCTTGTGAAAATAGCTTTCATATTTCTGAAGCTGCAAAGACATGCAGTGGGCTTTCACCTTGGCAAAGATTATTTTCTAGAAGAATATGCACACAAATCTTCGCAAGATCGAATATTTAACAGAAATCCCATGAAATTTTCCTCTTGCTTTCCATGTCTTCCTAGAGAAGCTGAACAGGTTATATTCAGACTTGGCCATTGCACAGTGCAGCGAGCAGTTTTAGCTGAAATTAGTTGTTCAGAAAGTTATGAGTATGCAAAAAATGATAGCAACAACTTTTGCTGCTTATGAGAGCTGCAGTGATTTACTGTAATTCATTTGCATAATACTATTTGTGTAGTCGTTTCAGCTACAGCAGCTGAACAGTAATTGGGTATGTGACAGTAAATCTAGCACATAAATCTCCAAGGAAATTAAAACCAAAAATAACTTACCAAGAAGTAATTAATATCTTGTAGTCATGACTCAGCACAATCAGATTAATATCTGAGAGATCCAAGTCATCTTCAGAATAATACTGTCTTTCAGAGTTCATGTGGTTTGTTAGAAAATGAGATGATATTACCCATTGCAGTCACAAATTCTGTTCATAGAAGCTAAAAGAGGTTGGCTCCCTTTTTAACTTTGTCTGAATTTCAGTTTGAAATACAACAGTGCCACACAGCAGCTAAAGTGAATGTTTCTTAAAGAGTAATTTTCAATGTAAATTTGAGAAATAATGTTTTTCTGCTCTGTTACGGGATTTAGCATACAAATAAGTGTTGACAAACTTTTAGTTGGGTTCACTAGCTCGACTCAAGAATCCCACTATGTCCCACAGATTTCTGTGTGGTCAGTAAATTATTTGACATCTCTGATGGTGGTCTCTGAAGCAAGCATTAAACCCTTTGAGGAAGCAAGGGAATAAAAAGTCTGCCATCTGACAGCAAGATGAAAAATAGTTTCCTGAAGAGCATATCACCTAGTCAGAGCTTTTGGAACTGAATTTCCACTTCATTCTGTTTAATTGCTTCATTCATTTTGGAATCTTAGAATCATCAAGGCTAGAAAAGACCTTCAAGATCATGCAGTCCAACCATCCACCTGTCACCATTTCCCACTAATCATGTCTCTCAGTACAACTTCTAAATGTTTGTGTTCTGAAGTTTGTTTTAAAGTCATCAAAACATCATTACTATTTTCAGTATTGCAGCAGGAGTACATAAGAAGTCCAAGCAGCTTCAAGGTTTGGATGTCAAATGGATAAAACCATAAAGAGAAGAGGCCCCAAATGCTGTATTTCAATTGCCTTGTATCATCTGAAAAAAATAAAATAAAAAAGGCCACTGAAAACATCAGAGATCTGTGAAATAAGCAATATCTATTTTATTGATATTTTTTATTATTACCAATATGCTTTTATTTGGAATTACAACAATATCACTAGGATTTTCTTTTAAATATAACTTTAAACATAAAAATTAAAACGTTTTTTTTTCTGTCATTGAAAGCATTTAAATTTTAACTTAAATATGACAAAAGATATTGCAATATAATATATATTGTACTTCATTTATATCTCATTTGTATTTATATCTATAATTTATGTCTCATTTATAACTCATTTATATTTAATTTATATTTCATCTATAATAAATGATAATACAATATGAAACACACTTCAAAAGTTGGAGGAAAGAAAAGAGTCCTTTGAAGTGACGATATCTGAGTCAAAAACATGGTTTGTAATATATCTTGAAAACCCACTTAGTCAAAAAAGAAGAGCCCACATTTCAATGAGTGGTCCTTGTGGTAGGTGGACCTGGGACCATGTGCCCCTGCTTAAGCAGCAGAACTGCCACAACCAGCTTTGGTCTTCCCGCACACATTTTTGAATGAATTCAAATGCCAAATTACCACTGGAGTAAGAAACGAGAGCTCGGTAAAACAGTTCTATGTGTGGGCACTGGATTTACAAATATGGTTGCATTTTAGAAGTCACACCATGCTCTGGTAAATTTGCTGAGCTGCTGTTTGTCTTTTATCTCCCTGCAGAGGATAGCTAACCTGCTGCCTGCGTGGTACTACAATTTCCGGGTCACCATGGTGACCTGGGGAGACCCAGAGATGAGCTGCTGTGACAGCTCCACCATCAGCTTTATAACAGGTAAGCTGCACACTGAAGAGACTGTGGAAATGATGCCAGAAGCAGGAGAATGGGAAAAAATGCTGTGTTTCACCTGCAGATACTTGAAATTTAGAGTATTTAATAACTGAGTAGGGGGTTGTCCTTGCTTTTGTTTTTTTTCTCAAAGAAAGCTCTTAGGCTTGCTTAGAAAGTATGATTTCCCTGTGCAAAGCACAGTGTTTGATTACTCTCTTCCACCCTCCATCAGCTGAAGGCATGCTGCCAGCGAGGCCAGTGCTTACCTTTTATGACACTGGGTGTTTTGCACTTTGAAAGGTTAAGGGTAAATAGATAGATTTAAATAGATAATTCTGATACTGTGAAATATTTTTCCATATATTTGCACTGTCTCCAAATTATCAGAGAATTATAGAATTGCTAAGGTTGGAAAGGACCTCTAAGATCATCTAGTCCAACTGCCAACACATCCCCATCATGCTCACTAAACATGTCTCTGTGCCACATCTACACAGATCTTGAAGACCTCCAGGGATGGTGACTCCACCACCTCCCTGGGCAGCCTGCTACAGGGCCTCACCACTCCTTCTGAGAAGAAAGTTTTCTTAATATCCAACCTGAACCTCCCCTGGTGCAACTTCAGACCATTCCCTCTTGTCCTATCACTGCTACCTGGGAGAAGAGGCTGATCCCCACCTCACTACAATCTCCTTTCAGGGAATTGTAATGAGACTTGTAGAATTCTTCCCTTCCTTTCCCCTTTAGTTACCCACAGATATAATTGTGACTGTGACACCCTAGCCAACATGGGTTAGAGTTCTGTACGCATCGTGCAGATCTAGGCAGGGACTTTTCTTGTGTTCAGCTTTCTCTGCTGACTGAATTCTGTGTGTGTGTATGATGAGAAGAGTACTGCTGAGATCAAGGTGTTGCTCCTGTGCTGGGTGTATTGGCACTGGCCAGCTGCGCCCTGGCCAGTCCCTCCCGGTCCAGGTTCTCAGCTGCAGGAAGTTGATATGACTCCACTGCTTGCCCTCCTCCAGCTGGAACCAGCTTTGAATCTATCACACTCCTTTGCCTCTTGTCAGTTTGAATTTAGGTCTTCAATATATAAAGTGGAATAGCCAGAAATGGAAAAGCATGTGAGACCTCCTGTGAGTTCCTTGCCATGTGTTTCGAGCATTCAGACTGCTTGAATCAAAGTCCCCTATTGAATCATTTTGCTTTTATGCATCACCATTTAGCTCACCTTGCAGAATACAGCTGATTGAAAGCAGTAAATAACTCAGGCATATCATGAGAGGAAATAAATGTGTCTCACTTTTCTTTCCCAGCTGTAAAAAAGACATTATGAGGGAAATCATGCTACAGTAACTCCCTCCAAAACAGATAGTAACCTAGGATAAGATTTTCTCTCTGGTGAAAGTCTTAACAGGATGCAAGTGAGGAAGGGAAGTGAATAAGACCCATTTGTGACAATGGTTACTGAATGCCTGACAGAACCACATGAGCAAAATTATCACTGCATCAAGTCTTAGCTCCAGTGAAGTCAGATGAAACCTCCCATCCTCAGATATTTGATCCCACACTATGCTGGTACAAATCCTGTCACTTGGTTGGAGTAATAGAAGCTCACAGCATCCAACAGAACCCCATGACAAATATTCAGGACACTAATTGTCCTTTGGCATCAGTCATCTTTTTCAATGTAAGAAACTTTCCCACTGATTGGTTGTCGCATGAGGGGAGAAATATTTTTTCCAACTGATCTGGGTACTAGTTTCAGCATTTTTGAGTGAAAATACTCCAGTAGAGCCCACATACATTATATCGTTTCCTAAAACCTGCAGGAGAATATAGGAAGACAAAGTTATTCTAAAATCTTAGCCTTCATCAGGATCATTCTGGATCTCTGTGTAGTGGAAGTAAGGACTTTTACTTCCGCAACACAGAACATGGATCAACTCCTTACCTAGCAGGCATACACAAATAGGAAAAGGATAACATTATCTGAGGTCTTCATCCATTTGTGACCAGCAAAACCACTTTGCAGAAAAATCATTTCATATCCACACAGGGAAGAGGCCACCACTCCCTGTGGAAAGTTGCATTAATGCTTACTTCCTCTTATTATCAAAGGCTTATCCATTGCTCCTGATCTGCATTTGTCTAGTTTTAATGTCCAGTCCATGATTCTCGTTACACCTTTTACTTATTAACTGAAGAACCTCAAAGCTTTTTTTTTTCTTTCCTCCCCCTTTTTTTTTAACCTTTACACAGAATTTAGCTTCACATTTCCCTCCTGATAAATGGTGTCCATTGAACTCTTCAGGTGCTCTCTCAGTAAGGCATTTTCTCACGTGCCTTTTTTTCCCAGCTCTGCCTCTATAATTTTAACTGTCTTTACCAAAGTACATGAAAACCTGCACCTAAAATTGCAGTACCAGCTGCTGAATACTCCTGCAGAGGCAAAATCAGCTCCCTATTCAATACTCTTCTGTTTGTGCCTCTCAATGATTGCATTTGCTATGGCATCACTCTGGAGCTCTGTGTTGATTTGCTTCTATTCTGTCCCTTCTAAATTCCTCCTAGGGTAGCTATTTTTCCCTTTTCCTAAAGATTCTTGCACCTGTTAGTCCAAAATAAGTTTTGTTTAAATGGGCCCAGCACAGGGGCCAATAATTTACATCACAGTCCTGTCCCGAGTGTTTCCTTCTCTCCCAATCACTGTGCCACTTGCCCAGTTTATCAGCTGTGCTTTTATTTTCAGGGTATTGATGAAAACATTGAATACCAATGAGCCAGATCTTAAGCACTGTACGGGAAGAATCCCGATTTAAAAAATAAAAAATAAAAAATCAGATTTGACCAAATTACAAGTGCTTATCAATAAACAGTCACAACCAAATGTGAGCATTAAATACCTCTGTCCTCTAACTGCATTATTAGTTGAATCCTCTTCAGTTTTATGCTGAGAGTGCTGTCAGACTAACTCACTAGAAAGAGATATGCCAATTTTTCATGTCTGCAGGTTGGAAATTCTTGTCCCCAGTAGGTGCTGCTTTGTGCTATCTCAAGTTGCCAGGGGACTGCAAGGTTCTTTATCACCCTCAGCCTGTTTCCTTCCAGAGAGAGAGCAGATGTTTTAAAGAGCTTTTTGTCCCTTTCTGCGTCATTCTAAATAACTCTACCTTCCTCACATAGGAAGGTCACCAAGAATTAGAAAAAATAAATAAATTTTCAAATAAAACCCATCAGAACTAAACTTTAAAATATTAAATAGCAGGTTTTGAGGGCTTCGTGACAGTGTACCATCTGTCAGACCATTTCCCTAGCGCAGAATCCCACGTGGAGCTCAGGACCACAGTACCTGAAATGAAAACAATGTTAGAAGAGTCTGCATGATGTGCAGCTCTCTCCCATGACAGCTGGTCAGATGTCTCCAAGAGAGTGGGGGGACTGGGGGCCCAGACTGCCCCTTAAGTAAACACTTCCCAGGAGCAGCATTTGCTCTCAGGCTCCTGCACGAACAGCTGCATGCTGTTGCGATAACACAGAGAGACCATGGCACTGCCGGTGTTGCTGTGGTGACTAATGAGTTTTTAATGCCACCTGCTGCAAGCAGCTGGATATTAAAGCAATGATAAGCAAGGGCACTTCAGACCACCAACATTTTCTTTTACAATGAAGATGCTTTTAGCTTTGGAAAAAAAAAAAAATTAAAGAAAAAAGAAATAAGGAAAAAGAGGCAGACTGTCAGTGCTGGTGAGCACAAGCGCGTTTGTCCTTCCTGCAAGGCTGCTCTCTGTTGGTCCAGCGGATGCTTTCAGCTGTCCATTTGGCCAGGTTGGCCATGGAGTGTCATTTCTGACAGCCTTTCTGTGCCACTCAGCTCCCAGTGAAAAATGGTGCTCAGGGGAATGCCAGTCCTGGCCCAGGGTTTCATTTCACATATCCTGCAGGTGCTGTTGCTAGATATCTAAAACCTAAAGCTATGTGAGTGTTAGGAGGGCAAGTATGTCATCAGTATGAAGGCTTAACAGAAAATAATTCATAGCATGTAGGATTCATGCTATTACTGGCCTTAGGTTGTAAAGGATGCATAAAGATGGACTGGGATCTCTGTAAATTAAAGAAGCATTGCTTTAACGATTTCGTACTAAATAAGGCTGCTTCCTCTCAACAGCATAAAAGGATGGTCTCAAGACGAATTTGAGACAAGAGCCTTACTAAACGTTTATAAATGGCTCTAAATTTCTCGTCCGTTGTATTCGCTGCCTTTCATCAGTAAGTCTGTGTTCCTAACAAATCTCAGTGAAAAGTCATAGAAGCCTTCTTAAAAAAGCAGCAGTGACACCGTGTGGCCCCTTCAAGCAGTCTCACGCTCCCAGTGCAGCTTTTTGTGTGTCTGCTAGCACCCAGGGCTCTGCCAAGGAGCAGGGCAGTGGCCCCGCAAAGAGATCACTCAGATCCCACTTAGGGCACGTGCAGCTCTCAGGTGGTCAAGACGAACCCGTCAGCTATGCTCCCTCTACAGTTAACCGAGAGAGAGGCACCTCTTACTCATCTTAAATACCTGTTGTAGGATGAAAGCTCTGGAGGAGGTTGTCTTGCTCCTTTGGCGTCACAGGGAACCAAGATTTTACTGACTTGACTTCAGCGAGCAACCCACCATACAGCCAGCTTTTGAACGGAGTCACAGGGCTATGGAGGAGCCAACAGAGAAAGAGGAGGGACAACAGCTGCTTTGCCTAATACCTAATGGCATAGTCCACAACTTGCCAAGTGCCTGTAGATCTGAGACTTAATGCCCCATCGAGGGGATTGGACTAGATGATCATTCAAGGTCCCTTCTGATCCCTGACATTTGTGATTCTGTGATTCTCCGATGACGGGACTTGCACACTGGGAGCAAAGAGGCTGAAACTTTTCATGCAAAGAGGCACACTTCTGTTCACATTCACAGTTTACTTTTTTTGTTGTTGTTTGTTCTTTTTTTCCTATGGAAAAGCTATCCAAGTTATTCAGTGTGACAATTCTTATTTATTAGTCACTGAATGTCATAGCTTTTCAGTGCTATAATGCAGTGAAGCAATATCTGAGGCTTTTAACTTGGCTTTGAATTTCATTTATAAATGTTGATTTGGAAAATGGTTTCTATCAACCAGGAGCTTCATGCTTTTTTTTTTTTTTTTTTAACTGAAAGGCTGCAAAGAAACATACATTCCTGTTCCAAATGTTCCTCAGGGAAAGGCTGTTCTTCATTTCTTTCAGCTAGTACTCAGTTACCAGTGTAAAGTACAGATGATTTTACTGATACATTTCTGCTGTATTCATGATACTATTTTCCCAATAGTATCCCTCGGTAGAAGTTTATTGTTGGACTTGGTAATCAATTGTGTTAGAGCATGCCTGTAATATTTTGTCCTATTCCTTCAGCTCCAGTGGCACCTGAGATTACCTCCATAGAATATTACAATCACCTTTTGTACGTCACCTGGACCTATGGAGGAGATGGTACTGACCTCTCTCATTCCAGGATGCTGCATTGGATAGTCATTGCAGAAGGAAAGAAGAAAATCAAGAAGAGTGTAAGTATGACCAGGAAAGGTGTCATTCTCTTTATATTCTTCCACTCAGTTGATGATTTTGTATGCAATATTTGAGCATGTTGATTTATCAGTTGAAGTTATTTCTGTGTGTGAGCACTTCTGAACACTCAAGCTGTCGAAACAGACAGTGGGCAAAATGCTTCCACTGCAATCCAACAAAAAACTTTGCTATTTTAAGTGAGAATTTAGAAATGGCTTATTAAACTTCTGAACTGCAGCTAGTAGAAAATGAAGAGTATTTTTTAGTAAACAGAAATGATGCTTTCATTTTCTGATTAATAATAAGCGACATGACAATACTGTTGATTTTTTTTAGTCATTCATACCAGGTGCTATCATTTCCCATTTTCTGTTTGAACACATGTACCACTAACTGATCGGAAGAGAAATTCACCCAGAATCCATGCACCATCTAAAACTTGCCAGATGTTATGATGGATTCTTGGCACACTCTCCCAAACTCTTTGAGCTAATTTTAAAATCAGTTAGGAAAATAAATTTGAGTTTTCCAATTATGGAATAAAGTTGTGTTTCAGCAGAGTATTGAGATGCATGTTTAACCTGAAGCACAAGAGCAGCCTCTGGAAATATAGTGAGAAGCATTTAAAATTGCAGTGCTGCACAGGAGCACATACTGCCAGCAGTGTAGTGCCTTGCAGCCTGTGACCGTCAGTACCACTATTGATGTTTTGATCATTTACAGGTAGAAAGTGGCTGCTCTTTTTCAAATGAAAGGTTTTCTCCAGCTGAAGATTCACCAGATGTTGAATTGGAAGTGGATTTTCAGGATAAGCGCAAATTCATCAGCAATTTTTATTTTAATTTATATGGAGCATTATCGAATTCATTGGTTTCCTAGTGGCTGCAAGAGTGAATCCATCTGGAGCTTGTTGCATCATGAATCTAATTATATGATTAGCATCATAGAATCATAGAACAGCCTGGGTTGAAAAGAACCTCAAAGGTCATCTAGTTTCAACCCCCCTGCCTTGGGGTCGCCAACCACTAGAGCAGGCTACCCAGAGCCACATCCAGCCTTGCTTTCAATGCCTCCAGAGATGGGGCATCAACAACTCTCTGAGCAACTTGTTCCAGTGTGTTACCACCCTCTAAGTGAAAAATTTCCTCCTAACTTCTATCCTAAATCTCCCCTGTCTTAGTTTAAAACCATTCCCCCTTGTTCTATCACTGTTAACCCATGTAAACAGTCGTTCCCCCTCCTGTTTATATGCTGCCTTCAAGTATTGGAAGGCCACAATAGGATCTCCCTGGAGCCTTCTCTTCTTCAGGCTAAACAAGCCCAGTTCCCTCAACCTTTCCTCATAGGAGAGGTGCTCCAGCTCCAGATAATCCTCTGATCATCTTGGTAGCCTTTCTCTGGACCCATTCCAAGAGCTCTGTGTCTTTTTTGTCCTGAGGGCCCCAGGCCTGGATGCAGGACTCCAGATGCGCAAATGAAACTTCAAAGCTGTCCTGAATATTCTTCTTTGCGTTATTTTCAGAACAAGAGTACCCAGCAAAGTACTCTTAAGGGAATACCTACAGTAAGCTATCTATGACTGCACTTTATGTTACTGCTTTTATTTGTAAATACATCATGCTTTCAGGCTTAAAGGTGGACCTGTTCTCTTTAATCTGTGTTAGTCTCTTTCAGAAATAGTTTCCTTTGTAAATCGTACTATATAATTACCTCTTTATATGTTTCATTATGGTAAAGATTGTCCATATAATTACTTTTCTTGTGGGATTATTAAAATTAATGGATAATATAATCAGGTAGTGATGACTTTTTCTTTCTGCTCTTTTTATATTTCTGAAGATTGTTGCCGAACTGCGAACTTTTAGGGCTCTCGCGAGATCGAAACCCCCCCCCTATGAGCTACGTAGCAATTAGAAGTATGGCACCTTACTGTGAAGTGCTGAATCATTGTTAACTCATTAGTGCGCATGCTTATCAGTAGGCCATAAAAGCTGTGAAGTACAAACAATAAACGCCATTTGCTGCTCATCGCATCGGTGCCGTATCTCAGCTCTTGGCCCTGGTCGGGCAGGTCGTGAGCTCAGACCTATGCGGGACCAGTTTTTGCAGGCCGAGGTCCGTTGGGTGACACGCACGGTAACAAAGATTCTGGAGAAGTTGGTCAGTTTTTAGATAAGTAGACAAACTAGTGTTAGTCACTGTTAGTCTGCATTCAGAACTGTTCATCTTTCTTGGATGTGAAAACTTCAGCTGAAAATTAAGTCTCTATGGAAACTAGCATGAGATTCCTGAATGCACCATTATTAGTCAGCCTGCAAATCCTCAAAAACAGCCTGTTGCAGTGTCTGAGTTCTGTGTCCTTCTCTGTGGCCCTGGAGAAATGAGGAGCTTACTCACTCCTACAATAATAGGAAGAAGATATTCATGGTCTATTAAGCCTTAGCTCGGATTTGGATCATAAGTTATTTCAAATCTGTAGGTGACTCCAGTCAGTACCGGGTCATGTAACAAATCTAGAATGTGCTGAACAAATTTACTGTGATGTACAGAACTTTCTTTGTAGAACATTAAGCATCCAGACTAATTTTAGAAGAATATCTGGTTTGGGTTGTACTTAAGAATTGTTGTCTTTAATTATTGTAGGTAACACGCAACGTGATGACTGCAGTGTTGAGCTTGCCTCCAGGGGACATTTACAACCTTTCAGTAACTGCTTGTACTGAAAGAGGCAGCAATACTTCCCTGCCCCAGCTTGTGAAATTGGGTAAGAAATGTGTGCTTGTTTGCAAGTTGTGAAGCCACTCCTTCACTCATTAAAATGCAGAATTCGCTCTGTCAGCAGGTTCATCATCTCCCTCATTTCAGAGTCATGTACCTGTGATCACATTTCTCTTGGAAATTTCTCTCATTGCTGTGAAGATTGTCCTATTCACACGTGTCTCTATTCCCTAAATAGTATTACTCAAGAGGAGCAAGAGTAGCAGAATCTGATTGTAAATGGAAATAGAAGAATGTAAATTCCTCACTGTCTTTCTGGGAGTCCAACTCTGTTCCATATTTATTTACTAAAGTCCTGAACACACATAGGTTTTGGGAACAGAGATTCAAACTTCCCAGCTAAAATTTTCAGTACAAAGCAAATCTTAGTTTTGTCTGTTTCTCAGTCTTCATTCTGCCACCTGGTATGATTTCCCTTTTCCTTTCCTCTTTCCCTCAACCTCTCCAACACCAGTGTCACATCAGATTCATAGCTGAGGAGCCCTGCATCATTCTAAATGAAATTTGTGTAACCTACGCAAAGAAACAAAAAACAAACAAACNAAAAAAAAAAAAAAAAAAAAAAAAGAGACATCTTCCTCTGAAGAAAATCTCTGAAAAAAACTGAACAGTACATTTCTTTGCCTCAAGAGATTTCACTTCACTCTTCCACACACACGGAATTGTTGAGCCCTTGGTGCTTAAAGATGTGAAATGTTGAAGCATGTCTAACTGCTTTTACGGACATTAACTCTACTATGAAGGTGGTTAAAAGAGAGCTGATAATTTCAAACTGGATTATGTTCTCTATACACAATATATCTTTTCTGAGTGACAGTGAAAGGAGTGATATTAAAGGTTTTCATAATTTATAATGAAATAGAGGTCTTTTAGCAGTCATTGTCTACTTGTTATTTTCCATAGCTCTCTTTTACCCAAAGCTCTAAAACAGTTCTGGGGCAAGCAGTACACAAGAATCTGGGTACCTTCCAGGTCTTTTCATCAAAGGAAATACTGGAAACAAATTCCATGGATTTTCCCTTCTTTGTGCAAGTCTTGTCCACTTTTCTGCCCAAGACTGTATCTGTGGACACAATTAAGCATGTACATTCCCAGCAGAGGATAAGTATACCCCACTGCTATTACTATCCAAATATTTTTAGGAGCATTTCAAAATATCAGCTAGCTTTATCATTCAGGAAGGACTATAAGTGCCATGTGTTATTAATGTTACACCCCCTGCATCCTAGCTGTGTCTTCCTGTTTTTCCTTATGTACAGGGAAAGCAGCAACTGGCAAGGACAGGGAGGCTCTTATTGAACTCTCCTGGTTATTTTGTTCCTTCTCTTTCATTGACAACAAAAAGAAAGCGGAAACAATTCAGTTTTGATAAATTGCCTCTAGACTTCTGTGCAGTTGTTTTCTTTCCTCTATCCTGTTTGCACTTTGAATGGGGAATAGTAAGGGTATTTTACCAGAGGTTCTCTCTTTTTCTGAGGGAGCAATAGGAGTTGTAATTAGCAGTAGTGGGAACTGGTTCTAAGTGATAGACAACTCAGCACTTGGCAGTCACTTAAGCACTCCTGCCAAATGTTCTTCCCTTCATAATGTTTGCTTCATTCTGGCATCTTTCCACTTGCAGAAAAATTAAGCCATTTGCTGGAGGCAAAAGGAGGATCTGCTTGGGATGATGCCAAAATGTAAAACTCATATTTTCACTGAGACCATTTTTTACCTGGATGGAGGGAAGGAATGTATTTCTTAATCCAGGAGCAGATACACAGGCATAATTAAAAGAGAGAGATGCTTTCCAATGTCCTTCTGGGATGGTGTTTGTGCTGCAGACCCCATGACACAGAAGAAACCATGTAAGCATGCCTCTGTCCCTGCCCTGCTCTCTTCAACTCTTTCCCTGTTACCAATGTACTCTTAGCAGCCTCAAACCCTAGAATGCTGATCTGATTGTCTGGGGAATAGATACTTCTCCCAAATCTATAACCACTCAAGCAATTCCTTTGTGCTGGATTTTTTGTGATGAATCTTACATCCAGGCTCCTGTGACAGCATCCTATACAATTAGAATAACAAATTATTTGTAAAGGGAAAAGGTCAGAACAAATTGTTTTTGTACCCAGTGAGTCAGGATTACTTTTCTCTGCCCATCAAGATAACCTTCCCGTGCTCTCCGTGCTCCCAGCAACACAAGCAGGCCTTGCACTGAGGGCTGACCTCCGCCGGAGCCATGGCATTTTTAATCACTTGAAAACCCGTGTTAATCACCACAGTTCTATCTCCAGAGGGTTTCCAGGGTTTCATGTCTTAAGCAGAATTTTTCCCTTTTCACATATTTGATCTTCTTCCTCCTCATACTTCGTTCTTTCTCTAGTCATTTCTAAAGTAACCTTATTTTTTAATCATTCCATTCCTCTTTTCTACCCACACTGCAGGATATGTGTAATAAAGCTTCAAGAATGACAAAGTGAGACATTGGAGCCCCAGTGGATGGCTGAGGGAAATAGTAACTTCAGTGGGCAGTGTTTGTGCCATGCTCCCACACTCCTGTACTCTTTGAGAATGTAGTGGTAGGACAGGGGTGAGAGTCTTAAGCTAAAAGAGGGAAGGCTTAGATTAGATATAAGGAAGAAGTTCTTTACTCAGAGGGCAGTGAGGCCAGGGCACAGCCCACCCAGAGAAGCTGTGGGTGCCCCATCCCTACAGGCACTCAAGGCCATCTTGGTTGGGTCCCTGGGCAGCCTGAGCTGCTGGTTGGCAACCCTGCCCATGACAGCAAGTTGGAACTGGGTGGGCCTTGAGGTTCCTTCCAATAAAGCTGTTCTGTGATTCCATGACTCCTATGCCAAACAGCGGTCTGCCATCACTAATCTGCTGCCTTCAGTATGGCATCACATCCTATCACTACAGACCTCTGAGATCTGGACCTCTCATTTGGTGAGGAGAGAAAACTCCTGCAACTAACTGAAACAACTGAAGATCCAATTGCCTTTAAATATTAACCTGGAAAAAAAAAAAAGGCAGACTACAAGATATAACTGAACTGCCAAATGACTATATATTTCCTCTGGTGCAACTAAATGAATCTAGGAGTTCGTTTTGGGGAGGCTGATTCATTATCATCTCCTGGGTCAGGCCCTGCAAAGTAAATGTTTATCAGTGCAAATGTGTTGCTAACAGGTGGACAGACATCTCCTGAAAGAGTTTCTGCTAGCATTTTTCTATTAATACAACATGCTGACTGCCCTAAATATCTGTGAAAAAGGAACTGACTATCCAACTGCCCAAATAGAGAACATTTTAAATTAAAAAAAAAACAAACCTAAGACACTTCATTGCCTTCCCATTTTGCATTGGTATCTTATCGTCACGAGAGATGGTGCTTTCCGCTGACATTATCTGAAGGAAATGAAAGATAGAAAGGCATCAGGCATTGCATTTATTTTTATGTGATGCTTTCTCTTGTTTGTACAAAGACTCCAAGATAGATAAGCTTAATAAAGGAGATTTTCTCTTAACTAGAACCAGCACCTCCAAAGTCTCTGTTTGCTGTCAACAAGACTCAGACTTCTGTCACTCTGCTGTGGGTGGAAGAAGGAGTGGCTGATTTTTTTGAAGTCTACTGCCAACAGGCTGGATCCAATCAAGAAATGAAAGTCCAGGTATGTGAGCTCCTCTTTGCTTTCTACTCTTCATTTCTGGAACTGTGACTGGGCCTGGCATCTTTTGGGTTTACTGTCTGTTGCTTGGCATTTGTCTGTAATCTCAGTGAAATATTATGGTTAATATACAAGTTGAGTCTTTGAACCAAATGTGATAAGATGGTTCAGAATTAAAGCCTGTAGACAAGAGCTGCTAAAGCATTTGAAATGCTAATATATTTTGTTGTTTTGCAGTGTTAAGGCTGGCTTCTATCTTGCTGATGAGATTGTCAGTGGTTGAATAGAAGCTATGTTCATGCAAGACAGCAGCAGTATCAACACCTGGCTAGTCATGAAATGGATTCTATTATACTCTGCAAAACATGAAGAGCCACAAAACTAAGGGAATGTAAATGGTCAGAACAGGGAAGATTGTCAGGTAGCTTGATTAGAAATAGGAAAAACAGACACATTTAGATGCCACAGGGCTGAGCTCTTTTATACATTATCTAATCATTACTGGCTTACTTTTCTCCTGGACTGCTAACTGAAGTTCAGGATTGACTTAATGACCTTAAGTGCTATTTAGATTTCCATTATGTGCAAATGTTGCTACCACTTATTTTTTTTCTTCTTAGGGTATTTCCTTCTAGATTCACCTTCTCAACTTCACTAAATAATCTTTTTTTTCATTCTGTCCATTATGACACGTGTGCTCTGAGGACCCATGAACACCTGAGCGTTTAGATTGGTAAAGCTGTTCTCTGAAAAGGAGGAGCAATAGTAGTTTGATTTCTTGCCAGTCAACATTGGGCAACATATGAGGATTACTTTGTGGTTTAGCTGACAGCTTTGTGAATCACTGTGATTATATGCTATAAAATATCATTCTGTCATTTGGACTTTCCCATAATGGGAAATCACTCAGGAAAAAGTAAAAAGTAACCAACACAGACACACTCTCTTTAACTGCGTCTGTGAATTATTTAATATTTTAAGTTAAGAAAGGCACTGTTCAGATACACTTAAATCTTTGGGATAGGTTGGATTCCGCATTTAGATTCCATTTTTTTTCACAGTGAACAGACAAAGATCATGAAGTCATTATCTACTTAGCAGAGATTCAAAATAATGATGTGATTAGGCAAGAAATATACCACAGGATTTGCAGCTTCAGTGCTGAGCAATTATGTTTTAAGAACATCAGGAAAAGACTGCTCCTTTTGGCAGGAACTTCAGTGGTTTCTCATTTGTTGACATGAACATCTGGCAGTGGGAAATGCACAGAGATTAGCAGCTCACTTCTCATTAGATTCATCACTATCTTTTCAATCTCTATGACAAAAGAGGAAGGACTCCTTTTCAAACCTTAAAAATGGATGCTTTCTCATTAGACTGGTGAAAATCCTTTATTTGTGACTTTCCATGCTAATTACATGAATACTTTTGTCACTTTCCTCCATTTTTAAACTAGCAACAGATTTCCATGTTTGAACATCTTGGGTTTTGTTTCACTTATTTAATTTTTTCCAGAGGGGAAAATGGAAAAAAATCATCACATCAACTTCAAACCATGGCCCCTCCTTTCAGCTGAGAGAATTCAACTCTCCTCCCTTATATTCATGCACATGTGATTTCATCTGTGTAACATAAATCAGAATTGTACTGCAACAGGAACCCTTTCTTACATAAAAGGAACCCCTGGCTGATAATGGGCAACAGAATATATCCAGTGCTCACGGCTTGCTGTGTTGCACCCTGTGTCTGAAGAGAGTTTATTCATTAAACTTGCAACCCACCCTTAGCTTTGCTGGAGAGTACAGAAAAGTTTTTCAGAATCAAAATGACCTCTATCTTTAAGTCAATTTATGCATGGTATTTGTTTTGTTTTGCCATACCAGCAATTATAAAACAAGGGACATAGAAATGAAAACCTTGCATGAAGTCATTATGTAAAAAATAACTGTTTTACTCCTACTTGTGTGGCTTAGTAACCAGTGCTCATGATCTTCCTGCTGGCCCTAGGAGAGCTTCTACCTACATCTGGGAATGTTCCAGGGGATGCTGCACTTTCCCCACCATGTGTGTGCCTGGCCAAACCACTGCAAAGCACTCTCCTGTCTACCCCAAGGGGCTCTAGAGTCCCTGAGGTGCTACCTTGGCTGTTTCCACTGCTGCTTTTGCCCCTGTTGCTCTCCTCTCTTCTGACAGACTAGGTGCCTACATTCAAGGGCAGGCCCTGGTTACTGTCCCTAGGTTTCAAATCACTGCTTTTATCACCAAATCTAACTTCATCATTTCAAATAGGTGAGGGGAGAGCAGAGCAGTGATTTGTGTTCTTGCATTTATGGGAGAGACAAACTACTGTGTGTTTTTCTCCACATCTGTAGGAACCTGTCACTGTCTCTTCACATGTAGTGACTATTTCCAGCCTAACTCCTGCCACCTCCTACAACTGCAGCGTGACCACCTTCAGCCACAACAGCCCCAGTGTTCCCACTTTCATTGCGGTTTCCACCATGGGTAAGCAACACTTCCCTTTCTTCTTCCTCCTCCAGCAAAAGCATCTGTTTCTTCTTGCTTTCTAAAGCTTCTCTCAGCAGTGCCAGCAACCAAACATCTTTTGTGTCATGGAAGAGACACCAGATGTAGTTGTGATGGGGAAGTAACTTTTAAGAGTTTTTATTAAAATTCTGTTGGGGTTTTGACTTGGAAAGATACAAACTGCCTGTTCTCTACTAACTTCTAGAAGTTAGAGTCCTGGTTTGTAGTTTCAAGGCTGAACATCAGTGCATTGCCTGATGATGTTTATGGAGAAAAAATGTCTCCTCAGCCAGTCCCGAATGAGGAAAATCACATGGATGAGCTTCTAAGGAGAAAAATCTTTCTGTTTTCAATGAGGAAGTGAAGACAGAGTGAGAGCAAAGGAGAAGGGAGAAAGGAGTATCTTGAGCCATCACATTCCAGAAAGATAACTCCCAGTAGAGGCTATCTGGGCGTGCCATCAAGTCTATCATTGTACTGGCTCTGAAGAAAGAAAATACATTATGGATTTCCCATAGCAATGGACTTTTATTTAAAGTCTGCCATACAGAATGATCAACATGATCACTGCTTGGTTAGCATTAGCTTTAATCATGTGTCATATACATCATACAGTAATCCATCATGGAGTTCAATGCCTGAAATTTAGCTTAATGACTTTTAGCTCTGTGATTTCTAGTCTAAAAATTCTTCTCTGGGTTACTGTTGATGTAAAGTTATTCCAAGCAAGTAGAGCAAGTAGGTTTTCTTATGTAATGAACAGAATAGATTATCTGTTATTATGTTAGTAAAACTGATAAGTGTAATATGAAACAAAAATAAAGCAAGATTTCATTATTGAGAGTTGTTTTGAGCTCTTAGTTAAAACAGCATATACTGTTAACATTTATTTGCAAATTTTATTCAACCTACTTCAGCCCAGTATATTAACAGAGCCTCTGCCTGTTTTCTTGCTACTGAATCAGGGAAGGTATTGACTATTACTGAAGAACACTTTCAGAGTTGGAACTGTACTTTGGAGACATAAACAGTGAAGAACATATGTATTTTGTATTTCCTTCTCCATTTTCTCTTGTGTGAAGTATGTCAGTAAGTAAAAAGAAATAAAAAATATCAGGACACAGAACGCCACAGTGAAGTCATTTCCCCATGGAAATGTGTAAGAGCAATAACTAGCCAAAACATCCTTTTATGTCTAGTAGTAGATTTTTCTCTAGGCTGATTAGTTCATAAAAATAACACTGTGGGTGGAGATGAGGGAACTTAGTTCTTCTGAATCAAATAACCAAGATCCCCTTGTTTGTATATACAGTCACTGAGATGAATCCCAACATAGTGGTAATCTCTGTATTAGCCATCCTAAGTATCCTTCTCATTGGGCTGCTGCTGGTGACTCTTGTTGTCCTTAGGAGGAAACATCTACAAATGGCCAGGTGAGTCCAGATTTATGTTAATTTCAAAATTATCAGAACTCAACAGACACATTACGACAGTAGTTATATCTTGGGATGCTTGTATGAGTGGGTAATGCTTGAAAAGCTTGCGATACCTTCAGAAAATTGTTCTTCCTGATGTTTAGGAATATCGTGTCGTCTATTTACTTTCATTCTGGACCTGAGCTATCAGCCTGAACATTAGTCTCATTTTAACTTCACTGATTTGGGTAAATATGAAGGGCAGTCACTTATTACAAAAGGGTTGTGTCAGGAACTTAAAGGATAATTATGGTTTGAGGCACCTTGGCATGATCAGGACATCAAAATGATTTGCAAATCTTTCATTTGTTTTTTAACAGGGGTTTTCTGTATCAACAGATAAATTGGTTAGTCCATGGTTAGATCATCAGGTCCAAGATTTTGCATTTTAGGGGCCGTGCAAGGCCTCAAACCTGTCAGCCAAGCCACCAGGATGAGGAAGGATTTACCCAGGGCCTTGACAGTCTGTCCCAAGAGCATTTGACCATCTACATCCAACTCCGGGCCTTTGTCTGTCCAAATTCTGCATTCATATGAGATTCCATCCTATGGGAACAGCAACACAGGACAAAGCAGATGTTCTTGCCTAGATCTTTTCTTTCCATGGAGTCAGAGTGCATAAACTAAGACCCACAAATCCAGAAAAGATATCAAGTCCTTCTGTTCACCCATAGCAATAACTGTTCCAATTTGTTCTATTGTACAGATGAAGGAAAAAATTATCTTGCAGAAGTAAAACTTTTTTACAGGCCTATTTATTCAGATATCTGCACCAATCATTTATACCTGAACATAGAAATTCATTTTTTCCTTGGATATCTCACATGTAAAAGTTCGGTTTTGTGTGAGTTACATTATGAAGCAGAACAGTGAAGAATACTCCAAACACCCTGTATGTGGTTCATCTACTGGGTCTGGAAGGTTCCTACACTCTTCATGCTTTTATAATCCATACAGTATACCTTATATTAATTTACTCCCCTAGCAAATTGTAATTGTTTCATATAAAAGGCTTGTGTATAGAATCTTGGACTTGATTACTTAGCAAACTCCGTATTTTATATATCTTGTCTTGGCAATATATTCCATGCAACAGATGACCACATCACATAGATTTTTCAGGCCATTTCTTCCAGGGAAGATTATGTGGTTGGTTCCTTTCATATGTGACTTGCTCTGGGAAAATACCATCTAAATTAATTTTCTTTTCTAGTGAATTACTATGCAGGCAGCCCAGAGCTGTTTCTTGTTCTCCTCAACACTGCTTCTAGCCATAGAAGATAAAAAACCCAAGAGGAAATTAAAAAGTAAATCCAGTGAAGCTGCAAGCACTTGTTTGTTTAAATCAAGGAAGGAAAAATAGTCAAGTCAGTTTATCATATGCAGCAGAAAATAATAAACTCATGATAAATGCACTGGGATGTTCCTTGGAAAATTCAGTCTTTTTTGCATTTATTTTCTGAACTCAAAATTACCATGTTTTTCTCAAATGAAGACAAATTATACATCTTTTCCTTAAAGGCGTTGGGACAGGGAATACTTAGGATGGAATAGTAAATCTTTTGTATGTTTACTGAGGCCACCGAGTAGTTTCAGTGCCATACTATAGAAGGCCCAATTCTGAATAGAAGGTGAGGCTTATCTGAGCTCCTTATTAGCAATCTTTTCCCTTTTTTAATTATTTTTTATTTTTTAAGATTTTTAGAAAGCTTAGTCTCAGGTTAATGGTTTTGGAGGACTATATTAAGGGATTTCAGTTTTGTTTATCACACATTATTTCAGACCTAAAAGCAAAACTGAGTACTCAGCACATCTCAGGAACTTCTGGTATACTGTCTTGAATCAGCATCATTGCAAGCATTGTGAATCCTAAGATGGTAACTTTATATTCAATGGTCTTCCTGAAATAGGGAGTGTGGGGCTGGAACCTTCGTCAATTTTGCATCATTAGAGAGAGATGGAAAGCTACCATACAACTGGTGAGTTTTTAAGAAGAAAGCTTTTTATTATGTATTTCTCCATCTCTGCTTTGCTGTCAAATAGGACCTACAAGTTTTAATTTTCTTTTTTTTTTTTTTTTAATGAAATCACTGTCCCTATTTATGATAAAATTATTATTTCTGTTACTTCAGGATTTTATTTTTTGAAGGATGACTCAAGACTGTATACTGTCACCTGGTAATTTTTATAGTGTATGATGCATAGCATGTCAACAAAGTTGCATAGATGTTGGAGTTTTATTGCATATTTCCTTCCTTCCTTCCTTCCTTCCTTCCTGC
>VXAB01004878.1:693152-818636 GCA_013399175.1 Odontophorus gujanensis
TCCTTCCTTCCTTCCCTCCCTCCTTCCTTCCTTCCCTCCCTCCCTCCTTCCCTCCCTCCTTCCCTCCGTTGAAATGACTTATTTCCTAAAGTAACACAAGTGTAGAAACTTGATCTATAAGTCCATCAGCACTTCCACAGAAATACATTTGCATCCAGGAGTAAGCTCGCCTGTAGATGATCAGTCAACAATGATCTTCACCAAACGCTGTTAGTTATTTTTTCCTTGAAATGAAAGGATGCAGTGACAAGTGCAAACCACCTTCCTATTTACTGTAAATTTGTGTTCAGCACTGAAATGACTGGAAGAAGAACTTATTTTTTCCTAGTCTTGAAAATTACCTACAGAGCTTGCAGGCACTGACTATGGACTCCATACCATCACTGACACTATCAGCTGAGAAGTATTTGAACAAACATGGTCAGTAGGATTAGCTTTTAAAGAAGCAAAAGTTCTCTAAATCTTACCTCACTGATACCAATATGGCTATTCTCATTCCTAATTTGATTAGCATATGGGTGTTAATGACTGATCTAGGGTTTACTGTCTTATTATCAATCTCCTCAAAAGGGCCCATGTTTTTCAAGGCATGTCCAAACAGATATCTAAAAACACAGTGTCAGCCCCCTACTACCCCATTCCAGTACATAGGAGGAACCTTGGTTTAATGCTCATGGTCAGCTTTGTTGACAGCTAAGAAGTTGGAAAGCAATGCACTGGGAACTACTTCCATGATCTCATGGGACCCAGCCTGCCCAGCCAGGACAGAATTCAATGAATTGACACTGCACCACAAGCCTTTTGCTAACAAGCGTGCAAACTGAACTAACAAGCCCAGCAAATCCTGTCAATACCTTACTGTGCTGCTAATTAACTGGATATTAAACAAGCTTCACTTGCTTGGTTTAGCTTTAATAGCAGCCAGCTGTATGAAGTAGAAACTAATCTCTCTTTCAGCTTCTCTTTCTTGGGCTGTACTAATGGCAATGAAGGCAGAAGATCAAACACTCATGTTAATTAAATATCCAAGCTTGAATCAAATGATTAAACTAGAAACAGATGTTATTAAAACCATAAAAGGCTTTTTTATGAGAAAGGAAATTAATTAATAGGTTTGGATATGTAAGTGAAGGATCTTGTCTCTTGATTTTGTTTATGTGTATTTATGTGTACAGATATATATTTATATAAACATCAATTTTATAATAAAAACATAGATTTTAGAAAACATTCCTGCTTAATACTTTTACAACTGTTTGGTAATTGAAGTCATTGTGCCTTAATCATACAGTCCTGACTTCTTTGAGGGTTAGTGAAGACTTCTTGCTCTGTGTGCCTCTGTTGTCCAATCTCAGCTACAGATTCACTGTCCATCCAGGCAGCCAAATGGGAACTATGGCCCCACAAACACATACAAGGATTAAGAAACTCAACTTTGCTTGGTATCGTTCCAAGGATCTAGTAAGGGTGCTATGGGCATACCCATTGAATCCTAAGGAAAAGCCAGCTCAGCAGAGCTTTTATGCCCAGCATAAAGTGCACTGCCCATTCTACTCAGCAATAAAACCCCTTGAAATATAACTTGAAGTTATCAGTGTGAGGGCAATTTTCCATTCTGGGATGGAAGATTATTACAGTTGATTTGCTTTTCAGGGAAAGCACAGTATCTACCTAAGTCACAACAGCCAGGAGTACTGAAAAAAGAAATTCCACTTTGTGGTTCCTCTTCAGAACAGTTGTGGTATTGTCTTTAGGACAGTGGACTGGGAAAAAAAACAATCCGGAAGTGTTTGGCCAGAAGTCCTACTACTGGGGCAATTTTTTTGTTGTTGAAATTTGAGCTTTCCACAGTTGCAAAGTATTTAGACTCAACCTCAGGAAGAACTGGCTTGATTGTGTTCCCTGGATTAATCTGTCAAATAAATTACAAATTCAGAAATTTAGTACTAATTTGTACTCAAGTTTCCTTTGACTGCAATGAAACCATGACTAGAAGTAGAAAAGATATTTTTATAAAAACCTAGGAGAGAATTGAAAATACTTAAAGATGGGACTCTGAAAATGTTATGTGAGTGTTTTCAGAAATCTGATTCAGTTGAGGGTATTAAGAGATACTGGAATTACCTGAATTTAATTCTGATACAGATGTTACTGCTGATACCCATAGGATCACTTGCAGGAACAAATGTGGTAGATTATCATAGTTGTATGTGGTAAAAACAAGCAGTGTCTGTTCCAAAACAGCTCAAAACACCAGGAAACAGATTTAGCACCACTTAAGTAATGAAAACTGTGGATGAAACTTTCAAACTCTTTAATCTTCCAATTTATCAACTTAGAATAATTATATAATTATATGGATGTCAATAATATAGTTATGGAATAAGAAAGGAGAAGCCTGTATGGATTTAGCTGAATTTTAGAATAGCATTTGCTGATCTCCTTACTTCTGTTTGTCTTACTAACTCTCCTCACTTTTTCATCTTTATGTATGTTATTTATTAATGCTCACAGGCGTAGAAGTGTATTTGCTTTCCTAACTCTGCTACCCTCATGCCTTTGGACTGATTATCTTTTGGCATTTTATATTAATCCTTGGTAAGTGATTTACTTGTTTTTCCATATGCAATGTGTAAACAATGTTAATTTCTGTTATATGAAAAAGGGGTGATACTTTTGCTTTCAAATGGGTCAAAGCTCTGAAGTTATAATTTTCTTGCAATAGAACATGGATTGGAGAGGATGTGGGTATCAAAGTATTTGCTACCCTGCTTCATCTATTTTATGTCTGTTTATACTCCAACCCATTTTTGCTATTAAAAAGCTAATTATATTGTGCTAATCATATTCATTGCATTGCTGTCTCTCTGCAGTTTTTGCCATTTCATTGTAAATCCTGGCTTCTTCTGTCCCAGTTATTCATCTGTTCACTGCCTGCCTCTTTTCTTTTACTAAAATTGTGTCATAGTGGCCCACCTCTGCTTTGTGATGTCAAATGACTTGCTTTTAAAGGTGCAATTTTACTTTTGGAAACAACAATTCTCTGGGAATCCATACAAATTAGCATTCCCCAGGTTTAAAAATTGGGTCACTTTGTGCATGTCTCTCTCTGTGTGTGTATTCAGTAGTTTTGTCTACAGATAGCTTATGAAGGCTTTGTAGATTACTTTGTAAATATATACATATATATATATATAGTTAACCAGGAAAGTCTCAGGGTCTATTTAGAACCAGAACTGTTTTACGAACCATTTACAAAATACACAGAGATACAAGATTGGCAATGATCCAAAAATGCTTCATTTATATAAAGTAAATATACGTTTCTGATGGTCTGGAGTCCAAGGGATAGCGGTGTACAAAAATTAAGACTTGCTTTTAACTGAACATTTTCTCATCATGTTACTGTACAGCACCAATGCCCTGGTAGGCAGTCATAGAAATCTGTAGTATAGGGATTTATGAGAATGGTTTTCTTTGGGTCACATTTGCTCTGTATAAGATACAAAAAGAGTAATTTCCCTCTTTTGCCCCTTTGCCTGTTCTTGTTTAGTATGCATTAACATTACCTCGCCTCCTTAGATATGTATCTTTCTTCAGTAATTTCCCCTACTTCCCAGTTTGATCTAGATTACTGCCTTTCAAGAAGCCGAAGTTGAATGAGATAAGATGAATTGCTCTCTTTGTATTTTAATCTGTAGGACCAATGGAAGAAAAGATGAAGCGCCAACTAATGTTTCAAATGTATTTATTTGTACTTACTTTGGTTTATAACATTCATGAACATTCAGGGAACAAATGCAGTGCTAAGAAACAAAGGCCTCTAGAGAGAATCAAAGGAGAAGAAATTGTTGCTTAGAAATGGATGTCAATCATTTGTTCTGTTGCCTCTTGAAGTGTTCCTTAGAGAATGTTCTTAGAAAGTCGCAGCATAAACAGCACTTTGATATTTTTTTTCTTTTGAAATGAGTTGTGGTCTGCCCAACCTTAAAAGATGTACTGCAGTCACAGTGAACAGCAAAGACATGAATTAAATAGTTTAGATAAATTAATGTTACGACTTCTGTGGAAGAAGAGATGTTTGAAAATGTGGAATAAATGTAACTAGTTTATATACAGATGTAGTACACATGAATGGTATGAATGGATGTCAGAGTCTGTATAGATAGCACTGTAGATTGAAGAGGTATATAGTGAAGCTTTGTGAAGTAAACCACCATGTTAGTGTGAAGTTGGTGTTGCCGTAGGTCTTTGTAACTCTGTAAGCAAAGCTTCACACTAAATGGAAATGTACCTTGACAAGTTAAGAAAATTGCTGAATCTGATGGCTCCTCTGAAAACTGAACATTTTGTAGAATTTAGTTTTGGAAATTAGGTGTTTGGTTTTTTTTTAACTACTTTTTCACTTCTAAACTTGATGGGTTAGAAAAGTACAAATACTCCACTTTTTATAATTTCCTTTTGTATTTTTTACTTATTGTTTTGAAATTAAAAATTTTCACATTTAATTTACCAATTGAAGATGTGATGCATGCTTTCTAGAAATCATTTTACTATTAGAATGAAATTTAAAATGTAGCAATATAATGTTATTAGTAAATAGGTATTTGATGCCCAATATTCAAAAAATTAACACCACTGAAATTCCTTCTGAGTAAGTCAGAATCTTGTGCTCTGTGCTTGTTGTAACTGAATAGATCATTGTTTTCAAAACTCTATCCAAATTAATTTAGGTTGCTAACTTGGTATGTTTAATCTGGTTGGTTAAGTAATGGTAGCAACAACTTGAGCACACATGCACACATCCTCCAAAAATCCATGTTATGATGGTTAGTTTAATGTAGTTCCTAAGTAAATTTGTTATGGGTTATACCATTTAACTCATAAGTTTGCTTGAAACAGTCACTAGTGAATTATATCTCTTATAAATCATGAGAAGACATGACTGGAACAATTCTCTCTAGCAGTTAAAAATCAATTAAAATTATTAAAGTTTTAAGCTTTAATCCAGCTAAGTCAGTAGGATATTTGCCATTGTCTTCATTGATCATCATAAGCAGGTTATGAGATGGGTAAGAAATGGCATTGAGATCCTTTCCTTTCTCCTTCATTCTTAATCAGATTTTCAAGTGTTCTCTGTTTGCCCAACAGGCTCTTCTCATTAGTGTTTTCTCTCTCCCATTGACATTATTTCCCAGCCCAATAGAACCAGAGTGGAGCAGCCTGGGAATACCTTGGTGCTCCAGCTCCTGCAACAACACTGACAGGAATTTAGCCAGGGTCGGGACAGCCCTGGCTCATGAAGTCAGCATTGTTGGGTTGGTATCTGCAGATAACCTGCTTCTTGTGAGAACAAGGTGGTAGTTTTCAGGACCACAGAATGGAAAAAGCATCCCACTAACATCAGTGGAAATTTTGCAACTAGCTTAAAAATGCCCAAGATATTTTCACCAGCATTATCCTGACTATTACGTTGACCAGAAAGCATACATTCTCAGACCAGTACTAAATTTGAATAAAGAGTACTCAGTAGTTTAATGAATAAAAAATACTACTATTTTCTTTTTTTCAGGAGTAAAAATGGTCTAAAGAAGAGAAAGCTGACCAAGTATGTAACTTCTTTGATATTTAAACAAATAATTACTAAAAAAGTCTCCTTAAACTAAACATCCATTATTGTAGTACATGATATAGTGGTATTGCAATTACAGATAAAGAAAACTTCTTGAAAATCACACCCTAAGAGAAATGTCTGAAAGCAGAAAACAAACAATAATTGGACAAAAGCAATTCTTCTCAGCAGATAAATTGCGGTAAAAGAGCTCCTCACTGATAGAAAATTAGTCATTGGGGAAATGATCAATTATCCGACTTCGTTATTCCAATGGAGCTTATCCTTAGTTAAAAATGACAAATGGCAAAAAAAATGGAATACATTTGTTCCTGATATTATTTCCCTCTTGACGTAAAGTTCTCATTATGGCTGTTGCTAGAACACGGAGATCATTAATGTTACTGGGTAAACAGGAGTAATTAAGTGGTGATGAGACAGGTTCCTCTGGGCATATTGCCTCAAAGTAAATGAAAAGATTACTGTGTACATGCTTTAGTAGCTTGTAAATTGGAGCATGATAATTAGGTGAGGGAAGCTGTTTACCTGTGTTCTGTTATTCAGAGTGTTATCCTAATTATTTCTCTATGTTCAGAGGTTGTGCCTGTACTAAGGATAAATCCTCATCTGATAGAAAACTGTGTAGAATGATGAGCATCACTAAATCAAAGCCAGTTTATACCTGATGAAGCTCTGCATACTTTTATATAGGGATATGTCACTTTTTCCAGTCAGTATCTCTCCTGGAGGAGAATTCAGTCACTATAACATACATGTATAGTTCTCAAAGCCAGCAGAGAAAACAGTGGCATCCAAAATATTGTTCCAACATTTTTTTCCTGGCCTGCATATGAAATCTCTTCTTCTGTGTGATCAAAGCTCAGATGAGTGTTAAAATTGGTTTTTGCCAGATATTTTGCTTCTGTGAAAACATCCTTTTGCATGGCACAGAAGGAATTTAGATAAATCAGTGGCTACCCTGGTGCCAGAAACACAGTGGGGCAATACAATGAGTGGTCTTGCACCAGGGTGCTGTATCTCTCCATTTATCACCGTGCCACCTGCACCTTGGGTACATACCTGCCTTGATGATGATTCAGGGGCAAGGGAGTTGTAAGAAAGGTGCACAGACCATTCTCTTCACCTCAGGTCAGCAGTTTTGCTCATGTGGGACAAATTCTGACTCCCCAGCCCACATCAAAGCCACCAGCACTAGCAGCATTTGTATATAGTGTTCTGGGGGGATATAGAAATGAAACCTAGTGCATTTATTTTCTTATTTTTGTGTGTTTTTCTTTTTAAAGCCCCGTCCAGTTGGATGATTTTGATGGCTACATCAAGGATATGGCCAAAGATTCTGATTATAAATTTTCTCTGCAATTTGAGGTAAACCTGTAGGGACTGTCCTAACTGCCATTCTTCAGTCAGCATTGTTCCAGATGTTATGTTTGTGTGGTGTGTTCCTGTGCTATGTATTGAGCAGTGTGTGCTGTTGTTGGGTGGGTCAGCTTCACGTCAAGTTCTGCAGAATTTCAAGGCAGGACTTGGCACCATTAAGAATCACATTTAGTAAACTTATCTCCCTGTCTCATCCTGTGCAATTCAAGGTAATTGTCAGATCAATACACTTCCCTTAAATGTAAGACATGCTGGTGACCCAAATTACATTCAGGACTTTTGCAATGCCTTTAATTTTGAGGAGCAGCATTGCAATGAGAAAGCAGCATCAAAAATATCTTCAAGAGGAAGGTGTTCCCTTTAACAGTAATTGAGGTACGTTGTCTTAATTCCCCTGCATTTACATCAGCTTAGGAACGCTGAACTAAACAGCTCCATTCCCTGAGCTAACTTACAAAGGCTTAAAAGGGAGCAAGGGGACCACCATGGTGTTTCCACTGTTTTGGATGGCTGGTGTACCCTTGCTTCCAGTGAAAAGTCCTTTGATGATATGATGCATTCAGTGTCAGTACTGAATGTAAGGACTGCAATGATTTTTCAAGCATTCCCCAGTAAAAAGACCAAAAACCACTTGAGGACCTAGAGAAAGCCCTTAAAGTGGTATGAATAACCACCACAGAATGAATCTATCAATCCCATTGCTTTATGCACTTTTGAGTAACTACATATAGGTGGAGAAAAACAGGCTGCAACCACAACCTCCAATAGCAGGAATGCATTGGTAGCATCAGTATACAAACTGTTTTATGAACATTTTCAGTCTTGTTCAAATGGCAAGCATTCACTTCATGAAGAATTGCTTTCAGAGTCTTGGTGAGTTTGACCTTGCCACTTTTCTCTCTCTTACCTCAGGAGCTAAAACTGATTGGGCTTGACATACCTCACTTTGCTGCTGATCTTCCCATGAATCGCTGCAAAAATCGCTACACAAATATCCTTCCATGTAAGTACATGCACTGATAAAGTCTCTTGAGAGGGAAAAAGGATTTTTAATAATAGGAAAATCATGACAGATTTCCTGACTGATAAAAGCCTGTTCCAAGACCTGCCTTTAGAGAGAAGCAGATGATAGTTTTTTTCTGTTAGCTATTAAGAGATGTTTTTGGAAGGATGTTTATCAAGACTGCTGTTAGGAAGTGAGAAATACAATGTTGTTTCTACTACTGAAAGGTGTTACTATATTTTTCTTATGGTTTTAATGAAACCTAAGGGAGTCCAGAGGACTGGCAGTCAGCGGATGTATTTTGCTGAATCGTAGTGACGGTACATCCACAAAGTATTTACTGAAGCAAACATTGCACTCTGTTGGTGTATATAGAATCATAGAATCACAGAATCAGAGAATCCTTGGAGTTGGAAGGCACTTTTAAAGGCCATCTAGTTCAAATCCCCTGCAATGAACAGGGACACCACAGCTAGATCAGATTGCCCAGGGCCTGATCTAACCTTGTCCTGAAAGTCTCCAGGGTCAAAGAATCAACCACATCTCTAGGCAACCTGTTCCAGTGCCTCACCACCCTCAATTTAAAAGACTTTTTCCTTATATCCAACCTAAATGTATCCTTTTTAAGCTTGAAGCCATTTCCTCTTATGACTATTCTGTTTTTCTTTTTTAAGAGATTTTTTTTTCCAGGATTAATTTAAAATGTATAGGATTAATTTTGAGCACCATGCTTGATAGCCAGTGATTTTTTCATTTTCTTTTACAGATGATTTTAGTCGTGTTCGGTTGGTCTCAATGAATGAAGAAGAGGGATCTGACTACATTAATGCCAACTATATTCCTGTGAGTAAGAACAGTGTCCTAAACAGCACTTAGGACACATCTGCTGCGGAAAACATGATAGCTGTTGGTGGCTCAATCACATTCTCAGCATCTTCTTTAGTTTCCAGTATTTTGCTGGAAGGAAGCTGTTCTTTCCACCATCCACCAAAAAAGAAAAAGAAAAAAAAAAAAAGAGGATGGAGGGAGACAGGGGACTTTTCACCAGTTTTTCCCATAGTAACACTGAGTGAGATGTGAATAGTTGTGAAAATAATATTGAAAAGGTAGAGGAATGAGGAGGAACGGTTAAGTGGCACAGTGGCTTCTTAAGACAGCTGGGAAGAACATTAGAAACCTTTAAACTGGAAACGTTTCATGGTTACTGATGGACCCTGTCTACTTTCCTCTTTGTGTTGATGAGCAGCTGTTTACCGGGAAAGAAAATCAAGAGTTCTAAAATAACTGAAGTGGACAGAGGTGTAACCAAGTATTTTAGCACTAGAGATGGACCAAAACTTTGTTGTTCTTTCCACTGTTGCTGCCCAAAGGTTTGCCCTTGTTTTATTCCCATGTTCTCCACTGCCTCTTCACTGGGGTACAGTGTGTGCTGTGCTGAGCTTCTCTACAGCACCTGTTTAGAAAAAGATCTTTGACCGGGTGACAAGCATTTCTGCATGTGTGCCATAAGCAGAGAACAGAGCTGTCCCTGGCTGTGCTGGGGAAAGCTGAGTCAGGATTACAGAAAAGGGAGGAGCCCTCAAGTGAGTCAGTGAAACCACTTCTCTGTCAGTGAGCCACTGCCCACACACGTACTGCTGAACATGTTGCTTGTACTTAGTTTCTGCAGGAGCATGAACCTAAACACTACAGTTGCATGTGTCTGAGCTGGTAGTGAATCAAGAAAAATGTTCCAGTCTTCAAAATCATCATTTACAAAACAGAAAAGATTCAAAGATGTGGGGTTATGGGCAATAGGGTTGTATGTAGCAATTCTTTTTAGATTGACGAGTTCTAATTTTTTAGTTGACATCTATTTGGTTTTACTTAAAGCATAGAGCTGAATTTTTTCTTCCCAACAGAGTTAGGCACATCATCTTAATGCTTTTTTTTTTCTTCCTGAAGACGGCTTCTTTACTGAGTACCTCCTCCAAACCCTGATGCGAGTGGTCATCTGTGTCTGTGTTAATAATGATCTGACACTTGGGCGATACAAGCAAACAGCATTCTGTGTAACAGGAAAACTTAGACTTAACTGACCTTTAGAGATGTCTAGAGGAAACCATTTGTGGGAAGTGCTCCCAAATGGTCAGTATTTTTACAGGCCATGCACAGGGGTGGCACAGAAATTGCCCAATTTACATGGGATCATGTTGTGTGTTGAATGTATCTTTTGCTCTTATTGGGAATACTGAACAACTTTCCAATCTCTGCAAATATGATTCTAGCAGATGCTAAAATGGCCTTTCTTTGAGTCTTTTACTATGATCTTTAAGGCAGTCTTTTTGAATATAAGAAGGAGGTTTTTACAGCTATAAGCATGTTAATAGTGATAGGAGAAGAAATGTGAAATATGGAGCATCTGAATTCAAAAAATATCGCAATGACAACCCGTTAAGGTTGTCTACAGAACACGTTCTCTATTATTTTAAGCAGAATTCAAATTAATATCTTACTGATTTAAGTCTTCATGATATAAACACATGCATGATATAAACATACACGTATTCCTATTTATTGCTACCCTCCAGCTACATCAGTTCTTGAAAATCACCACACGCACTACATACATAATTATGTCTATAACTAAACAAACTCTTGAATTATGGAATCTTGAAGAAGCTGGATATTTTGATGTTTTAATGTTGCCTTTCCAATTCTGAGGGCACAAGATTTGTAGAATCACAGCTTCCCCTTCTGTCTTTCATTCTAGATTGCTTATGTTTGGAAGCACCAAAAACTGACAAAAGTTGTGAAGTAATCTTTATGTAAAAATCATGAGGAGGTTTATGCTAGAGTTTACTTTTAAAAATACAAATTTAACTTGAGCAAGCCAAAAAGTTCATGTGCCAGAGCAAAATAGGTGTTCTGAAGCATTAAACATGTTAGTGAAAAGCACTTGTCTCTTTGGTTTTTTTAGGGTTATAATTCACCCCAGGAATACATTGCAACCCAAGGACCACTGCCAGAAACTAGGAATGACTTTTGGAAGATGGTTCTTCAGCAAAAATCTCAAATTATTGTTATGCTCACTCAGTGCAATGAGAAAAGAAGGGTATGTAACAAAATCTTTGGTGTGATTTAAGCACAAGCAATTGCTCACCCCTCCCAAACTGATGCCCAGCTATGCCCCTTAGCAGTGGATGAGGGAGATGAACTCCCACCCCCTTCAAAACTGCTTCCGCATGATATCATGTGGTATGGAATATCCCTTTGCCCAGTTTCAGTCAACTGTCTTCATTCTGTTCCTTGAGCCCTTCACTGGGAACGGCCTTGGCTCTGTACAGCACTGCTTAGCAGTAACCGTAAGCATCAGTGTCTTGTCAAAGTAGTTTTTCTCCTAGAACAAAAATATAGCATCATACCAGACACTGTGAATGAAACAATCCTGTCCCAGCTGAAATTAAGACAGTCGTAGACATTTTTTTTTCTAATAATCTGCTCTGAAACCATGTTTATTTATTGGTAGGTGGATTCATTTGCATTATTTTTCATGAGGCAGCATCATTATTATACATGGAATTTCACTTCATTAAATTATGGTAAACATTTCAGGATGATGAGCAGTCTGGAACATCTTTCACATGAAGAGGTTGAGGAAGCTAGGACTCTTTCACCTGGAAAAGTGTAAACACTTAATGGGAAATAATGGAGATGAGGGATCCAGATCTTCTCAGAGGTGTCTTTTGACAGGACAAGAGGCAATGAACACAAACTAAAAGAAATGCAATTCAATCTAAACACAAGAAAATGTGTTTTTTTGTTGTTGTGAGAGATGGAGTCAAACACAGACACAGGTTGTCCACAGACTTTGTGGAGTCCAGACTTTGAAGATCTTCAAAAGCCACCTGGACATGGTCCTGGGTACCCTGCTCTGGGTGTCCCTACTTGAGCAGGGGTTGGACAAGATGGACCCATAGGTCCTTGCCCATCTCAATGTATCTGTAATTCCACACTCTTAAGTTTACATAAAAATAAAATACATGTATTAGGCTTTCCATTTCCCTTGATATTGTAATAGAATCATGTGAAAGATACATTTTTTCAATATATTCTTTATCCTCACTTTTTTTTTTCCTTTTAGACCTCTTCCATCAGAAAATGTGACAGTCTGCTAAGAAGATGTGTATTTTTATGCTTTGCTATGCTAATGTTCCCCTTCAGAAAACTAATGCATAACCATGCCTGTAGTAATACAAACAGGAATGATGAAGCTGAAAGTAATTACAGGATGTATTACCCCTTATTGAAACACCAAGCAAACAGTGCTGTAGGCATTTCTAAAACTGCAGTTCAGTATGGTTTTGATTTTGCTTTTTTTAAAATATGCATATAGATATAGATGTTTTTATATGTTTCCCTTTAGGTGAAATGTGATCATTACTGGCCTTTTACTGAAGATCCTATTGCATACGGGGACATTACTGTTGAGATGCTGTCTGAAGAGGAACACACAGATTGGGTTTATAGGAATTTCCGAATAAGCTATGTAAGTGAAACACATCTCATAGCTCTACTAGTGCAGTGGGAGCAGTTTTTCTCCAGGCTTTTCTTTAACATTTCTCCATTTCTGGCATGAACTGAAAAGCACCTAAGAAAATGATTACAGCCTTGCCTTCACTCCACGCAAGTAAATATCTGAATCTCGTGGTTTTCTCCTGGGATTGCCATCTCTGAGACCTTGTCAGCAACACGTAAGACTGAAGCAACAGTAGTACTTTGGGTTAGAGACACTCCTGTGGTGCAGACAGTTATTGAAAATTGACAGATATACTTGCTTATTTTTTTCTGTCAGGCATAATCTTATTGCTATAAGCCATTCAAAACTTGAAAATGTATATGTAGAAATTGAAAATATTTTTCGAAAGGGCAATTGTGCAATATTTGTAGCATAAGTTTAGTGCATGTCTCAGACAGGATCTCCAGTAAAATGTACTGCCCATCAGAAACAACCAAGCTTATTTTGCAGCTGCTTCAATAATGCATGTTGAAAATACAGCAAGGAACTGGCATTAGGCATGATAGGAGAAATCAGAGTTTGGGCTGTATCTACTGACAATAACAGTCAGAGTTCAGTTTGCTGTTCAGGCACTGTCCTCTACCAAAACTAGGACAGCTACTTAAGGGGCTTTTGGATTGGTCTCCTTTTTAATATTCTTTCCATAAGACCTGCTGCTGTCCATGACTGGAGAAGAGTTTCTGCAATAGAGATCTGTAGCCTGATCCAGAATAGCAAAACTAAAGGCCTTGACTGCCATGACTTGTTTTTTCTTTGGGGGGATAAAATCCTCTCAAACATATTGGTAACCTTCCCCATGTTTTGAGCTCCTTCATGTCTCAAAGAAAAGATTGGTTGTACTGAGGATTTTATTTCACCTACAACTACTGAAGGTTTTAGAAATGCTCTTGAAAATAATGGATATTTTTCTAAGATCTTTCTTTTGTTGCCTGGCAGTGACCATGTTGGGAGGGGATATATTTCCTTCCCTTTTTTCTTTAAACTTCAGAATAAAAATTCTCATGAATCCAGTATTAATTGTTTGCCAGAAGTGTAGTTCTTTATTCATGGCAAAAAGAGAAAAGGAGAGGAAATGGAACAGAAAGGGGAAGAAAGCCTAAACTTGAAAAGTACAACGGTTCTTGTTTTATAGGCCAAAAAAAACAACAAAAAAAACTAACAACCAGAGAAAACAAACAGTCAAATGAACACCAAAACCAAATCCCAAACCCAGCAACAAGAGTTTGTGCCTTCTTTTATGTTGATGGAATAAGCTAAATTTCCCCCATTTTTTTAAATCAAATATCATGTAAACACATTCACACCTTTTTGGCTGACTTTATGACTTTACTTTCTTAGGCGGTATGTGGATCAGGAAAATAAAAACAACCAACAAAACCTCAGTGACTGAACGTGACTGCACTACTAAAACCCCTGTGAACACGCTGCTGTTCTGCTTTTCCCACTAGGCTGATGAGGTGCAAGACGTGATGCATTTTAACTACACTGCCTGGCCAGACCATGGTGTCCCCACAGCCAACGCCGCTGAAAGCATCCTGCAGTTCGTGCAGATGGTCAGGCAGAAGTCACTAAAGAGTAAAGGCCCCATGATCATACACTGCAGGTAAACATTTCTCAGCCAAGGCAGCAGGGAGTTTAAGGAAGGATCCAGTGAGATAGATTGGGGGGATAATTTTTGGGAGGAAGCTTGCTAATACACTGATATATCTATCCCTTGTGTGTCAGCTGACCTTTGATGAACACACTCACTCCCCTGGCCCTACTGGGAGCAGCTGCCATGCCAGAGGTGACATCATACCCTAATGCTTCCTGACGCAATGCTTCCCACTGACTTGAGACCTCTTTGTGGCTTCCAGTATGAGAACTGCTCGTCATAGGTCTACAGAGGGATGTAAATTGCCAGGTTGCAATGGATGAGTGTGTGTATGCCACAGTGACATGGTCCAAATGCATGTTGAGGCTGGACGAACTCTGTACCTGCCAGCTCTGCATCACCCACCTCAGATAGCAGCTATGTCATTGAGCAGTGTGTCAGCACCCTCCAGCATGGTCTAGCCTGTTGCTGATGTACTGGTCAGCACTGTGTCTCTCACAGCACAGTTTTGAGAACTACTTCCCAGAAAAGAGTCTTTTGGAGCAGTATCTTTTCAAGTTTCCAGAAATGGCAACTAGTGTTCTGCTGGATGCAAAACAAGAGCATCTGTAAAAGCAGCAAGGCATGCAGCCTTCCCCTACATCTTAATGGAAAAATTAGCAGAGGTTATTGTTTTGAAGTTCTAATATCAAGAAAGATGCTAGTAAGCCAGGGAAGGAACTATAATTAGGTCTGTGAAATGAAACTTTTTATGTTACTTACTTGTTCTGGGAAGGAACAGGAGAAAGCATTTTCTGTAACATCTTTTTAATTAGGATGCTTCTACCGGAAGAGAGAGAGCTTTTCAGGTAATATTTTACACATCCCTCTACATATTAGGCCACACAGGTCATGAATAATGTTGTTCTGGAATGAGTAGAAGTGGGGGGAGAAAGAATGTATTGATAAACTACAGCAATTGCTCTCACACTTTAAAGAATGGAAAGAACTGACATAATTACAACTCTTTCACTTGCTCTTTATGTTTATATCAATTAATGAATCTATGAATATTATGAGCATATCAATTAATGAATCTTTCAAATAAGAAGATTGAAATTTCCATTGTACTCATCTCTTTTCACATATTGCCATTTTTGCTAAAGAAATACAAGCAAAATATTGTTTTGTGAAAGCTATGTTGAGGTGAACTGTTGAAACAAGGCTGCTGCAGACCACCCAACCAGGATGAAGAGACTGATAAAGCATTCTATAAACAGTTGGCAGAAGTCACACAGTCACAGCTCTTGTTGACCTGGAGGATTTCAACTTACCAAATGTTTGCTGAAAATAAAATACAGCAGGGATGAAGCAGTCTAGGAGGTTCCTGGATTGTGTGGAAGATAATTTCCTGACACAGCTAGTAAGAGAGCCTACCAGGGGTCTACCAGCCCCCTCTAGACCTACTATTTACAAACTCAGAAGGGCTGATGGGAGATATGGAAGCTGTCTTGGACTTAGTGATCATGAAATCATTGAGTTCTCTGTTTTTGGTGAAGTCAGAAAGGGGATCAGTAAAAGCGCTACCCTGGACTTCCAGAGGACAGACTTTGAGTTGTTTAGGATACTGGCTGGGAGAGTCCCTTGGGAGGCAGTCCTGAAGAGCAAAGGGATCCAGGAAGGCTGGACATTCCCTAATAAAGAAGTCTCAAAGGCACAGGAACTGACTGTCTCCATGGATGAACTGATGTGGAAGAAGGGCAGCCTGGCTGAATAGGGGTTTTTTGCTGGAACTGGGAGGAAAGAGAATTTACCACCTTAGGAAGAAGGGGCAGGCAACTTGGGGAAGTACAAGAATTTTGCTATGCCATGCAGAGAGAAAATTAGAAAGGCAAAAGCCCAGCTGCAACTTAAACTGGCCACTGTTGTCAAAACAACAAGTGTTTTAACAAATACAAAGAGCAAAAAGAGAACCAAGGAGAATCTCCAACCCCTACTGGGTGTGGCAGGAAACATTACCATAAAGGGTGAGGAAAAGACTGAGGTACTCAATGCCTTCTTTACATCTGTCTTTAATAGTCAGAACAGTTATCTGCAGGGTACTCAGCCCTCAAGCTGGAAGATGGGTGTGGAGCAGAATAAAAGCTCTTAATTCTGGAGGAAACAGTTAGTGACCTGCTGCTCCACCTGGACTGTCACAATTCCATAGGGCCAGATGGGATCCACTGAAGGGTACTGAGGGAGCTGGTAGAAGTCTTTGCCAAGCCACCTTCCTTCATTTATCAGAAGTCCTGTTTAACCTGGGAGGTGCCAGATGACTGGAGCCTTGCTAGTGTGACGCCCATCTACAAGAAGGGTCAGAAGGAGGATCTAGGTAACTACAGGTCTGTCATCCTGTCCTCAGTNCTCACACTTTAAAGAATGGAAAGAACTGACATAATTACAACTCTTTCACTTGCTCTTTATGTTTATATCAATTAATGAATCTATGAATATTATGAGCATATCAATTAATGAATCTTTCAAATAAGAAGATTGAAATTTCCATTGTACTCATCTCTTTTCACATATTGCCATTTTTGCTAAAGAAATACAAGCAAAATATTGTTTTGTGAAAGCTATGTTGAGGTGAACTGTTGAAACAAGGCTGCTGCAGACCACCCAACCAGGATGAAGAGACTGATAAAGCATTCTATAAACAGTTGGCAGAAGTCACACAGTCACAGCTCTTGTTGACCTGGAGGATTTCAACTTACCAAATGTTTGCTGAAAATAAAATACAGCAGGGATGAAGCAGTCTAGGAGGTTCCGGTGAACTGTTGAAACCCAACCAGGATGAAGAGCTATGTTGAGGTGTTGAGGTGAACTGTTGCTGCAGACCACCCACTCAAAATATTGTTTTGTGAAAGCTACGTTGAGGTGAACTGTTGCTGCAGACCACCCACTCAAAATATTGTTTTGTGAAAGCTACGTTGAGGTGAACTGTTGCTGCAGACCACCCACTCAAAATATTGTTTTGTGAAAGCTACGTTGAGGTGAACTGTTGCTGCAGACCACCCACTCAAAATATTGTTTTGTGAAAGCTACGTTGAGGTGAACTGTTGCTGCAGACCACCCACTCAAAATATTGTTTTGTGAAAGCTACGTTGAGGTGAACTGTTGCTGCAGACCACCCACTCAAAATATTGTTTTGTGAAAGCTACGTTGAGGTGAACTGTTGCTGCAGACCACCCACTCAAAATATTGTTTTGTGAAAGCTACGTTGAGGTGAACTGTTGCTGCAGACCACCCACTCAAAATATTGTTTTGTGAAAGCTACGTTGAGGTGAACTGTTGCTGCAGACCACCCACTCAAAATATTGTTTTGTGAAAGCTACGTTGAGGTGAACTGTTGCTGCAGACCACCCACTCAAAATATTGTTTTGTGAAAGCTACGTTGAGGTGAACTGTTGCTGCAGACCACCCACTCAAAATATTGTTTTGTGAAAGCTACGTTGAGGTGAACTGTTGCTGCAGACCACCCACTCAAAATATTGTTTTGTGAAAGCTACGTTGAGGTGAACTGTTGCTGCAGACCACCCACTCAAAATATTGTTTTGTGAAAGCTACGTTGAGGTGAACTGTTGCTGCAGACCACCCACTCAAAATATTGTTTTGTGAAAGCTACGTTGAGGTGAACTGTTGCTGCAGACCACCCACTCAAAATATTGTTTTGTGAAAGCTACGTTGAGGTGAACTGTTGCTGCAGACCACCCACTCAAAATATTGTTTTGTGAAAGCTACGTTGAGGTGAACTGTTGCTGCAGACCACCCACTCAAAATATTGTTTTGTGAAAGCTACGTTGAGGTGAACTGTTGCTGCAGACCACCCACTCAAAATATTGTTTTGTGAAAGCTACGTTGAGGTGAACTGTTGCTGCAGACCACCCACTCAAAATATTGTTTTGTGAAAGCTACGTTGAGGTGAACTGTTGCTGCAGACCACCCACTCAAAATATTGTTTTGTGAAAGCTACGTTGAGGTGAACTGTTGCTGCAGACCACCCACTCAAAATATTGTTTTGTGAAAGCTACGTTGAGGTGAACTGTTGCTGCAGACCACCCACTCAAAATATTGTTTTGTGAAAGCTACGTTGAGGTGAACTGTTGCTGCAGACCACCCACTCAAAATATTGTTTTGTGAAAGCTACGTTGAGGTGAACTGTTGCTGCAGACCACCCACTCAAAATATTGTTTTGTGAAAGCTACGTTGAGGTGAACTGTTGCTGCAGACCACCCACTCAAAATATTGTTTTGTGAAAGCTACGTTGAGGTGAACTGTTGCTGCAGACCACCCACTCAAAATATTGTTTTGTGAAAGCTACGTTGAGGTGAACTGTTGCTGCAGACCACCCACTCAAAATATTGTTTTGTGAAAGCTACGTTGAGGTGAACTGTTGCTGCAGACCACCCACTCAAAATATTGTTTTGTGAAAGCTACGTTGAGGTGAACTGTTGCTGCAGACCACCCACTCAAAATATTGTTTTGTGAAAGCTACGTTGAGGTGAACTGTTGCTGCAGACCACCCACTCAAAATATTGTTTTGTGAAAGCTACGTTGAGGTGAACTGTTGCTGCAGACCACCCACTCAAAATATTGTTTTGTGAAAGCTATGTTGAAGACTGATAAAGCATTCGGATGAAGCAGTCTAGGAGGTTCCTGGATTGTGTGGAAGATAATTTCCTGACACAGCTAGTAAGAGAGCCTACCAGGGGTCTACCAGCCCCCTCTAGACCTACTATTTACAAACTCAGAAGGGCTGATGGGAGATATGGAAGCTGTCTTAGTCAGAAAGGGGATCAGTAAAAGCGCTACCCTGGACTTCCAGAGGCAGAAGGGCTGATGGGAGATATGGAAGCTGTCTTAGTCAGAAAGGGGATCAGTAAAAGCGCTACCCTGGACTTCCAGAGGCAGAAGGGCTGATGGGAGATATGGAAGCTGTCTTAGTCAGAAAGGGGATCAGTAAAAGCGCTACCCTGGACTTCCAGAGGCAGAAGGGCTGATGGGAGATATGGAAGCTGTCTTAGTCAGAAAGGGGATCAGTAAAAGCGCTACCCTGGACTTCCAGAGGCAGAAGGGCTGATGGGAGATATGGAAGCTGTCTTAGTCAGAAAGGGGATCAGTAAAAGCGCTACCCTGGACTTCCAGAGGCAGAAGGGCTGATGGGAGATATGGAAGCTGTCTTAGTCAGAAAGGGGATCAGTAAAAGCGCTACCCTGGACTTCCAGAGGCAGAAGGGCTGATGGGAGATATGGAAGCTGTCTTAGTCAGAAAGGGGATCAGTAAAAGCGCTACCCTGGACTTCCAGAGGCAGAAGGGCTGATGGGAGATATGGAAGCTGTCTTAGTCAGAAAGGGGATCAGTAAAAGCGCTACCCTGGACTTCCAGAGGCAGAAGGGCTGATGGGAGATATGGAAGCTGTCTTAGTCAGAAAGGGGATCAGTAAAAGCGCTACCCTGGACTTCCAGAGGCAGAAGGGCTGATGGGAGATATGGAAGCTGTCTTAGTCAGAAAGGGGATCAGTAAAAGCGCTACCCTGGACTTCCAGAGGCAGAAGGGCTGATGGGAGATATGGAAGCTGTCTTAGTCAGAAAGGGGATCAGTAAAAGCGCTACCCTGGACTTCCAGAGGCAGAAGGGCTGATGGGAGATATGGAAGCTGTCTTAGTCAGAAAGGGGATCAGTAAAAGCGCTACCCTGGACTTCCAGAGGCAGAAGGGCTGATGGGAGATATGGAAGCTGTCTTAGTCAGAAAGGGGATCAGTAAAAGCGCTACCCTGGACTTCCAGAGGCAGAAGGGCTGATGGGAGATATGGAAGCTGTCTTAGTCAGAAAGGGGATCAGTAAAAGCGCTACCCTGGACTTCCAGAGGCAGAAGGGCTGATGGGAGATATGGAAGCTGTCTTAGTCAGAAAGGGGATCAGTAAAAGCGCTACCCTGGACTTCCAGAGGCAGAAGGGCTGATGGGAGATATGGAAGCTGTCTTAGTCAGAAAGGGGATCAGTAAAAGCGCTACCCTGGACTTCCAGAGGCAGAAGGGCTGATGGGAGATATGGAAGCTGTCTTAGTCAGAAAGGGGATCAGTAAAAGCGCTACCCTGGACTTCCAGAGGCAGAAGGGCTGATGGGAGATATGGAAGCTGTCTTAGTCAGAAAGGGGATCAGTAAAAGCGCTACCCTGGACTTCCAGAGGCAGAAGGGCTGATGGGAGATATGGAAGCTGTCTTAGTCAGAAAGGGGATCAGTAAAAGCGCTACCCTGGACTTCCAGAGGCAGAAGGGCTGATGGGAGATATGGAAGCTGTCTTAGTCAGAAAGGGGATCAGTAAAAGCGCTACCCTGGACTTCCAGAGGCAGAAGGGCTGATGGGAGATATGGAAGCTGTCTTAGTCAGAAAGGGGATCAGTAAAAGCGCTACCCTGGACTTCCAGAGGCAGAAGGGCTGATGGGAGATATGGAAGCTGTCTTAGTCAGAAAGGGGATCAGTAAAAGCGCTACCCTGGACTTCCAGAGGCAGAAGGGCTGATGGGAGATATGGAAGCTGTCTTGGACTTAGTGATCATCTGGATTGTGTGGAAGATAATTTCCTGACACAGCTAGTAAGAGAGCCTACCAGGGGTCTACCAGCCCCCTCTAGACCTACTATTTACAAACTCAGAAGGGCTGATGGGAGATATGGAAGCTGTCTTGGACTTAGTGATCATGAAATCATTGAGTTCTCTGTTTTTGGTGAAGTCAGAAAGGGGATCAGTAAAAGCGCTACCCTGGACTTCCAGAGGACAGACTTTGAGTTGTTTAGGATACTGGCTGGGAGAGTCCCTTGGGAGGCAGTCCTGAAGAGCAAAGGGATCCAGGAAGGGTGGGCATTCCCTAATAAAGAAGTCTCAAAGGCACAGGAACTGACTGTCTCCATGGATGAACTGATGTGGAAGAAGGGCAGCCTGGCTGAATAGGGGTTTTTTGCTGGAACTGGGAGGAAAGAGAATTTACCACCTTAGGAAGAAGGGGCAGGCAACTTGGGGAAGTACAAGAATTTTGCTATGCCATGCAGAGAGAAAATTAGAAAGGCAAAAGCCCAGCTGCAACTTAAACTGGCCACTGTTGTCAAAACAACAAGTGTTTTAACAAATACAAAGAGCAAAAAGAGAACCAAGGAGAATCTCCAACCCCTACTGGGTGTGGCAGGAAACATTACCATAAAGGGTGAGGAAAAGACTGAGGTACTCAATGCCTTCTTTACATCTGTCTTTAATAGTCAGAACAGTTATCTGCAGGGTACTCAGCCCTCAAGCTGGAAGATGGGTGTGGAGCAGAATAAAAGCTCTTAATTCTGGAGGAAACAGTTAGTGACCTGCTGCTCCACCTGGACTGTCACAATTCCATAGGGCCAGATGGGATCCACTGAAGGGTACTGAGGGAGCTGGTAGAAGTCTTTGCCAAGCCACCTTCCTTCATTTATCAGAAGTCCTGTTTAACCTGGGAGGTGCCAGATGACTGGAGCCTTGCTAGTGTGACGCCCATCTACAAGAAGGGTCAGAAGGAGGATCTAGGTAACTACAGGTCTGTCATCCTGTCCTCAGTACTGGGGAAGGTTATGGAGCAGATCATCTTTAGTGTATTCAAACAGCATGTGTGCAACAACCAGAGGATCATGAGTTCATGAAAGGCAGGACCTGCTTTACCATCGTGATTTCCTACTATGACAAGGTGACCTCCCTAGTAGATTATCTAAGCTGCACGTCGTCTACTTTTTTCAATACCTCTCATTTTCTTCTGTGCTCATGCCTGGAAAACCTAAACGAGATATATGTATTTGTTGCAGTGCTGGAGTGGGACGAACAGGAACATTCATAGCCCTGGACCGGCTCTTACAGCACATCCGTGACCATGAGTTCGTAGATATACTGGGCCTGGTGTCTGACATGAGATCCTACAGAATGTCCATGGTTCAGACAGAGGTAGGATGCTGTGTCAATTCACTTTCGTGCAAAAGTATCGTGGGATCTCTGTCATGCTCTTCTGTAGCATGCTTGTGTCCAGCGGTTGTTGTTTCCTGGTCTAAGCAGCTATGAACTGAGACAACCAAGTTTTCAACTTTATTGAAATATTGTCATATAGTTAATCTGCTGCATAGTTGAAAGTCTGATAAAATNTAAAGAAATACAAGCAAAATATTGTTTTGTGAAAGCTATGTTGAGGTGAACTGTTGAAACAAGGCTGCTGCAGACCACCCAACCAGGATGAAGAGACTGATAAAGCATTCTATAAACAGTTGGCAGAAGTCACACAGTCACAGCTCTTGTTGACCTGGAGGATTTCAACTTACCAAATGTTTGCTGAAAATAAAATACAGCAGGGATGAAGCAGTCTAGGAGGTTCCTGGATTGTGTGGAAGATAATTTCCTGACACAGCTAGTAAGAGAGCCTACCAGGGGTCTACCAGCCCCCTCTAGACCTACTATTTACAAACTCAGAAGGGCTGATGGGAGATATGGAAGCTGTCTTGGACTTAGTGATCATGAAATCATTGAGTTCTCTGTTTTTGGTGAAGTCAGAAAGGGGATCAGTAAAAGCGCTACCCTGGACTTCCAGAGGACAGACTTTGAGTTGTTTAGGATACTGGCTGGGAGAGTCCCTTGGGAGGCAGTCCTGAAGAGCAAAGGGATCCAGGAAGGCTGGACATTCCCTAATAAAGAAGGCTCAAAGGCACAGGAACTGACTGTCTCCGGTTTTTGGTGAAGTCCTCTGTTTTTGGTGAGATGAAGCAGTCTAGCAGAAGGGCTGATGGGAGTAAAGCATTCTATAAACAGTTGGCCGAAGTCACACAGTCACAGCTCGGTCTACCAGCCCCCTCTAGACCTACTATTTACAAAGGGGATCAGTAAAAGCGCTACCCTGGGCTTCCAGAGGACAGAGTTTGAGTTGTTTAGGATCCTGGCTGGGAGAGTCCCGTGGGAGGCAGTCCTGAAGAGCAAAGGGATCCAGGAAGGGTGGGCATTCCCTAATAAAGAAGGCTCAAAGGCACAGGAACTGACTGTCTCCGGTTTTTGGTGAAGTCCTCTGTTTTTGGTGAGATGAAGCAGTCTAGCAGAAGGGCTGATGGGAGTAAAGCATTCTATAAACAGTTGGCCGAAGTCACACAGTCACAGCTCGGTCTACCAGCCCCCTCTAGACCTACTATTTACAAAGGGGATCAGTAAAAGCGCTACCCTGGGCTTCCAGAGGACAGAGTTTGAGTTGTTTAGGATCCTGGCTGGGAGAGTCCCGTGGGAGGCAGTCCTGAAGAGCAAAGGGATCCAGGAAGGGTGGGCATTCCCTAATAAAGAAGGCTCAAAGGCACAGGAACTGACTGTCTCCGGTTTTTGGTGAAGTCCTCTGTTTTTGGTGAGATGAAGCAGTCTAGCAGAAGGGCTGATGGGAGTAAAGCATTCTATAAACAGTTGGCCGAAGTCACACAGTCACAGCTCGGTCTACCAGCCCCCTCTAGACCTACTATTTACAAAGGGGATCAGTAAAAGCGCTACCCTGGGCTTCCAGAGGACAGAGTTTGAGTTGTTTAGGATCCTGGCTGGGAGAGTCCCGTGGGAGGCAGTCCTGAAGAGCAAAGGGATCCAGGAAGGGTGGGCATTCCCTAATAAAGAAGGCTCAAAGGCACAGGAACTGACTGTCTCCGGTTTTTGGTGAAGTCCTCTGTTTTTGGTGAGATGAAGCAGTCTAGCAGAAGGGCTGATGGGAGTAAAGCATTCTATAAACAGTTGGCCGAAGTCACACAGTCACAGCTCGGTCTACCAGCCCCCTCTAGACCTACTATTTACAAAGGGGATCAGTAAAAGCGCTACCCTGGGCTTCCAGAGGACAGAGTTTGAGTTGTTTAGGATCCTGGCTGGGAGAGTCCCGTGGGAGGCAGTCCTGAAGAGCAAAGGGATCCAGGAAGGGTGGGCATTCCCTAATAAAGAAGGCTCAAAGGCACAGGAACTGACTGTCTCCGGTTTTTGGTGAAGTCCTCTGTTTTTGGTGAGATGAAGCAGTCTAGCAGAAGGGCTGATGGGAGTAAAGCATTCTATAAACAGTTGGCCGAAGTCACACAGTCACAGCTCGGTCTACCAGCCCCCTCTAGACCTACTATTTACAAAGGGGATCAGTAAAAGCGCTACCCTGGGCTTCCAGAGGACAGAGTTTGAGTTGTTTAGGATCCTGGCTGGGAGAGTCCCGTGGGAGGCAGTCCTGAAGAGCAAAGGGATCCAGGAAGGGTGGGCATTCCCTAATAAAGAAGGCTCAAAGGCACAGGAACTGACTGTCTCCGGTTTTTGGTGAAGTCCTCTGTTTTTGGTGAGATGAAGCAGTCTAGCAGAAGGGCTGATGGGAGTAAAGCATTCTATAAACAGTTGGCCGAAGTCACACAGTCACAGCTCGGTCTACCAGCCCCCTCTAGACCTACTATTTACAAAGGGGATCAGTAAAAGCGCTACCCTGGGCTTCCAGAGGACAGAGTTTGAGTTGTTTAGGATCCTGGCTGGGAGAGTCCCGTGGGAGGCAGTCCTGAAGAGCAAAGGGATCCAGGAAGGCTGGACATTCCCTAATAAAGAAGTCTCAAAGGCACAGGAACTGACTGTCTCCATGGATGAACTGATGTGGAAGAAGGGCAGCCTGGCTGAATAGGGGTTTTTTGCTGGAACTGGGAGGAAAGAGAATTTACCACCTTAGGAAGAAGGGGCAGGCAACTTGGGGAAGTACAAGAATTTTGCTATGCCATGCAGAGAGAAAATTAGAAAGGCAAAAGCCCAGCTGCAACTTAAACTGGCCACTGTTGTCAAAACAACAAGTGTTTTAACAAATACAAAGAGCAAAAAGAGAACCAAGGAGAATCTCCAACCCCTACTGGGTGTGGCAGGAAACATTACCATAAAGGGTGAGGAAAAGACTGAGGTACTCAATGCCTTCTTTACATCTGTCTTTAATAGTCAGAACAGTTATCTGCAGGGTACTCAGCCCTCAAGCTGGAAGATGGGTGTGGAGCAGAATAAAAGCTCTTAATTCTGGAGGAAACAGTTAGTGACCTGCTGCTCCACCTGGACTGTCACAATTCCATAGGGCCAGATGGGATCCACTGAAGGGTACTGAGGGAGCTGGTAGAAGTCTTTGCCAAGCCACCTTCCTTCATTTATCAGAAGTCCTGTTTAACCTGGGAGGTGCCAGATGACTGGAGCCTTGCTAGTGTGACGCCCATCTACAAGAAGGGTCAGAAGGAGGATCTAGGTAACTACAGGTCTGTCATCCTGTCCTCAGTACTGGGGAAGGTTATGGAGCAGATCATCTTTAGTGTATTCAAACAGCATGTGTGCAACAACCAGAGGATCATGAGTTCATGAAAGGCAGGACCTGCTTTACCATCGTGATTTCCTACTATGACAAGGTGACCTCCCTAGTAGATTATCTAAGCTGCACGTCGTCTACTTTTTTCAATACCTCTCATTTTCTTCTGTGCTCATGCCTGGAAAACCTAAACGAGATATATGTATTTGTTGCAGTGCTGGAGTGGGACGAACAGGAACATTCATAGCCCTGGACCGGCTCTTACAGCACATCCGTGACCATGAGTTCGTAGATATACTGGGCCTGGTGTCTGACATGAGATCCTACAGAATGTCCATGGTTCAGACAGAGGTAGGATGCTGTGTCAATTCACTTTCGTGCAAAAGTATCGTGGGATCTCTGTCATGCTCTTCTGTAGCATGCTTGTGTCCAGCGGTTGTTGTTTCCTGGTCTAAGCAGCTATGAACTGAGACAACCAAGTTTTCAACTTTATTGAAATATTGTCATATAGTTAATCTGCTGCATAGTTGAAAGTCTGATAAAATGTCTTCAGTCTCACTGTTGTCTTCCAGAGGGGATGGGCTATTCTCACTTTCTGAAAAATCACTGTGTAAAAATGCATTAGAAGAGATTTAAAAATTTCAAACCATTTTGAAAAAAATTGGACTTGCTGAAGGGATTAATGACTCATGAAACAGTATCAGTATTGGACAGCCACTCACACATTTTCATGAGTGTATCATTTGGTCAAGCATATGAACTGAGTTACATGATAGCAATACAAATACTCAAAGCAAAAGGGTCAAAAGAACATTTAGAAATTTTACTTGAGTCCACCCTGTCCCACTCCCTGTATGTAGATCTATTAGGTACCTCTTTTTCTGTTCGAGGGAGACATTTCATAATAGTCATATCAGAATAACTGTATGGAAAAAAAATGCCCAGACTCTTTTTCCAGAACAGATGGCTTTATGTATCTGGAATATTCCCAGTTCCTCTACTAATGATGGAAAGATTTCACGTTTGTTTTACTCTTCACTGGTTAGATGCAGTACGAGCTGGCAATCTTCATATAGCTGGAAGAACCACCATCACTGTTAGTTACTGGCTCTGGCAGATAATCTGTTGCCAAGGATTCCTTATTCCAGAGCAAAGCAGAAAAGACTTAGCAGGGGTGGGGAGGAAAAGTGTCAGGGATGCCAGCTACTGTCTAGGAATTCAAAAGGCCAGAATCAGACCATTCTGGATCATTCCCATAGACCACCACTTTTCAACACAGTTCCCTAAAAACCCTTATATAAACAGTGGGAAACAAATCCTGATTCTTTATTTTGGCTGCGACTGCATTAACACTCCTGAGGTGATGTGATTACTATTTTCTCTAACATACAAACTGCCTGGGGCTGATGCCCAGTCCTGCTGAGCATTGTGCAGATGTCAGCAGGTGGCACTGGCACCCAGGTGCAGGGCCACTGGAATGGCTCTCCTTGGAAAAACTGAAACCATACACCTGGGCTGACCTGAGCTCACATTTCTTCACATACTGGAATCTTGGCTTTGTCTCATGGAGCAGTTGAGAAAAAAAAAATAGCACAAATCTAAAAAGAGTTTAGAAGGGAGAACACCCTGAAATAAAACTAGTCACTTCAAACCAAAGGGTGTGAAGAAATCCTGTCTTTTATGTGGCCTGAAATAGCTCATCTTGATTCCTGCTGGGATCAGCAGACTGCTGTGGGCAGGGGATGAAATCCACACTTAGATTTTGAAGCTTGAAACTGCCTCTGTCTTTGGAGAGTCATTTTTGCTCAAGAGCCACTTGTTCCCCATACATTGTGCACATAAGGATTACTGGAGTATTTGTTGGGGCTTTACCTTCTCTCTTCTTGGAATAAAATCAAGTGATGACTTCTATATTTCAAACAAAAATGCAGTGTTTCTCTGTATGATGATTTGCTTTCAGTGGCGTATGCACAGGGGGTGATAAATCCCCAAATAATTAACTACTCTGTGAGCAAACCCAGGTTTCAGCATTATACTGGTAAAGAAGTTGAGAGTTAGGGAGCACAAAGCTTATCAAAACTTTTCAGTTGCATGCGTGGCATGAATGCAGTTTGTTGCACTTACGTGCGTTTGGGTACTTTTCTGGGAATTAATTTATTTTCAGGCTACATAAGGTTGATGCACTTCCAGAAAATAATACAAACCCTTCAGACTGAAGATCTCAGAGCATGCAGTATGAAGGTTACACCTGTAAACTAAAAGACTTGATTTGCTGGATTGCTGTACTTCACAGTTCCCTGTATTTGGTTGCTCCTCTCTGCCTGGCCAGGACCACAAGGCTGTCATTATTAGTCCTGCAAAACTGCCACCATTGACTGTGTCAGAGACCATGAAAGTGTGAAGCTTCATTTCAGACTGAAATGGAAAAGCTGTCTTGCACACACAGCAGTGCCATTGCTCAGTGAGAAGCATGGGGCTCAGCCATGTTCCTCTGCAGTACGTTACTTACACACTATGGTCACTGACCATATGGCCGGCATGTACTTGCACAACCCCCTCCTGGAATCTGATAATTCACGCTGCAACCAGACAAAAGGGGAACTGTGAATGATAACAACCATTGTTTCTAAAGGTACGGCTGCAGCTCTGAAAGCACTGCCTCCTGTGTTATTCTATCAGCTCACTTCATCAGAGACACATGCTGATGATATAGCAGTAGAAGCTGAACTTTCCCACCAGTGTTCCATTACATTTTGCTACCGTGTGACAGATGGCAGCAGAGGGGTAGTCTGACAGAATGAGGTCTGACATGGAAGTGTATATGAAGCAAAGGTGTGTCATTGAATGCCTCAATGTGGAAAAAATGGCATCCAGTGACACCCATTAATGGTTGGTGAACGTTTATGGAGACAAAACAGTGGAAGTGAGTGCCATGAGGTGGTGGGTGGTATGTTTCAGCAGTGGTGACAGTGACCGTGAGTCCTCCACTGGTCCAGATTTTTATGAGTGTAGCATGCAGGCTTGTGTTCATTGCTGTCGAAAATGCATAGCTAACGGTGGTGACTATGCTGGAAAAATAGTGTTTTGTAGCTGAGAATTTTCTCTATCAAACAGTGTTATTGCACTGTTTGTATCTGTTGTAGTTTCTGTGGAAGTAAATAGGAGGCGATACTTTTGGAACAACCTACATAAGATTTCTAGAAAGCCATGTCATAAATATGGCTGCAGTGCTTCTCCTACAGCATGGTTGTGTCTTAACTTACAATATACCTTGTTCAGAGCTTAAATTTGCGACCATTTCAGCTAGTGAGCAATCAGTTATTGGTAAAACTCTGTCCAAATCACCCATCGCTTCAGCTTCTAGTCAGGTTGCCCTCACAGCCAACACTACAACACAGTGTTGATTTATCTCACAGCACCTCTGATATTATGATGTTGGGGGAAGCTTAAGTGAGTTTTTGTGCTTCCAAAGCTGCTACGTGCAATGGTAAAAGGTTATTCTTTGGGGAGCACGTTGTAAGGGGATAGAGAGGGCAAAACAGGGAAGCTGTGCAGACATCTGCTATGAACCATTGAACTGTTTCACTGGGTTTTCATCAGGCTTTGTGAGTTGCAAAAATGCCAATTCCCTTAATTCTTTCTTCCAGGAACAATACATATTTATTCACCAATGTGTGCAATTGATGTGGCAAAAGAAGAAGCAGCAGTTCTGCATAAGTGATGTAATATACGAGAATGTCACCAAGTCCTAGTTTGGAGTCCCAGGCGGTAAGTCAGAGAAGCCTTGTGCGATGCTTAGAGTCCAGCATCCCCACTGCTTGGTAGCAAGCAGTGTCATGTCATGGCTGTGTACATCTCATGCTGGGGGAGCTTTGCTTGGAGCTTTCTTCTAGGCCTCTCTCTGCTCTGAGGGGATTTTCAATGGGGAGTGCAAACAAAATCCCCTCAGCCTCTTGCATTAAATAATTCTCTGTACTTCCTGTATCAGTGTAAGGGCTTGTCGACTCACATGTTCAAAGAATTAGAGAATCCTGAAATCCTAAGGATTTAACTGAAGCTCTCCCTCCACTTGTCCTACTACACCCTGCAATGAGTGAAGGGTTGAGGCAGAGGGAGAATTTACACTGTCCTCGCATCACTCCCAGCTGCACATTACCAAGGCCAGCAGAGGGTTTGGGTTGGGCTGCCAGCACTGCTGGCTTGTCAGTTGGGCTTCGTAAGAAGTAAGATGGGAACTCAGCAGCTCCAGCAGGGAATGCTGGGAGCCAGGGAACAGAAGAGCTTTCAGGCACTGCCATGGGCAGGGGCCAGCACCGTGCTTTTCCACCAGGCCCCAGGGGCTGCCTCAGTGCAGACAACAGTGTGGCCTGGTCCCCAGCAGCACACCAAGCAGTGCTTCAGGGTTTTCTGTCAACGAAGCTAGCACATTTCCTTTTGCTTTGGGCTCACGCTGTGAGGACACATGACCCTGCTTCAGCTAGTGAGCTTTAGTTCATTAGGTGGCAGTAATAAGCCAGCCATAACCTTAACATTTGCTTTTGGGTGAAGGAGGAAGCTGAATGCTGCTGACACAAAGCGGCTTCTCAGCTACCTCGTGGGGAGCCATGACAGGCACCAGCCATCTCCATTGGTATTCTGTAGAGTGACACAGGCACCTCTATCAACATCTCTTCATGTCATTCCGCTGCTCACAAAATGCACTCACGACTTTGCACAGGCTCACTTCCCCACCTGCAGGGAATTCACCATCTAAACAGAGTCCCAAAGCATAGTTGTACAGTTAGGCCTCTGTATGCGTGTCTGACAGAACTATATGCCAACATCTCTATTTATTTCCTTATCTAGTTCTAACTTGTTCTCTCTGTGTTGTACTGTTCCAGGTGAGACCATGAAGCACACCCATCTTCCCTCGCTTCCGATTTTTTTTTTCTTTTGGTGGCTTGAACCACCATGAGAGACCGCTGCCTGGTGGTACGCGGACAATGAGAAACAGAAACTTTAACTTTCAGAAGCACTGGGGAGAAAAAGCCTTAACAAGCCTGCGGTGTCTTTTGAACTGTTTTAATTTCTGGACCTTTTTTTAAATACTGGACCAAATTCAACTGAACAACATGAAGGAAGAGACACTACAAGATGTGCATAAAATAGAGTGCTCCAGAGCATTGGGCTTTCTTGTTTGGTACTTTCAGTTACTTTATTTGTTTCTGTGCAGGTTGGGCTTAAGGTTAAAGTAAGTAAGTGCAATATTTTTTTAAGGGTTGAATGAAGACCTTTCTTCATGTGTCACTGGTCTGTGCTAACGTCCATAGGAGAACAGGCATTGTTAGTATCTAATAATACCTCATTAGTGAATAGCGAGGCATGAACATACATGAAGAAATCTGGAGATTGTGAAAGAGGGGGGGGGACAGGGGCACTGGGTACCTGGATTGAACTGTTTCCTGTAACCCTGATATTCTCTGCTTGGGGCCTGGGGAAAAGCAAGACCCAAGGAATGGACTGACCTTCAGAAATGCAGACCATGGAGTGCGAAGCTGAAGCAAGCAGCTGAGGAACAGGGTTGTTGTGGTTTGTGACATTGCTGCTAGGAATAAAGCAGAGAGATTGCTCTTTTCTCCAACCTTTTCAGTAACGCCACTGAGCAGGTTATTTTTTTAGACCAATCTAATCCACGTGCAGCTGAGATAGCTTTGACTCCATTTCTATAGCATCTAACTGTCCAAGCAATCTATGGTGCCTATACCCCTCATTTGTTTATTATTTTTAATAAGTATTAAACCTGTGTAAAAATGTGAAGCTGATTCAGGTTGGGGAAGAAAAATGTGCTTTAATGGATGTAATTATTTTTCCGAGACAGGAATTCACGGTGTTATGAAAACATTTTTTTTGGCATGTGAAGGGATATGGTTATTGCTTTATTGCTATGAGGCTGCCAAAGCATCGGGACGGATTCCTGCAGGGACATCAGGTCAAGGAGATGGGCTCTTTTCCTTTTCGCTGTCAGTTTCAGTTCTAGTCAAAATAATTAGCTATATATATTTTTTTGTCTTTGTATAATTCCAGTACATAATTGTGTATTGTGACATGGATGCTGTCAGAATGGATGTTTGATGGCATTTTGTAGCCTGTTGCTTTTTGTCACCTCATTGGAAGTTAGCAGCAATGGTAACTCAATGTAAACAAAACAAACTTGAACTGAAAGTAAACACACTGGATTGCTTACCTGTGAAGAAGTCACTGTCAGCAAAACAGCAAGTGCTCCCACACATACTTTGTATTCACCTCACAGCCAGCGTAATAGAGCTGGTAGCTCAGAAACTTACAGGAGACTGACATCCTCCTTCAAATGACATTGGGTTTATTTATTTTTTAAAAAGCTGTTCCTTCAGCTGAAAAATAGGTGCATATTCCTTTAATATCTACACCATCTTAGTAATGGTTATAATGGAAAACTTCCTTCAAACCTTCCCACATCCGCTATGCAAAGCTGCATAGACGACATAACCCTTAAATAAACAAGGTCCTTCTGAAGGGTATTGAAAGAAACATGACTCTACCTCTAATTATTAACTGGGAGGTGAAGTGCACACTTCTCCTTCCATGCATCTAATACAACTTCGACAATTTCCACTGGGTCCATTTCTAAAGCAGAGCTGGCATGTCTCCAAATAGGAAGCCTGGAAATGGACACATGGAGCACGAAGCTATCTTCAGTGGGTGGACTTCTAACAAGAAAGGCTTCAGTAATACATTTCTTTCCATTCCTTCACAAGTACACTTCAGTAGGAGGGCCTGCCATCTACTAGGAATGGCCATGATTAGCTGGCCTAATTTGAACAGAAGCCAGAATGATAAAAGAACACTTGACCATCCAGACCTTGCCTTTTTGTAGGTTTATATATCAGTGTCATCACAGGTTTACTTAGAAAACATGTGCACAGCCCTCTTGAGAACTTCTAGCAGGGATAAAAAAGAACAAATCCACAAAGGTACAAATGTTCTTGCTTTCTCATGTACTGCCCTCTGTGTCTTGCCCACTGATTCTACATTTATTCTGTATCATTGGCCAGAGTAACCAGGTTACTTTTAAAAAATTGATGTGCACACAAGCCAGCACAGTTGCTACTTCACAATGTCAATTACTATTAAGAACAAACAAACAAAAACCCCTTTCTTCAGACAAAGTTGTTGCACCTTGTCAGTCAGCATAATTCTCTTATGCACCAAAAATGGTCCTTCCCATCCTCCACGCTTGACTCACTGACCAAACAGTCTCACCACCTCTCCCCAGCTTCTAAATTTTTTAAGGGTACACATGAAAACAATTGCTCCTTTCAAGCAGGCAAACATTGCTGCTTCCAGACATTTCTGGAGACAAGGTAACCAAATTAGTCGTGTTGAAATGGATGAGACTGGGGACTGGTTGAGCTTTCATTGTGCCAACTAGACACAATGTTGGATGGGAAGCATTTAGGCTCTCTCCCCATATTCTTTTATCTTCTCTTATTTTAATCTAAAAATATCATCAAGAAAGAAAAGCACAAACTTCATTTGGATTTGTGTCAGTGCTGGGTAAGTAGTAAAAGACAGCTGAAGCATGTACCTACAGGAAGACTAAAGAAGGATAGTGAAGGGCCAAAAGATTTAAAAAGGCACTTCCTAGCTAAAACGAAACATACCAACAATACAGAACTCAACAAGTTTCAAAATACTTAAACACAGAACTCAATGCACTCTTACAAAGCTGCGTACGTTTGCACTCCATGTACATATCTCCACTGTGTGAGTGCAAAGAGGGCACACTGAGCATAGGGATGTTCTTTCAACTACTCTTGATGTGACCGACCCATTCCTCACACAGGGCTGCTTGCTTTGTGTTTTAACATTGCACAGACTTCAGAGTTGAGGAAAAATGTCCTAGAACATTGTGCTTTTATAAAATGATGGCTTTCAAAAGCATGGGTTTCTGTTTATAACCATGTTTTCCATATTTACGAGATGCAGTCCAGGAAAACACATGGAGATACTTGCTGGAACAAGGGTCTGGTATTCAAGCTGTGTCCTGCTTATCTATACATCCTAAAGAACTGAAAACTCAAAATGCATTCTTTACTATAAGGTAGTGAAGCACAGGAGCAGGCTGCCCAGAGAGGTGGTGGGTGCACCATCCCTAGAGACACTCAAGATCAGGCTGGATGGGGCTCTGACCAACTTGATCAAGCTGTGGGTTTCCCTGTTCACTGCAGGGCAGTTGGACTGGGTGGCCTTTAAAAGGGTCCCTCCCAACTCATATGATTCTATGAAATGCTTAACCTACAGCATACTAATTGTCACAACCTTAGCTTAATTAGTAAAGTACTAATGTTGTTGCCCTGAAAAGCACTGCCAGGGACTCTTAGTTTCCCAAACACTACACACTTAAGGTCATAGGGTGCTCAGTGCATTTCAGGGTATCGTGGCATTCTGGATATCTACTTTGACTTAAAACATTTCTGCAAAAACAATACTGTGGAAGTCTACACTTATTTTCTAGGCCCCAAATAACACTAACTTTTCTATAATACAATGATTTGGAAAAAGCGTGCAGAAAAATCTTGCTCACAGATCACAATTTGTCTGAGCAAAGCACTGTTTAACATTTAAATTGATGAACTATAAGTAATCTTGTCCACATGTCAGTATTGGTTAGACATGTTAATGCGAAATTAAATGTGAGCTCACACTATCCCAGCAAAACAAGCTGACTGAAGAAGTGGGCAGAAGTGACTTGCTGATGTTATGCGGTGTGCACCTAGAAAGCATAAAACTGCTGAGTGAGCACAGGATGCTGCAACTCCTCCACCCTGTTACGCACATTTCACACAGTGTATCTTTCTAAAATATTACTGTTAAAAACAAAAAACACAACATACTGCTCAAAGCCTAGAGATGATATTTGGAAGGAAATGGTGCATTTGGTCATTTCATTTTCATTTGAGACGTGGAGAATTTCGAAGAAAATAGAGTATTTTCATTTGCTTAACTCTAAATCAAATCTCCTTTTGATTTCCTTCTTTTGAGTTTTTGCAAACTGCACAGCAGAGGTGAGAAGTTCCCTTGAGTGCTTTAAGCCATCAAGAAAATTCCAGGAAAAAGGGAAATCTCTGCCTTAACGTCACTTAAATTTCACAGATTGTTACACTGAAGTTATGCAATCTAATTCAGCAACGTTGAAGTGTAAAATACAGCTTCAAGCTTTATTGGCTTGGTAAATTATTAGCAGTTAATTAAAAAATAATAATTATTTTTTTAAATGCAGAAAACAATATTAGGGGAAAAAAACAAAACATACAGATTATTCTGCTTACATGGAAGGGTTTTCCTTTGAAGTGTCTCCAAAGATCTCTGAGAATACTGACCACATTCAGATTAAAAACAACAATCAACTACAAACCCAGCTGAGAAGCCACCTCTATTCTTTCAGAGAAGGTATATGAGGCTTATTCTAATACTTCTGTGTACCAAACTCCATGAAGTCTAAGGTGGTAGTTTCTTTTGGGGAAAAGCAATACTGTATGTTCAACGCAAGAGCAAAGTTGCCATGAATATGAAAATTGGCTTCATATTTTGATACCTAACAGGGAAAGAGAGGTGCAAGGAGCCATCACTACAGCTTTTATGGTAGCAGATGTACTTTCCACATGAAAAGGCTCAAGAGTGACTTTAATTTTTACATCCAGGTTTCAAAGATCTTTTTAAGTTTCCTACATCTGTACTTACAAGCATTGAAGAATCTATGTAAGAACAGCTTCGGAACTTCCTTTATAGTGTTAGTCATTCATCACCTGGTGAAAGGGACTGCTGTACAGCAAACATATCAGGCTGGGTAGTACAGATATGTACATAAGAAGGTGCAGGAAAGAAAGTTTAAAATGTGGCTTAGAGAGTAGTTTAAATCTTGGGAGGACCAGATCTGACTTTTAATGACAAGTTGGGCACTGAGACAGTCGACTTTCTCTCATAAAGCTGTGTGTACAGGTTGAATGGATGCAGTCATCTTACACGTGTTCTGGTACCAATATCTCCTGTAGGGAGCATGTGATAGGGGAATCATCATTTCTTTCAGAAAATCCTCTTCTTGGCAATTGCTACTGCATTTGGAGTCTTAAGTTTGGAAGTCTTCACTTTCAGAACCATTTCAGACTAAGACCACATTTAAACAACAGGTGTCATACACACTTTTAACCAGAGTAAATATATACACTGACACACAACCAACACACAGCAGTAGTTTTTGTAAGGACATTTACAATAAATGGCACTAAACACCTTTATTAAGATTTTAATTTCTTTTATGAAAAAAATGAATAGGATTCTTTTTTTTTCCTTGTATGCAGAGGAAAAGCAAACTAATGGCAACAATCAAGAACACTTTCTTATCTCAATACCATCTTTGTAGCCACAAAGATACAACTATTTAACAGACAAGGAATACTGTTTATTGCAGACTTTAAGCTGATTCATGTGGAAAAGGCACTATGGAACTTAATCAAACTAGATGATTAAATTTGTCTAAATTAAGTGATATTATATATTATATATAATACATATATTATATATAAAATCACAAGACCAATGTGAAGTAACAGAACATTTTGTGACAAAAATCATTGCATTTTCAAAAATAATATTTGTTGGAAGTGACACTGCCTTTTCTCTCCCTTTTGCCTCCAGGAATCCAATTTTCCAAAAGATTACATTCATAAAGGAACAACAACTTTTTACATAAGGAAAAACTGACGTCTGGGATCAACAAGCAAAGCCTAGATTATACACTGTTCCTCTGACAGGTTAAGTTACAAACAAAAGTACATTAAAAAAAAATAATGAGAATTGTTTCATGGCTACCTACAGCAGATCTGATCCCCTCTTTCAGCTGAGTTGTGTTACTATTTTCTACTAATTCCTTCTTGTGCAATACTACTGTTCATCACGAGTGAAGCACTGATAAAATCAAAGTACAGAGTATTATTTTGGTATAAACAGCATCATTAGTAATAAAATACCTCAGGAGCGATGCAAGAAAAATTCAGTCTACGCTGGGCTGCTGTTCATACCCTAAACACTACCTCTTTGATTGCTGGCATCAACTAAACATCCTGCAGCTGAACTCACTGTAAAAAAGACATAGTTGCAAACTACAGCTGGCAATGGAATTCAGAACTGTATTATTACTGGAGGGTTCAAATGCTTTTTTATTGCTAGCTCAGCTTTCCTAGGATGGATCAAAAAGAAAACTACATTCCAGTTTACCTGTCACTGAATGTTTAATTCTATAAAGCCAAGGCTTGTCTTTGGGTATAAATGACTCAAGTGCCAATAGTCTAACCTGTCAGGAACTTACACTGGATTTCTCACTTTCACTTTTAATGATGAAAAGCCAGCAGCAAGTACTTCTGCAGATACTACTGTAAATTTTCTTTATGATGGCTAGTTATGTATTTTAACACAGTAATAAGACATTCCCCTTCACTAAAGCAAAGCTGGACTGTATAATGCTATGGTCAGTGGAACTAAAGAAAAGAGGAAAGACTTCTAGTGGCTGCTTGCTTCATCAAAAGACTCCACGCCTGAATCTGATGCAGCTGCACTGATTTTTTCTTGCCGTCTTCTCATAATTTCTTGCAGCTCTGAACTGCCACTGTTAGCCTATAAAGAAAGAAAACATAAGAGCTGTTAATATGTGATTTTGACAAAGAATGAAGTTCTACTGACAGCCGTTTATATTTAGATAGATGTTTGAACAAGTTAAACATACTTTGCAGCTCCAAAACTAAAACTGCACTAGGAAATGTGGTTACATGACATTTGGAAAACAGGAGCATTTTCACTATTCCTAAGTGTAGATCAGAAAAGAGCCTATAACTGCTAATCCAGCACAATTTTTAACACTGCTGGGTACCACCACTTCTCATGCAAGCCGCCATTAGCATTGGATATTTCATGGAATGAAACACAGCCTAAATACAGATTTAAAGTCCACCAAGTTAGCTAGGATTCCACCGAAGTACTTAAAAATCATAGCAATTGTATTTAGAAATTAAGGCACAAAAATCGTTGGGCTTTTAGATTTATATCACCACAAAATTCACACATGCACAAGAGCTTGCACAGCCAAGGCCTAAGTAAGGATTTGGATCTTAGTATATCCTACGTCACGCTGTCTGCCATCAAGCATTTGTTGACCAAAGGTGCAGTACTAAAACCCAGAGCACAGTAATAAGAATTGAATCCTATTAATGTATCAGTGTTGCCCAAGAACAGCATTGTGAGGACAAGGCTTAATATCATGCTTAAGGTGAAAAAACAGCGCTGCAGAGTTAGTGTCGAATAGATTTCTTTGAAAACATAAATTATTAACAAGGCCAGGATGCACTTACAGTAGAGCATAACTTTACAAAGCACGCGTGACTTTGAATGAGGGTAGAACAGTATGAAACAAGATCTATATCACTGCTATGTTACTTGGCTGTGAAGTGACCTTCCAGGCTTAAACACTAGCTTCCCAAACATCCCCTCACTAAGGAAGCAGAAACTGTTCTTGAAATTTGTGAAATAAATTTCAGGGCTGTTACAGGGAAAAAGTCCTTCAACTGATTCTTTAACTTTCTCAAAATCCTTCAACTCTCAAAATATACCTCAGGACATGAAACTTAAGTTAGTTTTATCCCATTAGGTCTATTGCAATGCATTACCTGATGCCATTACCTGGCAGACAGGTTGGGCATCTAAAGAGAGTGGGGTTTATCCTATCTGAAGTGCCATTGCTCTCTTCCCTCTTCCCTGAGTGGGAGCACAAAGCAGGGAGCACATAACTAACTCACTGAAGGTAAGAGACCTGGATTTGTCTCATTCATCTTGTACTTGCCCTCTTGGTTCCAGATATAGAGCAAGCACAGTAGTTGCCCATTACTGAAGTCATGCATAAAAAAACATTAGCAAATACCTTACAATTTGCTTTATTGGAGGTCACAAATAAATATTTTTTTCTGCAAAGAGCTGAGCTGCCAAGGCTGCAACAGTTTATCTTCCTGATAACATCAGTAACAACATGACTGATGGGCTTGAAAAGCAACTGCAATACATGTGGCCCAGCACAATGGGCACATCCTGCTGACACAGGGAACAGCATAGCTCAGTAGCCTAGGGCTGGTTTGGGGAACACAATTCTTCAAACAGACTGTTAGACCTCAGCTTTGCTGATTTACTCAGCTTAGCATCTAACCAAATCATGGGGTATCAGTAAACTTTACATGTTTTAGACTCAGACTGCTGAAATCAGAATCAACAAATGCACTGATACAATCATGAAATGGCTTGGGTTAGCAGGGACCTCAAAGATCATGTTGTTCCAACTCTCTGTTGTGGGCATGGCTACCCATCACTAAATCAGGTACTAGATCAGGCTGCTCAGGGCCCATCCAACCTGGCCTTGAGGATCTCTGGGGATGGGGCATCCACAGCTTCTCAGGGCAGCTTGTGGAAGGACTAGATCAATTTCTCAGTGAAAAGCTCCATCGATCCATCATATTTCTATGTCTATGATGTTCCTTACATCCAGGTAAACAAACAGTTTGATACATGAACTAGATAAAAACTATTCTCATCATACCCATGCTTTCCATAGATGGAGCAGAAAGACCACAGGAATGTGCCCGTAGAGACGGCAAAGACAGTGTTCAGGACATTTTATCTCTATGCTTATCTTCTGATTAATGTTTTTGATAAAAAATACTAAATTCCAATAACAACTGGAATTGGAATTCCAGTTTCAAAATACTTATTTCCTCTGCCTAAGGCAGAAGAACTTAAAATAAATAAGTAAGTAAAAAATGCAGCTGCATACTGGTTTTCAGCATTGGAAAATGCAGGCCCAAACCTGAGAGATAGGGCTTTCACTGTCCTGCAGAAACAGTGCGAATCAAGAAACCCTCATGGAACTTCCTGGTTACAAATAAAGCAAAGATGAGGCAGGGAGTTCTGCAATACTAGACAGCGTAGGGGTTTGTTTTTTATTGGCAATTATTGTTATTTATGTGGAGCACACAGGACTTTTATAGAAATATGATACCAAGGGACTATGGAAAGAATGCCAGAGCTACTTCATGAGAAGTTGTCACTGATTAATCGTGTAGGTCAAGCCCATAACCATACTTATAAAAACCATTCAGTTTTGCTTGATTGCATACTAGGCCTGACACTGGTACAACAAGTACGTGTACGCTTAAATGCTTCTGTAATTAGAAATGCTTCTAGTTTGAGCAGTAAAACATAACCTTGGTTTGGAAGACATTAGCCCTTGTTTCCTGACTCACTTGTAGACTTTTTGGACTTATTCCTCATGCACATTCCTCCAGATTACCTTAAATAGAGATGGACAGCCTACGACTTGCAACATGAAATATGAGTACAGTATTATCACATGATACATGAAATACAAAATATGGACAAAAAAAAAGATGTCTGTGTTCTGGAAAACGCTGCAAACAGGCTAAAGTAATGAAGAATGTCTTCAGCTCTGAAATTCATCAGTTAAACCTCAACTAACTTACGTAGAAATAAATATTTGCATTACCTTCTTACTAACAAAATCCAACAATCTTGTTTAACTCTCAGGACCCACTTATTAATACTGGTAAGGCATTTACTAGGCAAGTTTTGACTGTTCAGTTTCCTGAAGAGTAAAGCCTAGTTGAGGTAAGCAGAAAAACATCACAAAGAGGGAAAGGCCAGACCTCTACAATCCTACGCATCTCTGGTTTTCGGCCTAACTTCCACCATAATTTTCAAGGAGTAATTTTCAAGATTTGGAGGTAGAATCCCGCATACATGCCAAACAACCATGAAGTTAGCTTTACACACTATAGGATGCCACCAAGATCTTTGTCAGGACAGGCAGCTATTTAAAAGAAATGTTCTTCCAGATGAAGTGTCAAAATCTCATTTCCTGGATCTACTCCATCAAGTCTGAATCTCTGAGGTATTCAGTTTATATTACGCCTTTAATCACATTCTGAAGCATGTTGGTAAGAAATATTGTATTTAAGAAAAAGAAAAAAAAAAGAACCCTAATTAAATTTCTAAACAATAACATTTACTAATAATGATATGGAAGTAAATCTGGTTTTAGACTATTTTAATAAACTTTTTCTTGTTTCCACTTCCATATACAGGGACTTTCTTTATGAAACTTAAGACTGTTTACATTCCAGGGAAGCTGAAGCATATACATGCATACTAGGAAATTATGGACTGCATTGGACTTAGCAACATATTCCTAGCAGGAAATTAAGGCTCGAAGCAAGTTTGATAGTGTTAATAACAATGCTCTTTGGTCCACACTGATCAGGTAAATTGTAAAATATGCATCACCTTAAACTTCTCTTTTAAAATAGATCTGGTAGTTAAAGGTTCAAATCCTTAAAGCAAGATAATTTCAGGCTTCTGATGAGAGAAATACATATATATGTTTTAAGGGACAATACTACTGCAATTTGAGAAAACTGCTGCCTAGCAATGAGCACAGCAGTACTGTACGTATTTCCATGGCTTAGTAATTCTGTTAGCACACTGTTGAGCATGTTTGGCTACATTTAGATCCACCGAGGATCTTAAGTTTTAGTACCACCATGTACTTTTTCTAATGCTTCGTGGATCCCTTTAGAAGTGTGGAGATGATAGTGTTTGGAGTAATGTTGCTTGAATGCACTAATACCAAATAACCCAGGTGCAAATGATGCATATCAACACGATGGAACAGAGGAAAAAACTATCCATCTTGCAGAAAGAGCTACTTACTTCTATACACTCAAAAACAATGACTCAAGTTGTATTTCCTAGATACCAGCAAGCCAGCGTTAGAGTAGTAAGAATGGTTACACATACCTCCAAAGCAGACTTCTGTACCGTAATTTGGCTGTAGACTCTAGACCCTTCTGGGCAAACAGTCCTCAGTTCCTCTTTATTGAGGGAGAAAAGCTGAGCACCAGTCAGCACACCAAGGCTGTTCACAGTCCTGGGGTCACAAAGAACAAGCAAAAAATAAGTAACAACACACTGGCCAAAGAGGAAGAAGTTGTCTTCCTCCGTCATTACCACCGGTAGGGCTACCAAATCAAACTGCAAGCAACAGGACAGCTGAAGTCAATTCATACCTATCATAGCCGGTATCTTTTGGTGGAGGCTAATGTGCAAACATTTTTTTTCATATATCTCTCTACATAACCACCAGGTTGAAACAGACATATTTGCTAAAACAAGTTTTTTTAATTCCTAGAGTGTCTTGCTTTTCAGAAAGCTGCTTGATTTTAAAAAACAAGCAAACCATACCCAACTAACTGCAAGGAAAATTATTCTAATAACTTCCTCAAATTTTCCCTCTAACTTACACAGGGTTGAATCCTTTGGACTGCAGCCACGCTTTCACATCCTCAGGTGAGGAGTCGTATGTGATGTTCACTACAGGGATGTTTGGCCGTGGCACATGGAACTTCCTCTGGGCATTGCTGCGGCCGATGGTGAGCCGGTGAACGAGTTCATCCTGCACCTCTTCCATCTGAGATTTCCTGCCTGGAGAGACAGTTGCCCCACAAGAGTTACACTCAAGAGTGCTTTATCAAGGCCAGGTCATTTCTTACACTCTAGTTTATATCTTAAAAATCTTAAACTTTTTTTCTTTCTTTTTTCTTTTTTCCCTTTTCTTTAGAGATCTATTCATTAGCTCTGCTTGAGTTATTATTCTCATTTTTCCCCAGGGAAGACTTCAATATTCCCACTCCTGCCTTTATAAACCAAAACAAACTAAATATATACATTCAACGGAGACCCCAGAAAGAAAAGAGAAACTTGGTATTGCAGAAGTAGATAGAGCAGTCTAGCACTCAAGCAGGAAAATGGACAAAGGGGGTTGCATTGTTCAACTGTCACAGTTTGAATTTCTTCCAACATAAATGTAATGTTAAAAATGAAAATAAAAACATGAGGAAGAAAATTAGACTGTTTCCACTTTGGAAAGTCATCACAGCTTCTTAGTGCAGATCAGTGTAAGCTTAAATAATTTTACCATTGTTGGGACATACTGCCTTAAGCCTAACACTTTACTATTGTAATCAAAATATTGAAGGATTTTAAGAAAAGTCTACAAAAAGTAATTTGAATTCACTCCAAGTTGACTGAAACCATGCCACTCTTTGCTTTAAAAATAAATAAATTTTATATATATATATATAGATATATTTAAATGATAATAATGTTAGTTTCTTACACCAGAGATGCTGGAACTGGGATAAGACTACTTTTTTCATTGAAATCAAACTGTATAAGTTTATACAGAACCCTTTTGTCTGCAGCATTCAGTTCTGTTCTTGGTCACTAGTATACAACTGGAATGCCAAATATATTTTTAAATTATCATTTTCAAATTTAAAATTTTAAATGCATAAAAAATGTTCTATGGAAAATTTCACAAAAATAGGTAGAATCTTCAGAGACAGAGAACGTACTGATTTAACACAAACTCATCATGCATTAACTCTGGTATTACTACAGAAATACTTGACGTGCAACTTTGAAGTGATCTAGAAAACTCTCCACTTCCTTAAGATATTTTCACTTATCGTTATTCCACATTCTTACTTCATTGCACCAAGACAAACGACACTAACTTTTCTGAAGCATTCAGATGGCAAAAGTTTTTCTTTCTTCCCATTACACTTGATAGCAACAGCAGAAAATGATACAGCACCACATGGAAAAACCATAAGACAGCAAAAATGTTTCAATCTTTGATTTCATTTTATATTTTCGCAAGAATCCTCCAAGGACTCATATCTTTTGACAGTCATATGAATAAAAACAAGGTGGCTTTGTGTTTTTTTTTTCTAATTACAATTTAGATTACAAAGGAAAAAACTATGTTTTAACCATTTGCTTCCTCCTTTTATAAAATAGCCCCAGGTCCCAATCTGAAAGTGGACACAGTAACTCTAGCAAAATATTTTAAGTGTTTTAAGTGTTCACACCCTACCAGTGATTCTTTTTCTTTTTTCCCAAAGCATGAATTGGAAGCCAAAATGACACGCGCAGTGATATACAAATAAAGACTTCAGACAATGTCACTGTAGTATGCACCAGTTTTCCAAACAGGAAGAGCAAGAAAACTGCCATTGTGCCTCTATTTACACAGATTTTGGAAGATCTAGGTTTTATCTAGACTAGGATGGTATCAAAAGATATTCAGCTGTTAGATAACAAATTCTTACTATTGTTAGGTGCATTATCATGAACAAACAAAATGCACTCAGTTGTGGTAGCTGCTATGCTGCTCATTCCCTGCAGCTGATTGGGAAGGACTGTCCACGACTGTTGTAGAGGCAGGAATTTTCTGAGGACGTAGGCACCTGAAGCCCACTGGGCTTGAGTTTAAACACCTGGTGAAGTTACAGACATCAAGCAAGGCCTTGGGCCTGAGTGAAACCTAAGGGGCTGCAGATGATGCCTTGCAATAACCTGGTCTACAGCAACCCCTCACAGCCCATGCTGTGTCAGTTTTGTGTTTCCATTTAAGGGACAAACCAAAGGCAGAGGCTGCCCCTACTGTTAGTCTGGGAAGCAGAAGTGAGACATTTTCCGTGCAAAAGGCTGTTCTAATTACCAGCTAGACTGTCCGTTGTGTGAGAAAACTGAAAAGAGTCCCAGAGTCTACCAGAGTTCAGAGTCTAGGAGAGAGCTGGTCTACCACCAGGCAATGCCAGAGCAGGCTAGGTTTATCCAAGCAGGGATGCTTCCCATCTTCTGGGAGTGTGGGATAAGAAGCCCTCTATAGAGAGGATTACATGTGGCTTCTGTTTTCATCTCAGGTGGAAATCAGATTTTCTGATAAGGAAGGGGATTGGAAAATCTGTCAACTCCTGAACAGCAAAAACCTCATTATTTTAAGAACTACTGGTTTAGAAGCTGTAGCAAGTGCTTGCCTACAAGTTTCAGTCATTTTTGAGCTAGGGAATTTCATTACTTCAAGTATATTTAGGACAGAAATCAATGATTAAGTAAATTCTGTTAGCGTAAACCATTTTTAATTTGGTACAGGGTGGGAGCCTCAGCAGCAGCTGTGGTTTATAATTACAAGGAAACCTTAAACAGAACATTTCATGACTGTCACACGCTGCTTGGCTGCAGGTTATCATGTTTTTCTATCGACAAAGCTATGGATTATGTCTTCTCATCCTCCTAAGACAAGGACACAAATTTGCTTAGTGGCCTGCCAGTTGCTCTTGCTTCGACCAAGGGTCCTGAATATAAAGACAAGTCTCCTACATCACCACAAAAACATGTTTCCTATGGACCAGCCACTGTAAGCCTCCTTGCAAGCCTTGGATTTGTATTTCAGAAAGGTGTAAATGCCCTAGAAATATGGCCAACCATGGAGAGAAGTGTAAAAAGAGCTTGATTTCAAAAGTCATATAATTAGAATGCAGTAGTGATTTCAGGCAGGCAGTGTACTTTAGGCAGCATAACAACATGAGCATTTATGTTGAAAACCACTAAGTGAAGATTCTAGATAGTCATAACAGAAGAGGATGTACTATTCCAGGACTGGCACACGTACAAAATTGTTTTTGCTCCTACTTACTGTCACAATTGTATAAAGAACTCTCTACACGTAGACCACGAGTATTTTAAATATGAGATTAGATCTAAGCATTTCATAAACATTTATCCGAAACTTAAGGCTTTAAGGAATTTAAAGATTAAGCAAAACATACAAGGATGGGAGAAAAACATTCTTTTGCTTCTTAGACAAACTTACGGTCCACAGGAACTTGTTTGTGCTTCTGGCTGTCTCGCGCAACACTACCACCGCTGTCGCTAGAGGTGCTGCTTTGGCGGCTGACAGTTGCTGGTGCCTTGGGCACAGGAACTGGGATGGGTGCAGGGGTGCTTGGAGGGAGAGGGACAGTTGCAGGAACTGGAGCAGGTATCGGAGGTGGTGAAGGAGTAGCAGGAATGTGATCAGGTTGTTTTGCGACATAGTCTGTCCTTTGTTTCTGCAAAGATGCAGAGAGACTCGGTTTGACAACAGAACTTGGACAAGAAGTTAGACACATTGGCTTCTGGAGAAAATATCGGGGCGATCTGTACCTGTATCTGATTTCATTTATTGCACAAAAAAAGTCATCCTTGCCAGACACAGTTACAAAATTTGCCAAAATGTGATCTGGTATTGCTTTTCCTCCTCTTTCAGACATAAAATTCAGAACAATCACATCATCTGAAATGTGCTTCTTTCTTCCAAACAGATGATTTCTATAAATAAAATTGTTTTAAAATTCTGAACTTTACTATCTGGTACTTTTGAACAGCTTCCAAAATTTTTGAATCGCTGGAATATATCGGTATAAAAACATATGTTTTAGAAATGTTCTGCTAGAAAGAGTGAAAAATGAATATATCCAGTCACTCTTAAGCCTGGCTAATGGTTTAACTTAGGAACATCATTGAATTTGAGGTAGCACATTGTTTCCTGAACTTCAGACACTGTTTAAGAGATTCCTGCCCCTCCTACCCATTGAGTTGTGCGTTTCAACTATCTGCCTGAGCACTATGTGCAACAATGCAATTAAACACAAACATCACAGTTCTTTGAATAAGGCTGCTGGGTTTTTTTCCCCCTTCTTTATGAAGTGTTCCAGCAGCATGCAAATTATCTTGCTGTTAATAACTAGCTGGCAGGTGCCTCAAAATTAATTCTGCGGAATAATTCCTCTCCTTCTTTGCCTTTAGAATGGTGCCAGTTGCAGGAAAAGGAGTGCATTTTCCCAAAGCAATCCCAGTGACAGACAAGCCCAGAAGATCGTGAGCAACCTATGCTAGCCTTTTCTTTCCAACAACTCAAATTCCACATCTCATTGTTTTAACACTGAGCCCTCTCTACAGTTTTGGATTAACAAAGGTTGAAATTTTAATACTAAAGTTTGTTTGCTCAGTACTCATTTTTAAGTTATGAGAAGCCTGCCTTCTTTGGTATGAAAATAGAGAAGTACATTCCCCAGGCTCATTGCTCCTTCCTGAAACACCATTCACTAATTCCTTGGAGGCAGGTTTATGGCAGATGAAGTAGGGAAATATTTGTAGGACCCATATGTTACAAACTGAACAACACATCATTGCCCTGACAACAATCAGACCTTCATTAAATGTCAACCACCGCCCTCACACTGGAATCCCCAACATGGTACATCTAACCTACGGGAGAAGCACTTTGTAGAGAATGTGAACTGGCACTGTTTATAGCTAAGCAATGCAGAGTTACACCAGCCCCAAATTTATCCAATCAGGTTCCTTAAGCCTAGGGAAAAAAAAAAAAAAAAAGTATTTTGCCTTCTTTACAACATTTTTAACTTAAATTGCAGCAGTCAGCTACTGAAGCAAACATATTGTCCTACAATACATTCCTCATTAAACCTTTCATGTTTCAGTTTTCAGCACTTAAGAGATTTAAAGGCATTCATATGGATTGTTTTGTTTTCATTTTCTGCAGTACACTATGGAGAAATTAAAATAAAAACAAGAATCATGTGACTGACTTTTCTGCATTCTAGTACTTTGATGTGAAAACAACAAAACATTTTCTAACATGTCAAATGCCAAAGAAGTGAAATGTGGAATACAAAAGAGAACAAGCAGAATGATGCATATTTCAGTAATCCGTCTTTTGGTGGAAACTGTGCACTACTAGGTATTTAGCAAGCATTCCATAATTTATTTCATATACATGTACATCCAAAATTATCTTAACGAATTTAGGAATTTCACTGATATTAAAATGTTTTAGCAATGTACTGAAAAGTTTGTGGTTTGTTCACAAATTCAAATGTCTAGACTGTTATCCCCACAATGTACCATTGTGTGTGACCTTCCTAAATAATGTGCAAGGAAAAAGAACCACACGCTTTTAATGGTAGAGAGGATTCATTACAAACCAAGGCATCAGCTGCATGTCACTGCAATCACAATTCAGAAGAAGTGATAGCATAACATTACACATAGCTCTCAACAGATGCTATTAATGTAGCTTCTAAAACATTGAACTGCAATCACAAGTCTCATCAAAATGACTTACTACATGCTGGAGTGAAAAAAGAAACTAAACTGGAAGCATCACTCAAATTCTAAATTTAAAGATGAAACTATAGGGAAATACACTTCAAATTTTCTTGAACATTGCACAGCAAAAAACTATACACTTGAATCAATTTAACATCACAACTTTCCCATTTTTTAAACATTCTTTTCTTTACTTCTGGGTATTTTAATGACATCCACACATGCATCCCATCATTTCTATTCGCTGCTACAAACAAAACAAGCATGCTCTACGGGATTTGGTAACTACACACTCCAAAAGAGTAATTTTGGAGGTTCAATATCAGAACAGTAATTCTATTACCTCTGAAAGCTCTCCCAGCAATTGCTGTGAGGAAGATGGAAAAAATCATATCAAAGAGTATTGTTAGTAATGTAAACAGTAACTGCCTCACATATCACTCCTGAAATTTCATATATATTAGCAATTTAAAAGCAAAAGAGCATCGAAGCTAATAATGAGCTTTTCTTACTCACTGAGCAACTCCTTACATGAGTTATTTTTTTCTGGACAACAAATGGAGCAGTGGTTACCTCAATTCACGTATGTGACACTATATAAGCAATGAGCTCTTTTCAAAGCACTTACCCAGACAGACAGAAAAATGGAAATAGATGTTTAAAACAACAACAAAAAGATCAAAGTACAGAACACATAACCAAAGAATATTAAGAATTAAATCAGAGTGGATTTGTTAACAAAAGCTTATTTATTTGAGCTTAAACATATTCAGTAGTTTACAAAACAAGTTAAAGATTGCTGCTGACACACAGGTACTCACTAATTCGCTAACAGACATCAGATAAATCCTGTGATTGTTTCCTTCCTCTCTTGCATTATCTTTTTCTTTTAGGAATAAATTTAATTTATGTCAATTGGAATAAATCCATTATATTTTGAACAACGATGATACACACTCATTAACAATCTGGATATATCAGAGAGCCTTCCTGGAACTAAATCATTATTATTATTATTATTATTTATTCATTTATTTTTGGCAGAAAAATGTTTTTATTCAATGGAAGAAAAAAAAAAAAATAGAGGTTCCAAAGAGGTTCAACATGCTACAGGCTGGATCTTGTCCAAAAAAAATCAAGATTTGGTATGATCTGAGCTATTTTTTATATAATTTTATAATGCCCTGATATGAGCCCTAGTTCTAAACTGCTGTTACAAAACAAAACAACAAAAAAAAACAATTGGAAATAGTGTGTTTTCAAATACACTTTGAAAGCAAGAACAGGGAACGTGTGTTCAAGCTATGGCAAATATACTCTTAGCATTAAAGAGTCACTGCATACAACCATAAGCAGTGTTAGTATTGGGAAGTGTACTCATTACATTAACATAGAACATCCAATTTATTCTCCTTACGAACATTTTAGTGCCACATTGCTGTTGCCAGTGACACCAAGAGTGGTGCAGAACACTCAACTTTAGATTAGCCAACATCATGGTGGTTTGGATATTTTCTTGATATGCACACTGGGAACCTCTCACTCTGGGGCATGTGCCTTCTTTCTTCTGTATTTTAAGAGACAAGAAACAACCAACTGCCTGCACCCAAAAGGGACAATGAAGTACCTAGGACTGAGAGAGGAAATTTCAAGTGAAGTCTTGAGTTTCCTTTGGCGGATTCCTCTATTACGCAGAATCAAACGTCTGCCTACTGAAATCCCATTATGAGAAATTTATGTTTCTAAGCCAAAACATACATTAGAAGGCAAAAAGGAGAAATTTGTACAGAATTTACTTAATCAGATTGGCATTAGCCTTACTTAGTTCCCAATTCTTACAAAAATATATATGTAACAGGGAGGCATACTGTGGACTTTCAATTCTCACCACAGATCACTTACTTCTTAAATTAATCAAGTACATTTCTGTATAAGTGTCAGTCCATAATTTGGGATTGGATCAATGCCGAAAAAGACAGAAAGCTATACCTTTCCTTACAAGCCATCAAAAAGCCTTGCTCTGATGGCAACTTTAAAGAGCATTCAATATGAAACAAAGTAAAAAAGATACTGGCTCATGATCAAAAATTATGACATCTCTTTGGCCATGACGAAATGAACACCTGGCAACTGCATCTCTTCATTATCAAACACTTCATAATTCACAGGAAAGATACCAGTTGGCAAAAGATGAGTACAACACTATGACACTAACTTGGAGCACAAATGCTGGGCTTGAGAGAAAACAAATTCCCACAGAGAGATATTTTCAGTGAGCTGATAAGCGAAGAGACTTGACAGAGACTTGAAGGGAGATTGCCTACAAACATGGAAGTCATTTGTCACGAATGAGGTAGAGACTTTTGGTGTTCACATACTATGGCTCCTAGATAACTATCCACAGAAGTGTGACAGTATAAGATCTATTAAAATAATACTGTCAGACTGCATCTGGCTTAACATTTACTTTCTGTGCCTCAGGATTTTATATATGTCAGTGAGAAAATAGCTGTCTCACCTCACAAAGTGTGTCATGAGATTAATTATCACATCCAGCAAGATACACATCTCTATCATAATTATGTTTCTCCTATTTCTAAAAAACATTGAAAATAAATAAAAAGCACATTATAAATGAAATACTATGATTAATTAGTTTCTAAGTTCACCAGAGAAACTTGTTTGAGTGCTTGGGAAACTCGATACTCATCTGCAGAGGATGTTGAAGTATGACTGTTGCGTCAGAATAAAGATGCAGACTAAATGACCAACATCAAAGGAAACTGAGAGTGCATAATTAATGATAGTGGAAGATAGAAAAGATCAAAATGCTCCACTAAATATACAGAAGTACTGAATGGGATGGTTTTATTGGAGACAAAATTCCAGATAAACATATATAAATATATATAACTAAGCCATTGTTTGCAGCATTCCTGCAGGTAACATCTCTTGTTTTGTAAAAGCACTGAAGTGATCTTATCTGGGATCCAGATCCTGAAAGGGATTGAGAGAGAAATCAGACTCTAATCTGCTGTGAGGACTCGTGGGTCCCTAGCAGAGAGAACACAGCGAGAATAAAATATATTTTGCAGCTCTAAAAATAATCATGAAAATCAGGTATCCAACTCTTTGGTAAAGGGTATCAGTCTGAAGAATAACTGACAGAAAAAGTGTTCTCTTGCAGTTGAATACTTAATTCTTCATAATAATATGGATATCTATTTTGGCCAGCAATGGTTTGAAGGCCATGTCCCTTGTATACAGCATTCATCTGCTGTGAAGAATGGAGCATGCTGCTCACCAAATCTGACACACTACTCGGAGAGGAGTTTTCTGAAAACCAAAGACACAGCTTGATGCTAAGAGCTTGCTAATGCCCAAGGTCTTGTGAAGACACTGACAGCAAGAGCTTCCATTCCCTGCTCTGCCCACAAACTCTCCTATATGACCTTGAGCCAGGCAGTAATCCCTTCAGTGCCTCATTTCTCTCTGAAATAGCAGCAATGTCTCATAGTACTGTTATGAAAACAAACAGGATTATGCAAACAGATCCCAAATGAACTGTGTATCTATCACAGAGAAAGATAAATGAGTACATACAGTACCCTGAAAAGTGCATCATAATCACTGTAAAGTTGAGAAGAACATTACTGGCATGCTCAGTAAAGACTCCCTTTTGTTATATTCTTACATAGTTACACAGCACTTCAAGCTCACATTTGAATATGCTAAAACTACAACCAAAAGAAACAACAGGTTGTAGGGAACAACCTCCCCAGAGGGAGAGAGCCAGAATTATCTTCAGTGCTGTCCTCTGCCTTTAATTTTCATGGCTTCATGGAGAATGTTTTTTGAAAATAATTATTTTACTATTTCCCATGTCATGCAATTATTTTGAATAGTAAACTTCAAAATCTGCAGAGCATTTCAACAAAAATATAGTATGAGAAGCTCTACTCAGTTCTATACTCATTCAGTCTGCTGAATATTTTCTGTCAAACTCCAAACACACAAAATGAACATGCACTTAAAGAAAATAAGTCAGCCCTTTAAATCGGGATTTGAAAAGCACTCCAGATACATGCTTCACTTCACACAGAGCAAAAAGGAAAATCAGTTTTGAAAGAGCTCATACATTACTGGTAAACAATTAAGGATAGGAAAAACTCAGAAGTGACCTGACTAAACCCCACCAAGCTCAAGATACGTCAGCCACAACTGTGACAGAAATGACATAGGATCCATTTCTCAAGAGACTTTCCATATCTGTGGAAAGACTGGAAACACTATTAAAGTTGCAGCTTATCAGATAGCTCTGCACACATCATCTGGCACAGTGACACCTTCAACTGAGACTTTTAGATGAGTTTGCAGTATAGACTGCTAACGGTTACACGGCATTTCTTGTTTTTCAATCATCAGCTGGACTATGCAGAGACAAGGAATGAATATTTCATGAAATAAAATTTAATTCAAGTTTTAACAGAAGTTTGGCACCCACTTGGTCTGAAAGTCTCATTCAGAGGCAAGTCTGGAATTTCTGCTTAATCCAGATTTGTTTGCATAGTTTTCAAAATCATTAGATTTTGAAATCGTGGACAATTGCACCCATGTAAGATCTTTTTGGAGGGTGGAGGTATAGGCAAGGGCGTAGTTGGTTTATTTTCTTTGCTTTACTTTTTTTTTTAATTTATTTTCAGCATACATAAGAAACAACAAGAAAAATGTTAATTCCATTCCATAACATGAAAGAGAGAAAATGAAAATTAGGTCAGAAGACTGAAGTGCTGATGATGCACAGGGATAATAACTGAAAATACCTGCTTTGTGAATTCAAAAGTAAAAACATCTGCTTTTTATAGTTCTGAAATCACGGTAATTAAATACCTTTAGGACAAAGATAGAAACACGTGCAAAGAGAGAAAACAAAAAAGAAAAGCAAGTGTTCACTCTCTTAGAAGGCACAAAGGTGACCCTACCTTAAATAATTCAAACTCCTTCTTTGGCATCAACAGCTATCAATGCACAAAGGATATTTACAATTAAAATAAATGCATAAACATCCGCTAGTATGGAAATTACCACCTCGTAGTAAATAAGCAGGAAAAAAACTTAAAGAAGATTCTGCTGTATCTCCATTTTGCTTTATTTCTATTTTGCTACATCTCTATTTTGCTTTTTTTTTTTTAATATATATCTCTATATCTTTCTTGTTATACTTTAGGCAATACAGAAATGAACTTCACTGTGTAAAAGAAATATAAATCTTTTGAAATACTGGTATCCCGCACAGACATTTTAGCTTTTCTGTGAATCTCTTTCTCTTTACATGCTTCAAAAGAAAGCTTCCTTCTCACAGAGCAGACAGTACCTGGATGGTGCGGGTGTACACAGGTTCTGGCAATCCCAGACCACCTTCATAATTCCTCAGAGGGTCCAGAATGTTGTTTGGCACAAAGCCTGTGTTGCCGCTTTTATTCCGGACCTTCCACCACTGTTTCCTATCGTCCAGAATCTGAAATAATTTGTTAAAATAATTACATATCTTTTCTGATTGTACTTCATTGTGCTATCATTTCCAAACAAAATCACAGCCAGGTTCTGTGGCTGCTAACAGACCTTATGCTGATATCACCAGGAAACCACTGTAGGCTTCCCTGATTATCATCTAACTCTAGACAGTAGAACTTCACTTTTCAAAATATGGCTCTCAAGAAAGGATGGAAGTAGAACAAACCTATGTAAACTCAGATGTGCAGGACAACATGTACACAAGTACTTGTGCAGAGAGGCTTGCATCTCTACAATCTACATGCTGCTGACAAAAGGAGAAACTACTAAAAGACCAAGGAAAAGATGGTACAGATGCAGAGAGAGTGCACTTCTGAGTAAGGAGAAAACTAGGGCAGGAAAGATAGCAGGAATCTGGGCTCTGGCTACCTGAGTGTAGCCTTACAAAAAAACACTTTTTTCTGTTTCTTCTTCCTGTCTACATTTAACTGCCTCTCAGGGTACCAATGGTTTCCAGAACATTTTTTCACTCAGCCCCATGCATTGGCATGTAGTGTTTGCTGGAGTCAATAATTTACATACTACTGAATGATTCTTCAAAAGCAATACTAGAGAAGACAGAAGAAACACACAATTATATTTACAGCACTGGTCTCTAGAGAAATGAGTCATAACTATCATAAATTCATGCTTTCTTTTTGCAAAAAATGTTACCTCTACAATCTCTTCTTTCAGGACAGAAAGCTCACTGTTGTTTCTTGCCATAAATTCATATTTGCATTTGGCATACTTCTTGGGCTGTGTTTTATTGTGTGCTTCATAGTTTCTGCAATGCAAAGATCAGACATTCAGTGAGAGGTGCAAGCAAGTAAAACCACAAACAACCACCTGCAAAACATTTAAGCAAAAAAAAAAAGGAGATAGCTTATTGCTGTTACAGAACTGTCTCTTTAAAATATATTGACTAAATATTTATACAATTAAAAAAAAAGAAAAAAAAAAAAAGTGGTTGAGTTTCATGAACCACTAACCTTTATGAATCAATAACCTTTTTGGCCTACTTCTTGCAATATCTATGATAGCAACTAAAATTTGCAAGTGCTATTGTGTTCAGATAAATATACACACTACATTTGGTCTGTTTTCCTACACAGAACAACAGAAGATTAAGTGATTGTTTGCCATACTAATGAATCAATATACTTGGTATCTTGTGCCTTGCACAAAACTGCATTGCTAGTATTTATTATAAATAAAGCTTCAAGTCACAATTGACACTGATACCAATAGAACTAATTCCTATTTAAAAAACGCTTTCCTCAATAGGCCACTTCTCTTAATTGTCCATAAGATAACATAACTTCTAAGAACCTCAAATTATTGCATCAATTAAAAATGTAGAATTACTTCTAGACAGTTAAGAACAGAGTTGATTGTAGAATTAAGCATATCACAGTATACCTCAGCAGCTCTCATTTCTTTGAGGAAAGATCTGTGCAGATAGCCTTTGGGTAACAAGTTACCAGTTTGTTTAATGTGCCACCTCTTCATTGAGAAATCCCCAAAGCCCCTCAAAACGCATCCAAAAGAAACAGTAACATTATTCATCTGTTCCAAATGACACCCAACAACCCAAATCCATATCAAGCAATAAAGTCAAAAATAAATAAACAAAAATACATTTAAAAAAAACAACAACAACAACACAACAGTTAAAACATTGCACAAACAAGGGTTTGCCATATAACATCACAGGGATACAAATGCAGATATTTGCTGATGTTTGTGCTGTGTAACCATGGATCCCAGGTGTGTGTCTCAGCAATCCACCAGTTATCTAGCTATTGCATGGCTGTGGAGAACTGTCTCATTTGACTTGAAGAACAGAACAAAGGAACAGTCATATTTAGATTGAAAACGTATTATTTTGAAAGAAAGACAAAACACTTAGAGACTTTGAGCACTTAAAGAAGAAAGTGAAAAACATGGGACGAACCACAGCCAGCAGAATACCCGTTACGAAGTTTAGAGATGTGTGAGTAATCCCAATTTTTTCAGCCACCCACTCCAAATTTATATCATTTTGAAGTGCTATGACTAACACCTCTGAGAGTACTCTTACTTTTAGACTGCCTTTCCAAACTTGCTTCACTAACTCTGTCTTCCTAACTTGTCCACAGCTAGCTATTCTGATCCCTCCATACAAAATAACTCAGGAAGAATTGAAAAATCAAGAGCAACATCCCCAGCACATTGGCTGGACGGTGGTTGTACACTTATGAAGAGACCACAACTTTCCAAACTCAGCTTAATGAGCCAAGCAGCCTCCAGACTGCATGACAGCCTGGCAGACAGCATGGAGTCCCAAGGTGTTTTTTTGCAAACAACAGCACAAAAATGAACTATGTAGCCTATGAATTTGAGATATGATTCACCTTACTAAAAAGGTGAGAGATCCTGCTACAGTGAGAGTCCCTGGTATAGCTAGTAATATATGCTGGAAGTTTAAGATCCCGACACTTAAGTCACACAAGGAAAGCATGCCTTACTGGAGGTCCTGGCACCTTGGAATAAGACTTGTTGAAGGTCCCCGTGGTTACAAGTTCCCTGGACAATATATAACCTACCTGTCCCTCTGCAGATACTGGGTGGCTCAGTCACTGCATTCAGATGGCTCATAAGGAAAGTCAGCTTTCAACAAGAACCAGCAAATGATGGCTGAAATATTCAGCTTCTGCTTCTCCCTCCCTCCCCCAAAGCCACTTCTGCACCTGCTTACTCACAGGTGCTTTAAAATTTGTCTTAAAATGGAATTCACTTAGGGAAATGCATATGAATAGCTTTCACTCAATAACGAACTCCTACTGGGCATATGATATGTGTCTCAAGAGCCAATTAACAAAAGGAATTTCATGTTGTGCGGGATGGGGACATAGTGGCTCACTACTAGACATCTGCATCAGTGCTAGCCATCTAGACTCCCTTCTACTCTCAGTGGTGAGAAGCAAGCACCTCCATGGCATGTCTCATTTCACATCTTTCAAAAGACTGACTTCACCTGATGTGAACTGCTTCACCTGACATGAAATGCTCCTTTCTCTTTACTTGCTACAAAGGAAGCTTGGATGACTCACTGAGCTGTGGCCAGATACACTGATATCATCAACAGGGCAATGCAGTAAGTCCCATTCTCTAAACCTGAAAAAGAGGCAGCAGCCTTTGCATAGAATAGTCTTACTCTGAAAGGACAAAACAGGTCTTATCACATTACAGATAAAAGAGAAAGGAATTTTGAGTGCAGATTATTTAGGTTTCAAGCTGAGTGGTCCTCAGACAAGAACTCTGGAAGTAAACAAGGTTGAGAAAATGATTAGAGATGACTGCTATGGCTGTTGCTGTAATAAAGAGTAAATCCAATGTTCAGGAAAACAATGGAGTCTTTACCCTACACACTATGTGGGAATTTGTTTGCATGCAGATTAACAACACGATCTACTAGGAAAGAGCTCAAAATGAGGGGTTATGTAAAGGTTTCTGTCAACAGAGTCACATCAGTGCTGTTTTTACCAGCAACATGACCCCAAAAACGGAGCCTAGGCACCTTCCACAGGACAGGAACTAAACTACTGTTTAGTGTAAGGATATATAGTGGAAATGACTTGGTGTGGGAGATCAATTCCAGCACCACTTTGCTTTCACAGCTTGTACTGGCAGAAATTCTCCACACAGACAGGGCTGAGACTCCAAGAATGAGTGTGTTTCATCATTAAGCTCATCAGACTTAGGCTAAAATGAAGGAGATGAAAGTGTGTGTGCAGAAAGATCCTGGTTGCTATGCAAACATTTCAGAGCTTTGATTGTAGCAAGAATGGAAGAAAAAATTAGTCATCAGACATGGGTACTTATGCATTGGCCCAGAACTCCCAAAGCAGGACACGAAAGTGGCAGGGCAGCAAGTGAGCATCTAAACAAATCAAACAACCATTCAAAACACAGACAGATGAATATCAGAGTGGACTTGTCATTCTTTGTAGTTAAAAAAATAAAATAAAAAATAAAAAATAAAAAGCAAAGAATAGTTTTACAAAAGTGAAATAAAAACAGAAAAAATCATTAAACACAAACAGGAGGATTTTGTGTTCTTAATCAAGTTAGAATTCCACTATATCATTTTCTGAGAAAAGCACTGATTTCACAGCATACATAAACGCAGTAGTTTCAAAGAAATAATACTGAAAGAGCCATAGGGATGTGCCTTGGAGAAGCAGAGGCAGACACCTGCTGCAGTCAGTGTGGCTGCCTTACAGAAATACGGGTCTGCTCCAGGCACAACCTGAGGCCAACAGAGATACCACCACCCCAATAGCAACAAGTCAGTAAGTTGGGACAGTTATCCACAGCACCACGTACGCCGTTGACTCTGTGTTACCTATCTACATGGCGGCTAACAGTTTGCTTAAAGGCAGCAACAGCTGCCCCTTGGTCCAGCAGAGGCCCTCTTTTGTACACTGTGTTACTGAATGCGTACCCATCGGCCGGAGGGTAGTCGGGAACACTGGGAGGCTGCAAGACAAAACAAAGACAAAGCCATGAAGGGGATTAGTGTCATGCACCGCAATGCGTTGCTTCCCCCGACCCACAGCCCGGTGCTCCCTGCCGGAACTCGCACACCCTTGCTCTCAGGTCCACATAGTTCTGCTATGAACAGTTAATAGCCTCTGCATTTCAAATACATGCACCGGGAGATCAAAAGGATAAGAATAAAATAATTTCTACCCTAAGTCATCCCCTGCATTAATGTTGCAGTGGATATTCTTTAGAGAAAACTGTTCTCCGGAGCAATGTCCATATCCTCTCTTACACATTGCTACAGCAACATAGGCCATAAGCAATGCCTGAGTGGCTTTAAAATAAACTGCACTAAGAAGCTGCTCTGAGCTCCTGTTCTAAATGAACACTAAGCCAGAAAACTTCAGCTAGCTAAACAGTAGCCAGTTTAAGAAATAAAAGCTTCCAAGTAAAAATATCACCCCAATGCAGGTTCATAATATCAATTGGTTCATTTATGTAAGTTACACTCTTACTGAACATGTCTGAAGTCAAAGAAGAAATGCAAAAAGGAAGGTAATTCTCTCTAATTAAGGATTTTAATTAAAGAAAACAATCACAATTTATTACAAGCATACATATAAGAACACTCATGCGCTTAGAAAATTCTTTTTAAGCAGCAGTCCTTTAAAAAAATACTGCTTTAAATCCAGCAATGATACTTTGCTTCTACTAAGAATTATTTTAATGTCCATTCCCCTAAAGATAAACTGAGCAGTTCATTTATAGATAATGAAACTGAAGATGCCAATTTTACATCTTTATCTTATGACACCATTCAGTTGCACAACGAGACAGAACAGCTGATGTTCATCACAGATCACCAGATCTCTAAAACTTGGCTTTTTTTCTTGCTATATGGCTACAGAAAAACCCGCTCACTTCTGAATACCAACCTGGCACCCAGAGACACTTGTCACTGGGGCTTCGTGTTTTTGAAATTGAAAACAGTAAAAAAAACAACCAACAGCAATAACAACAAACAAGCAAACAAAAAAAACCTACAGACAGACTGTTCTTAAAAGAAATGTTATTAAAACCTCTTTGAAAAAATCTCTCAAGTGTCGCTGACTTTATATCTCAGATCAAAAGACCTGCAGGAAGCAGGAACTTGTTTTTACTTCACACAGAAATTACTTGCATCACCTTAGAGTCGCTGAATTCTCCTCACCAGTTCGTCAGCTCCCTGCCATTTGAAGTCCCCATGGCTGAACTGAAGGGACCTCAAAACCCAGCCAGTTCCAACCCCCTGCCATGGGCAGGGCTGCCACCCAGCAGCTCAGCTGCCCAGGGCCACATTCAACCTGGCCCTGAGTGCTTCCAGGTATGGGGTACCCACAGCTTCTCTGGGCAGCTGTGCCAGGGCCTCACTGCCCTCTGAGTAAAGAATTGCTTCCTAACATCTAACCTTAATTTCCCCCCTTTTAGTTTATAGCCATTCCCCTTGTCCTATCACTATTAGACTGTGTAAAAAGTTACTCTCCCTCTCCCTCCTGTTTATACGCTCCCTTTAAGAACTAGAAGGCCACTGTGAGGTCTCCCTGGAGCCTCCTCTTCTCCAGGCTGAACAAGTGCAGCTCCTTCAACCCATCTTTATTCCTACGAAGCTCTCTGAATACTCCAGCTCTCTGTGCATCTTCATGGCCTCCTCCAGACCTGCTCCAACAGCTCCATGGTGGAGCAGGTCCCTGTCCTTCTTGTGCTGGAGGTCCCAGGTCTGGATGCAGTACTGCAGGTGGGCAATCACCTCCCACTCCCTGCTGGCCACCCCTCTGTTGATGCTGCCCAGGAAAAAGCAGTTGGCTTTCATCTTATTTTACCAGCACTCTTCTGTTCAGTAAGCTTTCATGACAGACTTATAAAAGAATAATTCTTCTGGCATCACCCGGTCCAGGGAGCTCCTTTTGCTGCAGTCATTTTGCACTGGTGCAGCTTTTCCAGCTGAGCACCTAACACATTTCACAGCTATTGAGCAGCTCAGCACTTCTCCCCCAAGAGATGTGCTAAGAAGGCACTGGCGTGAGAAGTCAAGAGTACCAAGGCTAAATAACTTGCCCATCATGAATGGAATCATGAAACCAAGGCTTGACATCCAAAGTGCCAGTCACACAGATACCTTTAGTTAATTATGATTATTATTAGTAGTATTATTCTTATTATTCATGTTATTATATTACTCTTATTGTTTAGTCTTTTGAAGACTAAAAGGCACACCTACCAATCTAACCAAAACTCAGTTTATTTGCCTCCTCAAAATAATTCTTTCAACTTATATGCTAACATAATATACATAGTCTTCATTAATACTCAAACCAGAAAAAAACTGCCCCTACTTTTCAATATTATTTTGCACATTTCACACAGTCAAAGTGGAGAAAAGACTCTGTTAATTTTGTTTGTTTGTTTTTGTTTTGCTTTGCGGCTTTTGTTGTTATTGTTGCTGTTTTTAATTCACAGGGAGCACAACATAAAAAAAAAACTCCTGCATGTCAATGTAGAACAGCAGTGAAACAATGTTTGATGAGGCTGTTTTGGGAGATTAGTAGAGAGCTGGGCGAGAGAGACAACTACATTTCATGCTATTATGGCCATTAACCTTACTAAATGCTTTTTTCTATCAAAAAAAACAAACAAACCAAACTATACAGACAAAAACTAGGGTGTATTTATTCTTGTATATCCTATTAGGTATAAGGACAAGCAGTATTTTAAGTAACGAAATGTGAATCACACTAGCCTCCTTTGCTTAGCTAACTTTTTATGTAGTACATGCTTTTAAGTGGAAATTATCATCAAAATAAAGTTTGTTACAGCTTTAACACAGGTAGTTCTGATAAATTTTTGCTGGGGAAGCTTTTTGGTTTCCAAGAAGACAATACAAGAGTTGCTCTGCAAGAGAAAGCCATCACGCAAAATCTGATAAATAGTACATTATGACCTCAACTTTACCAGACTAAGACTGAATACATCTCCCATACCGGAGTTAAATAACGTAACCATAAAAATATTCTAAATTTTGATTGTTTTCATAATGAAAGCTATATGAGATAGAAACTGCTTTTTCCTTTTAGCTTCAGCCAGCTCCAAGCCCCATCCCTGCGCAGACCTGCCAGCACAATGCAAAGTGGCCAGGACAGGGCAAATGCCCTTGGCAGTAACTCAGCACTAGAAAGCTGAACCATGCTCTAAACCAGAAATGGCAACTATGACAAATATTTCTTGAAAGCACAGTGATCAGGTGATCCTTCTGTAATCCTTCCCTTGAATCTTCCTCTATATTCATTTTTTGTCACTAGTATAATTTTATAATTATGCTCTTGATAAATCTATAATCATAGCATTGAGATGTACTCTGAATATAGCATTGCTGTAAACTGCTCAAAGAAGACATGAAAATCTGTGGACTGAACTCAGAAAATTCATAGCTATGTTCCCATTTCACTGTTGTTAACAAGGGAACTTGGACTATCAAAACTTTGAATTAAACTAACACTATTTAAATAAGCTCATTTCCTCCCAAAACAAAACAACAACAACAAAAAAATCAAAACTAAATCAAAACTAAATTGATGAGTTTAAAATGGAAATAGGATTTTTTTTGTTGTTCGCATTCTTGCACATGGATGCATATTTGACAACATGCTAATTCAAACTCTTCTTAAAACACATACAAACAAAATCAATGGAACCCGTAAGCACAGGACAAGAATAAAAACAAACCTTAGGGTCTTGGATTGTCTTCCCAGCTGATGTGGGAAAACGTACCAAGTTCAAGAAGGGCAGTAGGCCCTATTTTCCCTATTTACATTTCGGTGGCTGAACACATATTTGGTTTCATATAGCTTTTCTGTAAGTACACTGAGCTTGCACTGATGTAGCAGAGAGTGATCACTTTAACAGTATCTCAGAAGATTTTTTTTCTGTGAAAAGCTAGTTGATTCTGCTTTTAAGTAATTTACAAAACACTGCCAGTTAGCTTACCTCAGTTGATAATCTTTTTATTTCTTGCTTCCGCTGTTGCTCTGCAAAGTTAGCCACAGACTCAGCCAGATTATTGAGTTCTTGCTCATTTGGAGCTCCCGTGAAGTTCAGCAAAGGAGGTTCCCAACCATTTCGGAAACGAGGAACATAAGGTGGAATGAACTGGTCTTTGGGCCAGTCCACTCTGCATGAAAAGTAAAGTAGAGACCTTTACCAAGGGCCATACAACTACTACTTTCACAGGTTTCCTAAATAATGGAATTTGTTTTAATATCATAGTAAAGAAGAGAGCCTGGGATAACCATACCGACAGAATTGTGTTAGATCACAGAAAACTTTCAGAAAATATTTATTGACCATAATGACCTTTCTGCAAGGCATAGCGGGGAACAAACTGTTCTTGCCATAATGACTTGTCAGTGCTAAAACATAACAAATTTCTGGCTCGTAGCAAAGGGTGAGTAATAGAAGAATCAATCACAAGCACATCTAAGATTTGTTATAACTGTTAGATGGGAGAAAAGTGCTGTGCTGCAATGTTTTATTTGTGCTAAAGCACCAAACAAAAGACTTCAAAGAAATTGCCTACTTCATATGAAAGTAGATACGTAGGTCACTCCAAAAGTAATGCCACCTATTTTTTACCATGGAAACTACAGCAGATACGAAGAGTACAATAACACTGATTGATAGTGCAAATTTTCAGCAACAAAACACTATTTTTCAGTACAGTCGCCATGATTAGGTGTGCATTTTCACCAGCAATGAACAACAGCCTGCGTGCTGTGCTCAAAAATGTCTGCACCAACGGAGGTGACTCATGCTCACTGTCACCATTGCAGAAATGCACCACCCACCACGTCACTGCTCACATCCACTGTCTGGTTTTTGGAAACGTTCAGTAAGTGTCACTGAATGCCAATGGCTACAATTTTTTCCACATAGAGGAATTCAGTGATACTTATGCTTCATATGCACTTCCATGACACAAGGTATTTTGTCCAGCTGCCTCTCTGCTCCCATCTGTCACACAACAACAAAATGTAACTGAACACTGGCAGGAAGGTTCAGCCTCTACTACCATACTACCTACATTACTGCTGATGTTGTGGGCCAATATAATAAAATAGGAAGCATTACTTTTGGAGCAGCCTTTGCCTGAAGCAAGGAAGCTTAGGGGGTTGGGCTACGTATTAAGGAAGGTGTTTGGCAATATATAGCTTATACCCTAATACAAAGAACTCTGCATTCTCCAGGACTCAAGAATTATGATTACATTTGCTGCTTAATAGTCAAGATTAATCATAGAATAGTCTATTATTTTTTAGTGCTTCATTCCCATTCTGTATTTTAATACACAATACCCAAATTAATGCTTCAGTGCTCTGCCTTTGCCCCATGCATGACATACCCTCCTGCAAAATAAATTACTGCATCTTCACAGTGGAACAAGAAATGGGAACACACATTGCATTCTCTTAGTCTCACTGTTGACACTGCTCAAAATTAAGGGGCACATACTGCCAGTCACATAAGTTGCAGAACCAGTCAGCAATTATTAGCCCACTGGAAGGCTTGAGCTAGGTCAGTACCCCACATGTTCCAACATTCATATATCTTACTAAACTGCTCCTCAGTGTACCTCTGCATACTGAGATCAGACTATAATTTCTGATCTTCACAGGTCAACCAGTATTCTATGAGCTTCATTCTTCTCTGTGCACTGTGAGCTACTTCTCTTGCAATTACACTTTTTTCAGGATAGAATAAATGATTTATTAAGGTATTTCCTAAGATGAGAAGCCCACTGTTTTACACAATAATCCACATTCCCTGCAAGAGGCTTTGTTATTTGTTATGTTATTATTTGTTATGTAAATTTCCACAGCCAGCCCTCCACAAGCTGGTGTGAAGCCAGCAAGGTAAAGGTAAGCAGATGACACTTCGCTGAGATCAACTCTCTGACAGTCACAAGGAGCTCTAATTGCTGTTTCCAGAACATTTTGTAGTAGTAGTCTGAACAGCAGGCCCAAAGGATGAATTTGAATGTCCTGGTCCAACAGCAGAACAAGATCAAGAAAGGCAAACACGTGTACATCACACTTTCTGCTATGGGGATACTTGTCACTTTACGTTCTACAGCCTTCCACGTAGGCTTCCTAACACTCAATTTACTGCTATCAATTCTTAATCACTTAAAAAAAAAAAAAAACATTTAAATTGGTTAATTAATTTATAGAGTAAGAAAACCACTCAGCAGATGTTTATTCCTGAATTTGGAATCTAAGAGAAAGATGAGTAAACTCAAAATACATGGTGCCCTTCCAATCCAAGTGCTTGCATGCTTAATCACTGTCATGTGTTCTCATCTACCACAGGCTACAGTTAACCCACAATTTGCTAATCTTTTTTTGCATATTTTACTTAGCTAGGTAATTTCAAACCATATACTCACCTCAAAAATAACAAATACATTAATAAATTAAACCTCAGTGAAATCTAACTGCAATAGCAAATCAATTAAATGAGACTTTTATGGGTATGCAGATGTAACACAAATTGGCCCATAAGCATTCTTTAAAAGTTTAAGCACTTTCCTTATAGCATTATGATGCTTTTAAATAAGCATTAACATTGAAGACAGAACTCCATATCCTCTTTTCCATATTTTTTCATTTTATATTTCAACCTGTTCAAACTGATTTTTTAACCAATTTCAGCGTGGTTGGGTTGTGAAATAAAGGTGGAAAACAACTGCAAACATGCAACAAACAGTTCACATAACTACATCTTTAGCCCTTCATTCTATGGAGAAAAAAATATTCTGTCTGTATTTGCTCCTTCTGTGCCTAAATTCAAGCCATTCCCAAATCCTGGTGAGGCTAAAGGGCTCCTTTCCATAGAGTTTAAAGAATAGTTATGAGGAATAGTCCGAAGCCCATCAAATTACTACTGGGTTTGTTGGGTGTGGATCATCTGGTTAAGACTGTGTCAATTAACATGAGCTTCTTCTCACCTGGCTTTGGTCCATGTGTCACCCAGTGACATCCACAGCTGTCCTTCCTCACTGGTGACAGTATATTGTAGGAAGTCTATGGTGTCTTTTGTTAGGAGGGGACTTAGCACTGTACTGGCAAGCTCTGGACCTCCTGTTGTCTGCACCACCTAAATCAAAATATTCAAATAATACAAAGAATACACACATAATACGAAAGGAAGTTACAATGAATATGTTACTTACATCAATGCTTGGAAACACTTTCTACTCAATAAATAAACAAATGTTGAAAGGTTAACTTGTCTTTATGTCCTATGGATGGATTAAGTAAAACCATTTACTGCAGAAGAACTGTTCTAGTCACCTTTATATTTAAACCCACTTTTGTCAATGTTATTTTAATCTATTGATCAAAATGACACCTACTTTAATTGAACTGGCACACAGCTATGCTTCCAATACTTCACCTGCATTATGTAAATTATTTCTTTATTTGGTTTGTTTATTGAAATTAAAATGGCTAACAAAGATAAAGATGTTTTAAACAAATATATACATACAAATGAACGGTTACGCGCAAAAAAGGATAAAACTTGTTTTCTAAAGAGATCTTCATCCTTGGGTACATATTTCTCTATAGTAACTGTCCAGGGACACATTTTAATCTCATTATTCTTGGAAAGGTTTTGCAGCATACAAGTATAAGAGTTCTGAAGGAAAATACCTAAAAAGTTATAAAAGCTTACCATATGTAGTGGGGTAAAGAGAAAATGAACCAGTTCAGTTGCACTAGGATTCTGGATATGGAACTTTAATTTGGCCTAAGGCAAAGGAAAAAATGATAAAATTTAAGATACAATTAACTTTTATGACAATAAATACTTCAGGTGAAAATGACTGTCTCAAGCGAGAGCACAGGTCCATCTAAGTTGAATGTTTTATCTCCAGTGTCAGCTAAGAGGAAGTGTTAAAGCAAGTATGAGAAGGAACAAGGCAAACATAAAACCTCTGGGAAAAATTCTTATATAGCCATCAGCAGTTTTCTCAAGGACTTCTTCAACTAAAAGTAAAAAATGCTAGTGTTTTGTATTAATAACCACTGATGGATTCTTCTCTTCAATAAATTCATACAATTGCTTTTGAATTCATATAAATCTTAGCATGTATTGTGCAAATAAGAAGTACAACAATTGAATTGTATGTTTTGTAAAGAAGTATATCCTTTGGAAATATGCTACCTCTTGGTTTCATTAATACCCTGCAGTTCCTTTCCAAAAGAAAACTGAGCAATCATTCTTTCGTCACTTTTCCCAGTGATGCTCATAACCAATCACAGATTTATTACATTATCCCTTTTTTTGGTCTTTCTCAAAACTGAAGAAAACTCTATGATCATTTCTTAGAGCATTCTTGTTCTCACTCCACCTTATTCAATTTCACTGTAAAAGGAACACGATAAAGCTAATGAACCTAATGATATATTGCTGCTCCTTATTTGTTCTTTTTTTTTTTTTTTTTTGGTATTTGCTTCCTAATGGTTCTTAACATTCCCTTTTTAGGACAGGCAGGATAGGAGAGTTGGGAGAGTTTCCCTCTAGGCTAAGAGGTGTCTCCAGAATACAGAACACAGCTTGTGGGTTAAAATTAGGGACCAGACCAATAAAGGACATCTGATGGCTGGGATCTACTACAGGCAGATCCTGATCAAGGGCTGGCCTTCTTGCTTGAGCTGCTTACAAGCTCTCACTTCCTGATAGGAGATTCCAACCACCCAGATGTCTTCTGGAAAAGCAACAAGGTAGGCTGCAAGCAATTCAGGAGACTCCTGGAGTCCATTGAGGATAATTTCCTGGTTCAAGTATTAGAAAAATCAATGTGAGATGAAGCATTACTGAATGTGGTGATCATTAGTGCACAGGAGATCATTAAAGAGGTTAAGACTGCAATAAACAATGATTTTCATGAACACACTGTCCACTATCAAGCTTTTCTAAGTAAAATACACATTAAAAAGAAGGTATATATTTTCTCTGCTACAGCTTCTTGAAGGATTCCTGTCATTCGTGATCTCAGGCTCTGGAAGTAAGAAGCATGCCAGCAAAAGTATACTTTGCGACTCCCTTAAGGAGCCAACAACAAAGCAGCCACACTGTCTTGAACTGCAGACAATCTCTAAGAAAACCCAACTTAAAAATAACTAAAAAGAAATTTGTGGTACTCATTCTTCCTTCTCTTTAACTTTCACCAGAATTTTAGTTCTTCACTTCATACTAGTGGAATATGATTCTAGGAAAACCATTGCGTTGCCCAAATGAATTTGTAGCAACAGGCAAAACACATATCATGTTCTATGTAACATTACCTATCCAAGGTAAAAACAGAGAACATGCCTTTCAACACCATATCTACCTGCAGTTACTTACCAGAAGATTGAAGCCATGCTTGAACTTTTGGAAGCAGTCAACAAACTCATCTGGAGGTGGTGGCTTTGAACGGAGAGTAAGAACTCCCTCTGATAAATAAATTGAGATTTTTTTTACATCCATTCATATTTTACATCATTTCTAAAAATATTATGGATATAATAAACATATAAAACATACTTCATAGATTTACCCACTCAAAAAAATGCTGTAAATATAGAACAACTACAGTGAGCATGTTCTACTGTCACACCTATAATCAGTTACTCCTCACTGATTTCAAACAAATGTTCTTAATTATTTTCTAAGAATATACTGCGTGAATAACTTTTTCCATGCTTAAAGTGAAAAAATATTACTACCTTCATGAAAAAAAAAACAAAATAACAAAAAATCCACATATGCTAGCTACTTCAATGATCCTTAGAGAAACAGAATTGTACTCAGTAAGAATTCCTACCTCCAGGTCCTTTCTTTTTACTTTTCTTAGTTTTCTTCCTCTTTGAAAGTTCAGCAAATGCTTCAGCAGCTTTTTGAAGTTTGGTAACAAAATATTCAATGTCATCCAATATATGGTTAAGAATTTGCTATGGGAGAAAAGAAGAATAACAGTTTCAGTACTGAAACTGTACTGACATACTCAAAAAGTCAAAAGGACTACACTCTTAGACACCAAAAGCTCCTTCTGTACAAAGTTCATGCTAGAACACTGCGTATTTAGATGGATTATATCCTTTTCTTTACATAACAGTCAAGCACTGAGGAGCTTAGACTACTCTCAAAACTCTGGACAAGTAGAAGTTTTTAAAATATAAGCATCAAGATTATTTAGTTCAATTACACAGTCCATTTACACACTAATTTTTCTCTCTCCGGACATGAAAAATATTCTAATTATTTGCGTAGGACAGCATTTTCCTAAACCGTATAACTTCATAATCTCCTTTAGCACAAAGTATTAAGCAATTTGTTGAATGTCAGAATGTTATTTCATAGAAGAAGTGCTCTTTGAAGAATTATTTTCAAAGAGCAAGTTCAGAAAAAAGACGGAGTCCCTGGGGAAGCACATACACAGCAAATTCAGCAGGCCCCAACATGTTTCCCTCCAGACCCCCTGATGCTGCAAAGTAAAAAGTTACAACTAGCAAACAAAGAAATATTTGATATTGCATACACCAGAGGACCTGTCCTAGATTTTTTGCTATTTGGCTAGAAATGGTTAGCTTATGCATGTACATAGTGCATCTGACTTCACAAATGACCACACGCTTATGTTTTGGATATTGCACAAATTCACATCCCACTAAATTAAGGAAAATTAAGTTTACTCTTATCTACTCTCTGAGATTTAGTCTTCACGAAATTAATGTTTATGTTTCTATCTCTTCACAGAAGAAAATTTAACATTAATTTGAATTTTCTTCAGGGAATAAAATAGTAATAAAATTAACTACAACACAAACTTGATACCCAGAATTCTTTCCTCCAGAAATGAATTTCCCATGTGGAAAACAGACTTCCCAAGTAGTAGAGTCACATGATTTCTCAGAAATTAAGTAATATATTTTGTAGTTTCTCACTTACAACATCTCTGTCAATCCTGGCTGCTATCATTTCTGCTGTTTCCTCATGGTCAGGGTATTGTCTATGTTTTTCATCTGTGGAAAATGGTAGAGAAGAATGAGATGCATTTATACAGAATAAAAAAGAAATTGACACCTCCTATAGAGCTTATGCTTGAAACCACTCTACTGCAAAAAAATGAAGGAAAAAACTGTTTTTACTATTCAATTTCCAAGGACCGAAGAACTTGCACCCTAATGCCTGATCCAGTCAAGCCTTACTAAAGAGCTTACATGTATGATTCAAGTCAGCCTACCTGTATAAATTAAGTTAACCACACTCCAGAAGTATGGTACTAGGGTCTTAATTAAAAAACAAAAAACAACAAACAACAAACAAAACAAATAAACAAACAAACAAAAAGAAAATGGCAGATCGTACAGATTATAAATAAAATGCAAGCAGAAATTGTCCTGTTTTGCAAAATGTGCTGAAAGGTACCCAGCAGAAGTAGACAGGAAGTACTAGTGTAGCCCTGAATTTGAAGACAACTTTGATGTAAAAGATAACAAGCAGAAAGAGATATAGGAATTTGGGCAGAGCAACCAAGTCTGGCAATAGAGAAAAGGAAGATATCAATGTGATAAAATATGCATTTTGAAATAACAGTGGACATAGTGACTTACACTTGAAAGCAATAAGGGTAAGCACATTAAGAAATAATAAGTTTAGCATTTCTAAATCACTGTATTGCTTTTTGTAATAAGTGGGATTTTACTAAATATATTTTAGAAAAGATCCACATGAATGGAATAAAAGGAACTGCAAGAACTCAGACCACTGACAGACCACTCAGTAAAGTAATGAAACTTTTTTATGTTTTTTTTTTTTATTTTTTTTTGAGATTGAGAGAATGAGAGAGAAGTCAAACAAAAGAACAAACTTGCTCTTACTCAAGGTAGGTGCAGATTAGTAGGTGAAAACATTCTTAATGTTCCGTATTTCTCTGAACATTTTTGTTCTTTCTGCATAATTGATTTATTGACTTCATTGAGTGATATAACTCAATAAACAAAAATAATACATATGTCTTGGGTAATGATTATAATTCTAGAATTTTAGTATTCATTTTTAAAAAAACCTCTCACCTTAATTACGATTACTTCATTACTACAGTCTGTTTTACATAGCTTTATTGTTTCTAAAGAATTTTTAAATGGAATCTGATTGAAATAGAATATTTTCACTAGAGATTATGAAAATAATAATATTCAGAAATACTGCAGCATTCCTTGGGTAAGGCTTTAAAAATATAAACTAGGTTAGCCATACCCAAATGAATAAATAAATACATAATGTTGATCAGCTTTTAATCCAAATGATTGTATTTTTTAATTGCTTGAAATGTCTGGCCAACACTTTCCATATTACTAAGTAGGGCACCATTAAATTTCTAGAATTATGACAATACAGATTACTGTGCATGTCATTATGGTCACATAAAAGCCCAGGTTAAAATCCACAGCCTACACATTCATCCAACTGTTCACAAGTAAACAGGGCCCTGAACACAAATTCAGAAAAATGTTAAGTAAATGACAAATCAGATTCTGACTGCCAGGTCTTATTCCACAGATCAGTCAATGGTGACTTGGGGCGTTTTGAAATGACTGGGTGAACAACCCTGCCCGCTCCCAGCTATGGCAGAGGGGTGACCTAGTAAAGCAGTTCCTCTGTCTTTACTCAATTACTGCAGTCTTCATGCTTGTGAATTATTTTTTTTGTTATTACTGAGGATCATAAAACCCTACTGCCCAGAAGAACTGGTTATCATTGCACAGTGCAGCACAACTCACAGTCCCCTTGCTCAGCAGCCCACGCAGACCACGCTGCCACACGGCTTCTCACATCCACCTGGGTGACAGTCCCTGGGGGCACAGGGGCAGGAGCCCGTGGTGGGGGAGGGATGGCACCATCAGCACTGGAGATCATCCTGCCAGAAGAGAAGGGGGTCCACCAGTGAAGTAAACACAACACATTTCTAGTGCATTATCAGAGAAGACAGCAAGGTTTACCAAGACCCTTCTATTGCTGAACATACTACAGACTTGCCAAGTCACCAGTACTAAAGGTCAATGTGCAAATAGATTAAACATAACAGGAAACCCACTCTGTGATGAGGTTAGCAAAATATGCATCAGTAAACTAAATACTTCTTCACATAGCCACATGGGACATGTTAACGGGGATGGTGGTGATGAGTTGATGATCTACTTGATGATCTCAGTGGTCTTTTTCAACCTTAATGATTCTATGATAAATTCCAAAGCAGTGCCGGAGAACATGCTGTCTAGAGATCTGTCTGCTTTTATGGGTAAATTCAGTGCATTTTATTTGCACTTTAATGGTTGGACTTCAATTTTGTTCTAAAGTCTTCGTTCAGACTCATCTTTCAGCCATCACTAGTTGTGTACTTACATGCTAAGTTTAATAAGTGTTCAACCAACTGCACAAAATCTTTATAATCCCATTTGATTCATGACATTCAACAATAGCATAAAATACAATTTGGTCATTTATCAAAAAATTATATTACCTTCACAGTTCCTCCCTAGGCTTTCTTTTTCTTTTTTTTTTTCCATCTCCTACATTTTTTATGTGTAAATAATCTTGCAGCAATTTGATGGTGCAGTGTCAGGCTTACTACAAGATCTCCAGACTAGTCAAACAGGACCCATCTAGAGAAGGCTTTCTTCCTGTGACCCAATGGTAACACATACATGATATGACAGCAGGTATCCAGTGCTGAACTGTCATGCACTCATGATGTTTAGGCATCAAAGCTCTTAGAGACTGATATGTCAGATTTCTTTTCCCCATGAATGTACTGACCTACATTCATTTTGCAATTAAATCTCATCAGCTTCCCCCAATACCCCAGTGCATTTGAGTCCTTGAGGTACACATATCTTTGTGCTTACACTTATCTGCTACCATACCACAAACAGTAAAGTGTACTTGCTTAATATTAAACTCATATGTAATATTTGATGCACTTTTGCTTTTTATTTTTTTTTTTCAAGAGGAGTGTCCATTATTCTAGGAAAACTTCACAAGTTGCACACCAAAATTTAACAGGCAACTAAGACTGCTATAAACTTACTCATATAATAGTGACATTTTTACTTAAAGATTTTTGTACAGCAGAGAATTCTCTCACTGCACCACAGAACTATCACTGAAAGATGCAGGAGGCACATACAGACTGCCACCATCCCATCCAGTACTTAACATATTTGTGTCCTTGTGTCTACATCTGCACCAGCTACCACTGATTTCCATACTAATTTTAACCCAACAGACTCTTCTACTCCACTTTTCCTATAGGCAGAGAAGCTTTCTCTACAAGGGAAACAAGGAGTCTTTAGAGTCATTAAACAGGCAGGAAAATTTTTTTAGTCTTTAGTTACTGTTTTATTTAACATTTTTAGTTCCCAAAATCTTGCTTACTTGGAATTCAGGAACATTCTTATTTTTAATTCATATTTTGAACTATTTTACCCAAATACAGAACTGAAACACACAGTGCTATCCTCTAGCAACCTGCATTTATGCCAGCTGTTTCAGTTACTAAAGCAGAATTGAGAAAGTTGAGTGACACCATAAATTGGGAGAGATTGAAATAACTTATAAGTCGTCCGCTACATGTGTTTTTTGAAGTATATTATCAACTAGAAAAGAAAAAAAAGAGAAGAAAAAGGCAGACTTGAAGAGTGTCTCAAGGCCCCATATACTGCCAAGAAACCAGGTTTTTACCTCAGTGTTTCAAGTCTCTTCTTTTGTTTTCCACTCTTGCTGTCACTGATTGCACTTTCTATATCTTCATGAATAAAGCTAGCCTGACAAGATAGAAGCAAAGTCCATCAGCTCTCATCTAGACTAAGCAGATAGATGAACTAATGATATTATCATGTACTTTTTGAAGTTATCTTTTGATTACAGAACCTCATATCATACTTCCTTTAAACAACAACAACAAAAAAACAAAAAATGAACAAAAAAACCAACACTGGGATTTGTATGGAAACAGAACAAAGAAAACATGCCATTCTCTGGGAGCTGGTATTTTTGTCAGTGTTTGAATCTCAAACATTATAATCAGATAAATGTGCTATCTAGATACTAAATTTGTCTGAACAGTTGTAATTATCAAGTCAACAATTATTGCACGAGCTATCTTTCCCCCTCCACGTTCTTGGTTTTTTGTTTTTTTTTTTCTGTCAAGCATGTTTGTGGAAGACTTTAAGTAAAACTACTATAGATTGGAGTAGCATAAGGATTAGGAAAATAACTGGTAGCAATACAGTCTCCTTTAAGAAGATAGCCCCCAGTTTCTCTCTGGTTCAGTAAAAGATGAATTTTTTAGTACATTTCCTGATCTTTATGTTCCCGTTTCTACATTACTGCAATCTGCCCCCACCAGTGGTCTACAAGTGAAATTCTGATGCATGTCTAGGGCATTATTTTAACAGAACTTGCATTAAATAGGTCACAGTTTCTCATAGGATTTAGGATGCTCTGTTACATATCTTCAGCTGACAAATTGATTTCCTATACAGCATGTCAAGGCCCAAATCTGTCCATGTATAGCTCCTTCTAGAAGTCCCACCTTATATCTTGGCCTCCTCAGGAAAGTGTAAAAACAAGTAACCACTTAGAAGGAATATGTAACTGCTGGGTCTAGAATGCAATGGAACTTAGGATCTAAAGAGACGAACAGAATTTTCAGACTACACTGAGATACATGAAGGTGAAAGAATTAATTGAACAACTTGACAGGATTTGAAGAACAGAAGAATGTCATTAATTATACTATTTAAATTTATTATTTAACAATTTTTTTTTAGAAAATATTGACTGGCCAAAATACTGTACAAAATACAATACAATTGACTTTGAATAAGTTGTTATCACAGAGGCTCCTGAAGTGTGTGACACATTCTGGTTGAAAGCATTAAAAAGGCCGTGAATAAGACCTAACATTTCAAGAAGAGCGAAGCCTTATAGAAAAGGAACAGAACCTAGGATAACGTCACAGACTCAAATAATATCTCAGAAGGAAACAGGGATCCCAGACTTCAAGTCATGCTTATGTGCTCTACAGTTTTATTTGTACACACTGGAAGAACTTCAAAAGATAGAAATCTGACGAGACTACTCTGCAAGTTTGGACGTTGTGTCCAACCAGACTTAAAAAGAGGAGTCCTGCATGATATACCATAGTGCAAACTGAACTTCCAGGATCCCCAGTTTCACTGAAACAACAGATTTTGTGCAACAAGTCACACAATCGGCCATCTTTACACCACGTGCAGTGAACCAATTTCAAAGTGTTTGCACAATGTGATTAGCAATATGCTGTTTCAGGACAATGACATAAACTACTAAGATGCAATTGAAAGAAAAAAAACCCATAAAATGATTAACTGAAGTTGAAAGAAATACCAATTATACGGAGTAAATAACACATAAACATTTATAATCCTGGAAATGAAGCAGCATTGCTTTGCGCATTAAAAATATTTACTCTGTAAGTTTGAAGGGAATATTTTAATCAGAGATTATCTCTTTCTTTTGTCCCTCTTGCAAGTAATATTGCCCATTTTACAATCTGCAGGACAGAGATGCAAGAAGGTGGAAATGTTGAGGAGGCTTAATTGTTCATTGGCAAAAAACTAGAAAAAGGGAAGGAATAGGTAAGACTTGGGACTTGGATGAGTTATTTCCAGATTATAAGATAAATTTGAGATAAACTGTTTTACACCTCCTTCTTAGAAGTGTGAATGCAAATCATATGCATATTTCAGAGCTTTACTCCTTTGCAAATATAAATGAACAGCTACAAAGCCCAAGAATCAATATTTACAATAATAACATATTTGCACATACATTAAAGATTCAGCTTACATACAGTAATCTTTTCTCACAAGATATACTACGCTGCTTATATTAGCATGTTGTAAGTCATGTAGATAGCATAAATGCATGAAGCATGAACTACACTTACAAGAAAAAAGAACATAATAATTTTCAATGAATCAGTTTATTTGATTTCACTCATTGTACTTGCCAAGTCATAAAACTTCCCCAGCTCAAATAACTCATAGCAGATCTCCATTACCACCTTACCTTAATCTCATCACATTGGAAAAGATGCAAATCTGGCTTGTTCTGAGTTGGTTCTTTACATACTAATGCAAGAATGGAATTGTAATTGCATGCATTCATCACAGCTTGGCAATGCTGAATTGTGCTTAAAGGAAAATTCTCCAGTTCATTCTGCCAGAAGAGAAATAAAATAAAAAAAATAAATAAAAGGAAAAAGAGAAAAACAAAACCTTAATATTCAGTGTCTTGATCTCAAAAAAGCATGAGTTAAAAAGAGAATGTGATAATAACCTAATTAAAATACCAAATCTCATACACATCATTTTTCTGTCCCTTCCCTTTCTTTCTCTCTCTGAAAATGAGACTGCCACTCACAGATCATACCTTTGATTCCAAGTCCACCAAACTGACAGCTTTGTCATCCACTTGAAGAATCATATCTTGAGTCCACACTTTGCCTTTGGCATCCAGTAATTTTAGCTTCCTTATTCCATCATCTACTGTAATCATTGCTTCTTTTCGGTCCAGAACAAAGGTGGTCAAGTGCTGGTGAATGACACACACATTAAAAAAATAACAAAATTGTAATCTTCAATATCTCTAGGCAATGTCAGTATTCAAATTGCCATGAAAGAGCAATACAAATAATTCATGAATGAATGTGCATTATGACAATCAACCAATATGCCACAGGGGAGATTGTTCAGTCCATACTATCATTTTAAACTTGCTGTTTGCCATCCTCTGTCATTTCCTCACTACAGCATACAGTTACACTTGAAGGCATATTCTGACATCTTCCAGGTATCATAGTGAGAATCAAATCCCAAGTATTTAATTAGCTTTTTTTAGGAGCAAAAGCCTGTCTCAATTGGCAAGCTGAATCCAGAAAGAATCAGTAGAAGCCTTGGTGAAACATGCTGCCAACACACCTCCAGTACCACCATGACCTGGAGCACCCCTCTCTCACCCAGAGCTGCCAGCTAACATACTGATGGCAAACACCATGGGCTTGCATCTGACTGTGATACCTTACACACATGGTAGTTGCTTCTGTTATGCAGAACACAGCAGAAATGTACTATATAGACTATACTTCCCCATTCTCAACTTGGAATATTCTCAAATTTCAACTGATGGTCTTGTTATGAAACACTACTCACAGACATCACCTCAACTAGTTTCTCTCTCTTTTAATTTTTGACAATTTCTCCTCAAATATATAAGCCACGTAAGAAAACATATAATGCTATTTAATTTTATCCAGGCACAACTCCAGCTTCACATTCTTCTTTAAGACCCGAATACAGTCACTCAAGCTGAACAGATTGTAATATATGTCTGCACACCTATCTTATAAATAGCTTAGAAGAATTAAGTGAGCTTTCTTCTATTACAGGATAAAAGCACACGTTAATGACAGACAAGAGAGTAGACACAAGCTGCATATAATCAAAGTATTTTAAAAAGTGAAACAAACCCTGCCGACTGTTCACACAGGAATACTTAAACTTCAAATACAAGTACTAATTTTTATGCCAGTGGAGTACCAAAACGGTTACACAGAAGCTAAATACAGACAGACAATTGAAAGCAACATAAACGTTCCTTTGCAAGCCGATCAAGGATAGAAGTACTTGAAATAAAGACTCTTCTGCAGCCAATCTCACAATTTATAGCTAAATTTAAAACCCAGCTGAAAGGATCTGGGAATCTATGTTTTTTTGCAAAACTAAGTTAAACCCATGACAGTGTTCTGACAGTAAAGGAAAAAGGTTTTGGAAAAGAAAGACTGCGTAATGAGAAACAACACCCATAAGAGCCTACAGTCTGCATATAGTCACTCAGGCTTACTTTGCTGAATATTTTATACTTTCCAACTCTGGACAGAAGATGACAGCAGCACAGAGTATTTCTGCAAAGCTGCTTAAGATAGAAAGGAGAATATTTTGCGTTTCTCACTGGAGAGTCTGTGAAGGCAGAATATCACCACTAACAGTAGATTCACTAATGCTTTTAGGGCTTAGTACCTAGCTCTAACTATTACGACACCTCTGTTGTTTATAAATAATCAAGGTATTTATTTTAATTATCAGCCAATCTTCCTTGCTAATGGCCTGCCTCATCCCTGCAACACAACAGGTTCAGAAACAGGGCTGCATGGCACACTGAGCTGTCATCCTATTGAGAAACCTTCTCCATTGGCCAAACTATACACAACTTAGTTTACATTCTTCTACATCAAAATTCCAGCTCATTATGGCAAAGAGAATTTGATACATTTCAATGTAATCTGTTCTGAAGTGACCTCAGGCTGGCAGGATATTTTGGAAGATTCGTATGTCTTCAAGCATATTATCCTCAAAAATCATTTAAGCAAAAATCAACACACAACCAAAAGCTGTAACAGATAGATGGCCTTATCATACACCCTTATCTCACCTCTACGTGATACTGGGAAGTTTCCGATATGCTGCTGGCACTGTCCCGTGCATAGTTCTTTCTTTGTTCTAAGGAGTGAGAGAAAAGAAAAGAATAGAATAATTATCCATTTGCTGTCTTATGTTGTATTTTGGACACTTCTCAGAGATGCTTAAAACGAGCTGTATATATGAAATAGAAGGTGAGCTGCAGTTATTTGTGTTTTCAGAAAGAAAAAAAAAACCTACATGCTCACACACTCCAGCACAAGAGCCATACTTACACTGATGATACAAGCCGGCTATCTCGTCTTGGTGGCACCAGATGGGAGCAGAGTTCTGGCTAGAAATGCTTAATTGGGAAGCCTGACTTACAAATCATTGGCTTACCACTTGGTAGCAACATGGTAACTAGCAGCATTGCCTTTGCACAAATGGAAAAGGGTTTTCTGACATACGCAATTCTCATAAAAAGAAGTCACTCACAGACCAGACCTGTGTCATCATTTATTTTTTCCTAGTATATTGTTTGTTGAATTAGCAATGTAGAGATATTCATAGAATGAAAGGAGGAAAAAAGGATCCAAAAGCTGTAGCAACATAAATATAAAATAGAACAGAAATACTTTTCAGCTGAACAAAACACAATGCTGCAAAATCAGAAACACTGTTTGCCTTTTGCTCCATACAGTGGATTAACATCAAACCCAGAGAGGAGGGAAGGGAATGTGCAAGATGATGAGAACACAACACACACCCACACTAAAAAGCAATGACTGTAGGTGAATACTCCAAAAAACAACCCTCCACTTTTCAACTTTGTTTTGAATTTTGAATGCAACATTTGGGGAGCTTTCCTCTTTTTTTTTTTCCTGATAACCAATGAAATGGTCCAATTCGAAACACCAGAGCACTGACTGAGCAAGGAAATCACTGAGAGAAATCCAAGGGAATTAAGCATTTTCTAATTTTTTTCCTCTCTGATTCACTAAATACCTTGAGTTCTGATCTTCAATAGAATAGGCAGTTTGATTGTGTTTGGAAGGAAATGTCTATAAGTGAAGTTACATTAATTTCATCATATCCAATTGGAGTATGTGTGGGCAAAATGAGAGCACATGACTCTGTTGACCAGAGATATTAGTTTCTTTCTGCAAAATTAAAGATGCTGCCAATGACCACACATGTGATCTGTGATGTACAGAGATCTGCAGGGAGGCCATTGTTCAAGCAACACTTTAAAAAGCTTTTCTGTGATCAGGGCTCCTTCACACAGGAGTCTTGGGTACTGACAAGGAAAGGAATACCCTCACTTAGAGAAGTGTTTTGTTACCTTTTATCATCACATCCCTTATCTCTTCAATTCTCAGCAAGTCTCATGAAAGACAACGAATTTCTGAAACCTCTCAAAGTCCCCTCCTCAATTGCAGATACAACTCATGCTTCAAAACCATTCTGCTACCCTACAACAGCTACTCAGCTTGGTTTAGCACAAGAAGTCCGCAGAGCAATCACCAAATTGAAGAATGCTGTGTATTATCAAAAATTTTTAACTAGGTATGTGAACAGTTTAAAACAGATATTTAACTTAATCTCCTGTTACCTAGAAATCCCAGGACAGGGTATCTGCATTGATTCCAACTGTGACTAATATTTCTGCTTTTGCAGCATGTTATTTAAGGTATTTTGTTTGACTCTTGTTCTTTTAAGGACAATAGACACGCACACACATGCACACCCCAACAAAACAGTCAGTGAAGCAGTACTGTCTGACTTGCTACCTTTCTTTTTTTGTTTGGATGATGATCTGAAGAAGTAAAGTCCATCTGTTCCTAACAAAACAAGGGAATTAGAAAACAGTATCTGATTTAACTCCATACAACTATTTGCATTTCCAAGGGGATCAGTTAACAATCCTTCATTACAGACTATAAAATATTGTATAGTAAGAAAAAAATAGGCCTAAAAAATAACCATGTTTCAATTAACAACTCATTCAACATTCAACTCTGATTATTATCCTTTTGAGGTGAAAAAGGAGAATTATTTTTAATGTCATCAAATGAAACCAAGATAAGGAATCCTACATCCACTGCAAGGCTTATGAATCCTGCAAGCAGTAACAGTCAGAGTGGCTTTTAGCAAAGAAAGTCTTCCATAAGGGAGACTCCAAAGGAATGAAAAAGCAGAGAGCAACTTTTGAAAGTTCATGCCCTTTTTCCCAGAAATTTTGTCCTGCTTTAGGATATCCAGAAGCACTCGCAGCACTGACAAGCACATCCTCCCCCACAGAGCAGCACAGCACTCACACTAGATAAGACGGTAAGTTTTTCAGCACACCATGTCATGGCGAGAACAATAGTGTTTATATAAGAAGGAGCTTTCTAAGTGATAATAAAAGCTGTGGTTGCCTCCATTTGAGAGAGAAAGAGAACCCCTCAAGTTCTTAGTTTTTAATTACAACAGGTCAGCAACAAGAACTTCAACAGAACTTCCAATTAGCAAAAGCTAGTAAGTGTCTGTGATAATAAATAATAAATATGATCACCACGACAACTGACAGTCTATATTGAGTTCAACAATAATTCCTGTTTACCTATTTGTTTTATAAACATATTTATGCTGGCAGTGTTTATTAGAACTCATCAGAGATCTAAATTATTATTTTGTTATCCTACAGGCCGTCCTGTCTTTCTGATAACCTCAGCATTGGGCAAAAATCTTGGGTTGCTTCTTGAAGAGTTTTTCCTCAACCTTTCTTTTTCAACCCTTTTATAACCTAATATTTAGAAATATTCTTCCCCTTACATATTCAGTCCAGCTGCTAATAGCCCTAATTCCCAAAAAGAGCAAGGTTTCCTGAGTGCCTGGTATAAATTGTGCTGTAGAAATTGTCATAAAAGATGCGAATGAATGAATGAAGTCTTTGCGTGATAATATGAGCACAACACAATTAAAACATTAAAAACCAAACAGACAAACTGCAATCCTCTCCAGGCTCTGCACCTTGCACTCAGAAAGGAGGACACATAAACTCTGCAGCATCCCTTCTGCTCATGTGTCTGCGCATTGGATTTACAGACAAAAAAATAAGTTATTATTCTGACCACTTTTACAGAATATCTGAAAACCTCCCTTGACTTATTACACAATATTCAAATGCTAATAATTCATGCTCTATTATTGAAAATGAGCAACAGAATTTGCTGACGTATTGAATGCACTGTGTCTGGCTAGGGTGGATTTAATTATTTTCACAGCAGTATGCATGGGGCTGTGTTTTGGATTTGTGACTATAGCAGCGCTGGTAATGCTTAAACTACTGCTGAGCAGCATTTGCACAGCATCGAGACCATCACTGTTTTTCTGTCTGTCCCCCAAGTTTGCTGGGTGGTACTCAAGAGTTTGCAAGGGTACAGTTGGCCCAAACTGACCAGAGACCCACTGCATACACAACAATAAACTCATGCTCAGTAATACAACTGAGTGGTGGTATTTCCAAATTAGCTGTTGTTTTGAGCACCGATCTGCCCACAGGAGCTTGGGAGGTGGTTGGCCATGCAAAATGCCTGTATTCTTTGTTTTATTTCAACTGTTTGCTTTTAGTGCTTTTCCCTCCCACTCTTTCCTTCACTTATTAAACTGTCTTTATTTCAACCCAAGAGTTTTTCTTGCTGTTGCTCTTTCTATTCCCTCCCCTAACACACTGTAGGGGAGGGAAGGGTAGCAAACAGGCAACTCACTCAGGGAAGATCCTCAGCTGCTGGCCAGGGTCAAGCCTTTACATTGGAAAAAATTGCTTTATATGTTCCGTTTCACTCTCCTAATCCTGCAGATCAATCTCAGCCTCTCAGGAGTCTTTTCACCCATGAAGAGAGTTATTGAACGTGAAGTGAGATTCTACAGCAGAGGCTTCAAGATGTGATGAATAAAGCATTCACAACGATCTTTTTTTTCTGTTTATTCTATTTATTACAGATCTTATATCCAATACATAAAATATAGTGCAGCCTTAATATCAGTTAATTCAAACCGAGTTGATATGCTACATACAATTTATCTAAGATATTTTCCCTCTGATAAAGGAAAACATGAAAGTAAATATAAAAAGAATCATGGCAGAAGACACCGAAGTTAAATTCTTAATCACAATCTACCACAAACGCAACCCAGAGGAATTTGGGTAAAATAAAACTACTCATAAAGAAGTGCAATAAACTTAAAAGCAGAATAGCTATTCACTCACGACTCTGACCGTAAGATCTACCAGCAATTAAACTTTTCAAAGGAAGACAAACATTGATCCACAGAAAACTAATACTCTTGCCTCTTCCTGATGTCGAGCGATGCTACTGCTCTTCATGTCTTTGTGAACTTATTGAATTTACCACTCATGGATATGGATAACATTTCTGTTTTCAAAAAGACATGGAATGGTACTGACATTATACTAAACGCGGAGGCAGACATGAAAACACCAGAAAATGATAGGAAAAAAAAAAGCCAAAACACCTCAAACCCTCAACCAAAGGCTTTTAGCCAAGCCGAAAATACACTAGACAGTAAACTACACAGACAAACAGGACTGATCACTGCCCTCGCTATTCTAAAAAACTCTGCTTCCCCCAGTTATTTCTTTGAGATACCACTTCTTAGTTTGGAAAAGTAACAGACAAAAATTTCAGACAAAAACACCGTACTGCCCAAGGTCACCTGAGGCAGAGCTACGAACACAAACTGACAAAACTGGAGTTCTCTTTTACCCATTTGCCCACTGGAAGAGGTTGCAGCTAAATGAAAAATTAGAATGTTGCCTAAAAAACTCTACTGACCCTGTGTCAGTGTCCAGACCACACAGGTAAATGAATTACAGCAAGATATTAGGAAAAGGTTCTTCCCTGAAAGGGTGGTGGGCACGGAACAGGCTCCCCAGGGCAGTGGGCATAGCCCCAGGTTGCCATAGTTCGAAGAGTATTTGGACAACACTCACAAACATAAAGTTTGAATTTTGGATGGTGCTGTGGAGCCAGAAATTGACTCCTTGTGGGTCCCTTCAACTAATATATTCTGTGATTCTAAGATGAATCTGATTCTTTATCTAAGTAAGGAAAAACCTTACTAAACATAAAAGGTCTGAGGCTGTGTCTTCATGGATGACCCGAAGCACAATTGACACAAGCTAGGGCTATGCTACGTTTAGATTAAAACAAATTTTCAGTTCCCAGAGCCTAAAATTGAAAGGAAGAATTCCAGTGCCTATACCTCCACTGGTATCTTACAAATAATTGCATAGGTCAGATGTAATAAATGTTATCAGCACTCCAGTTATGATAGTGCAAAGAAGAATAATGGTAGATCCCATCTTCGCTTTCCATAAGGAAACTGGAAAATGTCTACACTGTGTACAGGGAGACAAAGCACTGAAATTAGATGGCAATCTACATACAGATGAATTAAGTGTCTCATGAGCTGCTTCATGAACCCTGAAGTGACACTTTAGATTATTACCACTCATCGAGAAGCAAAAAAACACAATGCTTTTTTTACTACTGTCCACTCATTGGAGTGATTGCTGATATCCCTTTAAGAATTACAGCAGCTGGAAAAACTCGACTTGAGACTCAGAGCAAAGTGCAAGAGATGTGATCTACACATCCAAGGAATTTTTAAGTACAAATGTTATTATTAGAGGAGTAAAGGCTATTGCTTTCAGAGATTCTCGACATCAGTCTTCTCCCTGATGACTACAGGGAAATAGCTATCAGAGAATGTGCTTTGTTAGAAGTCAGTTGTAATTTTAATTCAACTGAGTATCAAATAGAACAAGAATGTTACATGGATAGCTTATTTTAACTCTACTACACTGTGTTTCTTGCTCTGAATGAGGTATTTAAGCAATACAAATCCAGACATGCAATTTTACTGCTAGCACCTAATCACAGCCATGAGAATACAAACACAATATATAAAACACCTGGTCTTTCCTGATCAGTTGCTTTTGTAACATCTTCCAATTTGGAGAAAACTACTATCTCATGACTGCTGCGGAACGGGGCTGCTTTGCAATGTGTCACTCATTGGCAAACCCAAAGTGCAGTCCCAGCTACTTGCTCCAGCTAATGCTGCCTGTCTCCATGCGAGCAGAGCTGCAGAAGGCAGATAGAGAAGCTAATGCTAGAAAAACAGATGAGAGTGTGAGCCAAAATTCATTTCAGATGGAGAGATGAGGAGTCAAATAATGAAATGAAACCATAAGAATGTGTAAAGGGCATCCTTCCTCCAGGGAAACATTTATCATGCAAATACAAAAAACATTTCATTTCAGGCAGGAAATGGATGAAAGAAAAGAAATTATTTGACACAAGAAAAGGCGATTTGAATCAAGTCTTTGCTATGAGATAACCACTTCAGAGATAGCAAAGACTCAAGTTTTTTAGTTGAACCGACTGTAATACAAATAAAATTCCAGCTGCCTTTCCCACCAGCAGTCAGTCTTCTGACTGATGACCAAAGAACTGAACAAACATGAATGACCTTACTAAAACAAGTGCTGGCACTCAACATTTAAACTTTGTGTCATGATGTATATATATATCTACATTGAGAGATAGATATGTGGTCAGATCTTCACTATGACTGTAAGAAACTAGATTCAAGATCAAGTGACAACTTAACCCAGAAGCCATGGATAGGTGTTCTAGTACAAATGACATTAAGAAGTCTTCCAAAAAAGCAACTTGGTTATGGACAAAATTAGCTCCTAACATTACATACCCACATTTTATCAAAACGAAAAGCATGTTACTCCTACGCCAAAATTATATATATATATGTGTGTGTGTGTGTGTGTATATATACATAGGATTATTTAGAAGTGAATCTAAAATAGATACAATTGAAGTATTTACCTAAGTGTTATATGTACATAAAATATATGTCATGTAAAATACACGAACAAAGCTAGAAGACCTCCAATCTGCTTCACAGGCATTCAGTCTCATGGATCAAAAAGAATGCATGCATTAACTATTAAGCGTGCACTAATTATTAATAAAATATTTTATAATATACATTACAAACTGCTTTTTATGATTCCCACATCACTTAGCTGCTTCCTACCTCATTGGGACAGCTTGCTCAAAAATTCCTAAACATGACACGGGAAGAAACACTGAAGACATGGGAAGCCGAACTGTAACAGAACTGCTAACTATAACTGCCTTGAATCTGAGAGAGGTTTTTGGTTTTTCTCCTGTTTTCTCCAGCTCATACAGTTAGTGACAATGACAGACTTGTTCTTCATGCATACAAAACAGAGAAAAAGCAGTAAATAGTGCAAACTCCTCTCTACAGACTGTGCCAATGTATGTTTACTTTAGGTTCAGAATTATTGATTCTTCTGCTTCATTCAGTTCTTGGCGATTGAGACCACAATTTTTTGATCTCTCTGCTAGCAATGGAAATGAACCAAGATCAACAATTAATTTTACAGGAGCCACCACACAGTAGTTACATGGTAATATCTCCAATTAATATATGAATTCAATCAAATATTTTAGAATTAATAGGCTGTTTACCATTGCATATTTCAAATTTAATCACTTTTCCCTGTCTTCTACTTGCATATGAATACCTTGCATATGACTTGAAAAAGCTCAGAGAGTTATCACTGTAAAGTCCCACAAAGATTAAAGGGCATGCTTAAGACACTTAATGCTGCCACACCTTTCAAAACATGTACTTTTGAAACATTATTTGGATGACATAAAATGAATAAGAAAAATGAAAAGCATCTCAAATAAATAATCTGCTAAGAGCTTTTAGACATGTCCCTTGCTGGTTTCTGTTACCACCCATTATTTCTGTCAACACATGCAATCAGTTTGTCATGTGAATCTATACAAGATGCAGAAACACTGCTGTTGAAAACTCTTACTGCAGAATTTTGCTTTGTGGCAGTTCCTGCCTTTAATACTATGCTAAATGAAAGACTTCTGTAACATGCCACTGGAAAAAAAAAAGTCTGAACTTAGAACTGTTCATGCGCAACATCATTCTTAAATGGTAAACATTTCAAACAGTTTTTACTTCTGTCTGGGCTTTCAGTGGGCTTTCAGATATTCATTCTAGTATAGTGCATTCTGCCTCCAAACCACATGAGCATTTTCCCACCTATCTTCTTCTCAAGGGATACAAATCAACAGACTTCCAATGGCTGTAAGTTTTTAGTCTCAAGATTTCAAAGCTGTTTAAAAGTCAACAGTGTAACTGATAGAATTAAGTTCTTTTCTGTGTATAGCCAACACAGCCAGACACAAGGTTTGTAAGGGTGTACTTCAAAGGGGAAATGCAATGCAATAGAACAACAAAGCAACCTGCCATCACGCCCCTAATCTCACGAGGTCACTCCTGGCCATTACTTAACTCCAAAGAAGAAGGCAAAACTAGTTATCAATAGGGTTGTTGCAGTTACTAGATGCAGCTCTTTGAGCTTTCTGGTTTCCTGACCTGCAGAAGTAGCATTAAATTCAACAAGGAAAATCATGGAATGGCTTGGGTTGGAAGGGACCTTAAAAATCATCCAGCTCCAGCCTCTCATGATGATGGCAGAGTTCCCACCCAGCAGCTCAGGCTGCCCAAGACCCCACCCAACCTGACCTTGATTGACTCCATGGATGGGGTATCCATGGCTTCTCTGTTCAGCCTGTGCCAGTACCTCACTGCATTCTCAGTGAAAAATTTTCCCCTAAAAGCTGCCTGAGTTGTGAGGGGTCCAGTACAGGACTTCATCTTCACTGCAAATTTTGTTTTTTCATTCTCAGACAAATACTAGCACCTGCAGTTTGTAAGAACAACCTTCAGGCATTTCTAAATAACAGCATATTTGATAGTTACACACAACCTGTTAAAAAGAGCAGACCACGTAGGACTCCAAATCTTTTACACCAAATTTAAGTTCCTTGAAATCCTTGCGTCAAAAAATAATAATACTGTTGTAGATTCCCTTCTAGCTGAGCATAAAGTTGGGAAGGGAGAGGGAGACACAAAGCATGAGTCAAACCAACAGCACAGCTAGATCCCAGAGTGCCTATTCCTTATCACTCTTAGTTTTCTGAAAAATGCCTTAAATGTTGTTGCATTAAAAGTTAGCAGATGGGAGTTCTCTGTTTAGAAAGAGGCAAAAATATTTCATAGCTAGCCAAATTGGTTTCAATAAGAATAAAATCCTCTAGTCTTTTATTTTTGTTAAATACAGATTTTTCAATATACAACAATCTACTTATCTATAAACATTTACATACAAAATTTCAGTTTTGTATACATACATATATGAAGTATGTAAATAAAATCTATACAAAGACATCACAGTTGACATTTAAATAACAATTCTAACATAGAAATTCAGTGACTTTCTGCCACCTTACCATAAAGAGCTTTTGCACTTGTTCTCGAATTCTGCTCCCTCTCTGCCTGAGCAAATGTTGGTGAGCCATAGCCACTGGAAGGAAACATTTCTGGTTAAATTCTATATGGATGTAATTTCTGCAAAAACACAGTCATAGAATAAAACTTTTCCATTGCGTAGGGCAACATGTACCTACAATGTTTGCAACAGAGGAGATGCCACTGGTACTGGTTCCACATCATGAATATAATGAAGTGTGCTTCACCTGGGCTAGGAGCCTTCCTGAGATATTTCTGAGATACCATAAGGCAAGTAATACTAATTACTATAATGCCAAAGACTTGGTAGGATTTTGCCTTTTGCTTATGTACACAAGTGTTGTTTTCAACAGTTTCCAGTGCTTTTCATAAAAGGAATAAAAGGAATATCATTGCCTACAACAAATGAAAAGACAATCCAACTTCCTTCTAGCTTAACAACAATAATGACTAATGTACAAACTTTTGTATTAGATTAGGCCAATTCTCATTAATGGCATGAATGAGTCTAGTGCCATGTTTCTAACACAAGCAACATCTTTCTATCTGTCTATTTTCAAGGAAAGCAATGGTTGTTCAGTTTTATTTACTGGGAAATGATATCTTCTATAGATGGAAAGGGCAGCGTCATCCTTGAGGCACAAGAACGCCTTCACTCACAGCTAGCCTTAAACATCTCAGTCATACGAAGACTTCTCTGTGTCATGTCATAATTGTATTGTGGCTACAGCAATTTACTTCTTCTGCACCAGATGACATCACCCAGTAATGCAGCTTTACTCTTCCATAATACAAAAATCAGTCAGATAATATATATTAGTTTGGTTCCGCAGTTTGGAAACTGCATGTTCTTTTAGAGAAACCACATTGTGTTATTTCATCGAGCTCTAATAATCATAGCTCCATTCAAAATGAAAGAATAAGGAAAAAATACAAAATATTTTTTTTTTTTGTCCATAGAAGGAAAATGAAAGGCATAAACTTACTTGATTTGAGGAGAATAACTTCCATAGCCACCAGGAGGGGTATTTGATATATGGCCATTCATTCTTATCGTCACTTACTGAGGGAAATGATCTGCAAAAGAAATAGCAGCAAATGAATTGAAATCTATAAATAGATGAAGGTTTAATACAGATGTAATACAAACCTAATGAGAAAATCATGGTTGAAAAGTGGATGAAATTGCATCAAGCAACTCAATTATTATTTTTATCGCACTTAAGCCTGAAAGACCTATTATGGAACTTCCCCCCCGGTTGTAATTTGATAACTTTTTCTTCAAATAATTTCGTAAGTTAAGCCATTGAAGCAGTCTTTAGGAATAACTTATATTTGAAAAGGCTGTCTAAACAGAGAACAACATCTGCTTCAGAAATGAACAAGATTTTCCAAATGGCAACTTTAATAATCAAGCATGCTTGATTTTCATTCACAATTCATTTATCCGAATACAACTTTTGAAATGTTTTTTTGATGCTTATTACATCTATAAAATGTATCAGATGAATTGTTAGAAAGATGCATTATCAAAACAAAATGCAATTGTTAACACAGAAGGAAACTTGGTTAGCTATTCTGGGACTGAAAAAAAAAAACCCTTTCCTTTCCATTTTTATTTTTTCTAAGCAGCATGTAATTTCCTGAAAGGTTTGCATGCCAAAAGAAAGTTCTCAAGAAACAGCAATTCTGAAAACGCTATGAAGAAACAGTTAAAGGAATGCTTTCTTGCTTAAATATAAATAAATTGAAGTTAAAATTGACTCTGGAAAATGATTTTCATACTACAGCTAACAAATCACTATTTAAATTTATAATGGGCAAATATAGTTTCGTGTATGTGTGTACTGGTCTATGTATATACAATCATAGAATGACTTGGGTTGGAAGAGACCTCAAGGACCATCAAGTTCCAATCCCCCTGCCACAGGCAGGGTTACTGGCACCTCAATCAGGTACTAGATCAGATTGCCCAGGGCCTCATCCAGCTTGGCCTTGAACATCTCCAGGGATGGGGCACCAACAACCTCTCTGGGCAACCTGTTCCAGAAGCTCACCACTCTCTCAAAAAACAAAACAAAACAAAAAAACCTTCCCTCTGACATCTAATCCAACTCTCCTTTAGTTTAAAATCATTCTCCCTTGTTCTAGCACTATCTGCCCATGTAAAAAGTTGATTACTCTCATGTTTATAGACTCCCTTCTAAATACTGGAAGGCCACAATGAGCTATCCCTGCAGCCTTCTCTTCTCCAGGCTGAATAAGCCAGGAGAGGTGCTTCAGCCCTCGGATCTTCTTTGTAGCCCTCCTCTGTGCTTTCCCCAAAATCTCCACATCTTTCCTGAGGTGGGAGCCCTAGACTTCGATGCCGCACTCCAGCTGGGTTCTCATAAGTGCAGGGTAGAGGAGGACAATCCTTACCCTCTCTCTGCTGGCCTTCCTCCTCATCTGATGGAACCCAAGATACTGTTGGCCCTCTGGGCTGCAAGCGGACACTGCTGGCTCAACCTCTAAATCCTTCACAGCAGGGCTACTCTCAAGGAGTTCTTCTCCCAGTCTGTATACAAGTCAAGGATTACCTCAACCCAAGTGTAAAATCTTGTACTTGGTTTTGTTACACCTCATTAGGTTCACAAGGGCCCACCTTTAGAGTTTATCAAGGTCTCTCTGGAGAACGTAATTCAGAGTCATTAAACAGGAAAAGAATTTCTACTCTGCAAATCAGTCTTAAGTATGCCAGATAAAGCTTGTATCCTAAATACACTCAATTTCCAAATGTGAGCACAACCTGCTTTGTTGTGCTAAAGCCACTTTACAATCAGTTTATGTACTGAATCACTGACAGCCTACTGCCTTACTTTAACAGTTCTCTTCTTGCTTTACAAAGAAGCAGTAGCTGACTGACCTATAATATATACTATTTTTTGTATCTACGCATGCTCCCTTTTATCTTTCATGCAGAAAAAGATATTCAAATTCAGTTCCCAGCTACAAAGACTTCTGTGATTTCAAGAGACTTAGGAAGCTTCTTCAGTCTCCTGCACTCAGCACAGAATCACTTCCACACCTTTCTCGCCATGTGGATTGCATGCCAAATGTTGTCACGTGGAAGTATAGTACTTCCTCTGTAGCAAGGATGTACTTTGCATTTTAGCTTAGAATCCCCCTCCTTCCAATTCACTCCCACCTTTAAACTTTTAATTGCTCTTTGCAAAACATTTTATTGGCAGATAAACATCTTGCTTTCATTTCTCCTGCATGATGACAAGAACATATCACATACCCAACATGATAGTGTGCTTGGTGGCTCCAAGCCGCACCTTCACAGAATGCAATACTTAGTAGTTTTCTACAATAGATCACTTTCCTTGTTGAGTGCTGTTACAATTCATTAGCAATTACAACCTTTTGGAAGCATCCAGGATTTGTCCCATGGTTGGAAAGAATATAAATACTGATTTTTTCAGTAGGATGTTCCAGGTCATTGTATACCCCTTGTTCCATTTCAGAAAATGCATGGGCCAGAGCTGTTTGGACTGCTGTTGATTTAAGTCATTGAACTCTTTAATACTACATACTGGCTATGAATCCTTATCATCTGCTAATGTTGTTCAACTTTAATACACTGTTTAACAATTTACACTTGGAATACTTCCCCAATAGTGATCAAGTCCGAAATCTTACACAAACTACATCAGTTTCTTTTCAGTATCCCTCATTTCACACACTTTCCACATATACTTTTATTACGATAACTCTTACTTTATTCTCTATATCATTTTATAAGTTGTGATTTTTCAAATCACAAATTCCTCAGCAACTCATTTTAAAGTGATATCTGGGAAAACAAGCAAACAAACAAACACTTTTTTTAGACTCTCAGTGTGATTTTGTTCCTTTGACATACTATTTTTTTTTTTTAATTTGCAACATGCTATGTTTGCTAGTTGTACTCCAGGATAGCAGTGAAACTTTTTAAGTGGAAGAAATGCAATAAAACAGAACTCAAAGCTTCAGTATTTGAAATTAGCATAGTGCACTGCAAGTTTTTAAGCAACAATGAACTTGAAAAGTAGATTTTTCACGTTAGAAGAAAGCATGTCTTGACTAAATACTTGCCAATGTCAAGGTGTAACAGCACTCAGCATTAACGAAAAAAGCTTTAAAATTACAACTGGGATCAAGTGATACTGAAAAACTGAAGTTTGAAGTTGTGTCTTTCTCAAAAAACTAACAAACAAAATCAACAAACAAACAAAAAAGGACCCAAGAATGTTCTGCTCAGTAAGCACAAAAGCATTATGGAATTTCAGCTGATTTGCAAACAAAATGATGCATGCTACTTCATTTGTGTAAAGCCAACAATATTTCCTGTCTCCCATTAAAAGAAATTAAATGCTTTTGAAATGTCAAGACTCCATCTCCGACAGTATAATACCTGAGCCTTTACAGTTTTTCCCATAACTTCGTTCAGGAAAGCTCCTGAATGAATAAAATGTAACTTGTTACAGACATTGTTTTCGGAAGTCAGCAGTATTGTGAACTAACTGAAATTACCAGAGACTGCTTTAAGGAAATACTCCAAAATCTTATTAAGTGTTTTATTAAGATTGAAGACAAAAGCATAAAAGGATAACAGAATGTGCAGTGCTTTGCTTACTATGCACTTGCACAGTTTTCTTTGCTGTGTGTTTCATTCCAAATTCTCTTTCAACTCTGACAACCAGTCCCACAGCAAAAGTCTGCTAGCACACACTGCTAAGCCTTCATCATCAAGGAGTCTATTAACAAACTCTACTTCCTCCTTATTCTCTTCCACCTCAGTCCAGCAGCTCACAGTAACACACGCTAATGCTGTGAACTTTAAGTTAAACATCCTTCATAATTAACTGTACAAATCCTCTTTAAGTAGACCTGAAATATCAACAGTTTACTTGTTAGTATATGCAAGCAGGGTCATGTCTTCCTCAGACTCTTGAAAAAGTAAGGCCTGCTCTTAACTGTAAATATTTTAAAACAGGGAAACTAAAGAAGAATATAAGAAGAGTAACTATGACACTGATAAAAATAAAAAGATAGATAAGTGTTACAATATTTATATCAAAGTATATTATCATGATATAAAAATGAATGTCATAAGAAAATAGGAAATTCCTTAATACAAAACAAAAACAGAAGAAAACTAAATCCTTTTCTGGCAGGATCTGAGGTTGAACAAAAACAAAAACAAAAAAATTCACCCAGAACTTCACCTCCGCCATAAGCTCCATTTTTGGCAGTAAGACTAAATATTGTTAGTAAGCAGCAACATATATGACAAAGGTCCAGTTTTTGTAACTGATTTTCATTTTGGAGAATGATGTACTTTAGTTCTTCAGTTGACAAACAGAGGTGGTCTATCGCCAAATATAGGCAGTACTGCAGTGGTATACAAGATGAATTCATAAATATTCATAAGAAATATGCAAAAAATATTTAAATACCCCTTGCTTTCTCCACCTTACAGCCCAGCATCCTAATGAAGACAATCAAATTTGCGTGCAAGAGCAAGTTGTCACATAGACAACTCACACATTCTGCCATTAAATTTCCTGGGAGCAGTCCAAAGGTAACAAAATTGCTCAACTTATTTTAAAAGCTCCTTTTCTAGAAGGCCAGAACTATTTAATTACAGAAAATGAGATACAGGAGACGCTGGTGCTCCTTTCCACTCAATCAGTCCTACCTAGCAATGGATCACAACATCATATGGGAAAAACAAGAAACAGTTTAACAGTGTGGGGTTTTCAGAATTGATGCAGAGAGCCGGGAGGGTTAAGGGGAGGAGGATGCAGGAGAAGGAAGAGGAAAGCTGAGAATGGCTGGAAGAGTAATTATCTACCGATTAAGAAAATGTTATTAGTAACAAGTCATTGTTATCACATGCCCTCAAACAAACAGGATTCTTCCTCAGATAGATAAGAGGTACAAACTGTAGCTCCAGCCTGAAAAAAACACAAGTGGACCATGACAAGGTAATCCATATCAGCACCAGACCTCACATTGTAGCCACATCAGAAAAGGACACTGTCTCTCCACACTTTCCTCTGTAAGAATTATGGAACAACAGACAAAACTTCAGCAAAAAACAGATGAGTCAATGGTACACTGTAACTGGCTACAGCTTGAATAAAAATGCCTAACATTGCTATTCCACAGCATTCAGTGCAGCTGTTCTAGAAAACTCTCCTGCTCTGTCATTTCTTATATTTCATGTGTTTTTCATGAACCCAATCCCCAATCCTTCCCCCATTTGCACTTTCCATGTTGCCCCTCATGCTAAAATTTGAACAATTAGTATTTTTAATTCACTTGCTTCTCCTCACAGAGGTCATTTCTTAGTCTATTTCTTACATTTTTATATTCCTGTGTCTTCTCTTGCATCTACTTTCTCTATCCTGTAACCACAGATACCACATATCTGTAACCACAGATTTTACAAACTGAAGTCACAGACAGACTCAAATGAAATGTTGGCACTGCTCTCTGCCCCAGGACTTCTTTCAGACAACAACCAAGAGCAAAAATGCCTTGTGCATTCTCTTCAGCATCTTATGTCAAGATAAACATCAAGATGTACGCACATTCATATAAGTAGGTTTCACTTCAGAAACAACCTGTGTAGGTTTCCCATCCTCTCTGCACACTGGTATCAGAATTTCTCAGAGACAAACCTCACCTCTTTGGGCTGGCAGCAACTTCACAGTATCCCATTTTCCATTTTCTATTAAGGGGACTGGAGTATCCAAAGCACTTGCACGATGCCAAAAATCACACAAAGACTTCAAAGTTAGACCTAAATCTGATATAATTTCAAGCCAAAAGAGTTGGTCTTCTTTCACCACTAGTCTGCCTCTTGAGACACGCTTTATTAATGATGGAAGGGGAGGTGAGAAGCTGAAAGTTGTTGAGAAGAGAATAGCTACTCTGATATGACTGAGCGTCAGAATTAGAAGAAAATATGTAAATATGTTAAGCTCAATAATCACAGTGCAATCACTTTGAAAAAGCTGCTACTTTCAGGTCTTCTCTTGATTGGATCCTTCATAAGAAGGAACTGCAGAGTGGGAGCATTTCAATAAAGACAAATGACTATGACCCTGGACAGAAAGGAGACAACACTGTGTGACAGGACACAGCACTACCCAAGAGAGATTTACAAATGCACTCACGCCCAAAGAACAGGGCAGCAGAAGAGCTCAATCAACACTGCTTTTTCACTGCATTTGTTTTTATACACTTTCTTCAATTTAGCATTTTCCCTTCACCCCTCAGTGGGGTTATGCTAAATTTATCAGATAGACAAGATACATTTATTAAGAAAATTCAGAAACAAAATCATGAGTCAATGTAGAAGACAATGTATGTCAATGCAAGACTAGTCCTCAGAAGAAGCACTGTTAATTAGAAGTTTTCTGCTGGGAAAACTAACAAGATAAAAAGTGCCCCTTGAATTTTACTTTTGTTGTAATGACATCTTACAGTGATTTACTGTTAAGGAAACATTCTAACAATACAATTAAGATAGGGATCTTTTCTTTGGAGGAAGGGGATAAATATGGAGCACAACAGGAAGAACTGAATGAATAATCTTCATAGAGATCCTGGTCACAGATTTGGCTCTTTGTATTTGACACACTAATAGAGAGCCTGCAACAGGTTTTTATTCAGGCATGGTAACCTATTTCCATTCATTTCACTCAAGCCTGGGCTATGATTTATGATTAATCATACTGAAAGAAAATGGAGCAGATACTTTACAGCTTTACAGATACAAAAGCTGCAAAGACTTTAAATCCCTGTTATAACAAAGAAACACTAATAAATATGCCAGCATTAAAGCCACCGCTCACTGCTATTTATAATTAGAGAATTAACCAACCCATCTAAAACATGATGGGTATTAAATAACAAGATCAGGATAATTATGCAGATCTTTACAGAAAGCGTCGGACAACTGGACGAGCAGCACCTTGTGCAAAGTAAAAACAATCACACCCCACCACACACACACACAAAACCAAGATACGTTAAAAAACAAAAGAATGCAATAGCCACCACAGATTCAGAAGAATCTAAAGAGGAAGATGCCTGTTCTTCATGAAGTACTTTGTAGAAGGAGGCAGAAAAATGTAACTATACCATACCATTTAATGAATTAATAAACAAACAAAAATCCCTGCTGAAGTTAAGTCTAGCTCAGGTATTTAAAGAGGACCAAAGAAGAAACTCTTTCAATGAAAGAGGTCACCACTTTCAAGTGCCACAGTGCTCTGGAGGTTAATGTGGAGACTGAGAATACATTTGCCATGCTCAGCACCATCACTAACTTCTCTGCTCCAGCAATCAAGCAACAGTTATAAAACAGTTTCAAAAGAGAAACCTATGATTCCACTTGAAATTAAGAACAGCCAGTGACAATTTGTACTTCCCAGTGAAGGCTAGTGATTTCATCTCAGGAAGTATTTAGTTGTCTGGAAAGCATCTGCTACCCCCATGTACAGCAATGAGTTAGCAGAAGATACTATCTTTACTCACAAATCCTAATCCAAACATGCTCACACTGCTCACAATATCTCCACTTACAGAGAGATAAACAATAATTTATCTGTCTTAATTTTATTTTATTCTTTAAAACTTTGTTTTGGAAATACTGACTGATGAACGCAACTGAACTTGCACAAAGACTGTAGTTTTATACTTCTTCACATTAACCTTTTTCATTATTTCCCTCTGTTTCTTGTGACAAAAGACTACAAACTAGACCATCAGCTTTCAAAAGAGGGCATTTCGGACATTGATTTGAAAATTGGTTTGCAACTGTACCATCAGAAAACCATCAATCTGACTTGCAGAAGGAGAGATTATAAATGATACTAATACTGTTGTCTGGATATTTTCTTGCATCAAAGTACTTGTACAAATGTTAAGAAATGATAAGAATTGGAAAAAAAAGAAGACACTGTAAAAATAGCAAAGGTATATAAAAACAAACAAGAAAATGGCTTTCGGTGTTGTCTGTTGTTTCAGATAAAATCTTCATCTTAATCTGGCTAAGAATTGAATGAACTTCCAACATGGTTAAATTACTACTTACTGCTCCAGGTTAACCAGATGAAACTGGATTAACCCCCTATCATATCTTACTTGCAAGCTTAACAGTTTTGTTTTGTTTTACAATAAACAAGCATACAAACATTAACTATTCCAATGATGCTGATTCATTCCTCAATCTTGCTAGTCAAGAAAGGCCTTTTGTTTTGCCTAGATCAAGTAGTGTGCAATCAAAGTAGCAAATAAACCTTTACAAAGCTGATATGCAAGAACTCATGGCTTTAGATAAGATAATTTAAAACAACTATCACCATTACAAGATATGGGATTTAAACAAGAAATGTTAACAATCAGTTAGGAGAGTAATCATTCTCAGAATTAACTTAAAATATTCCTCAAATATGTTACGCTGCTCATAAAAGTTTCCATCTAAATTGCCATCCAGCCACTGGACTGAGCATTATCTCCTGAATTTTTCATTATTAGAAGAAAACACCATGAGAAGTGGACTAGACACACAGTGTCCATAATAGCAAGGTAACAACAAAAACAAGATGATGGTGACTTTGACAATAGGGCAAGGAAGAAAAAAAGGCAGAAAAAGCAAAATTAATTTTTAAAGAGGAATGGAGAACAAGGTCCACTAGAAGCTATTTTAAGACTTAACAGGAACTTCACTGACTTTTATAAAACCTGTTCAATTTTCCTATCGGGAAAAAACAAAGAATCCATAATGCTGTCACACTGGAGAGACGAGTGAGCTGTCTGGGATGTTCGATTTAATACCATAAAAATACAATAAGACTTTGTTGTTACTGGAAAATATGCCCTGGCAAAAATGTTTTTCAAGGAAACATTACTTTTTTTCCCCTTCTAATTCGAATACCCTCTAGACACCATTTGGGTAATACAGCATCATTTCCACCCCACAGCATTGAGGGGTAATGTAGAGATATGAGAAGACACATGTGGTTTGCTCAGTTATACAGAACTGTGAAGCCAAGCAGCCAGTCCCTCTATATCACGCATTTCTCTGAGGCTTTCCATTCTGAACCAGGAATCTGCAACAACTCCTCCTCCTCACATAGGGTTAAAGACAGGTACATGACTATGTGCAGTAAGATGCGTGACCCTGAGGCAGCCTATGCAGCGCTCAGCTCTTTCAAACACGCAATACCTCACCTGCACCCAAACATCAGCTGGAAGGGCTTATTTGGGTCATTAAAAAATCTTGAACATCCACTTTTGGTTGCATTAATCTGCACGTAATCCAAAGAGACCATACTATAATTCAGTGAGTAAACAAAAGGCACTATCTTAAAAATCTAAGCATGACTAACTGGTCAACACTGGGGAAACAATTAGGTAGCAGAAAGTGATCTAGTGCACAAGAACGTACTGAACTGAGTTCACAGCTGCATGATGTCACAACCCACCTCTGAATTGACAGCATACGCTCATAACTCAGCTCTGGTACCACGAAACCAAGTAAGACTGAACAAAAACAGCTCTATAACTTGTGGGAAGAAAAGCAATTCAAACTTGGCATTTTGTGCCTCTGATTTTCCTAATTGTAGTTATTTATTTCTCACTATACAACTTTTTTTCTCCAGCAGTCTGGGCAAACCTCTTCCCCACATGCATTTCAGAAATGAAAATATACTCATCTGAGTTCTTTTTTCAATTACCTGATCAAGTACAGAAAAAGAAAAGAGTTCTTTTTCAAATCAATTAACAGATTATTTGGAAATTTACATTTCCAAAAGTCTCTGATTTGAATGTCTAGAGTTACAGACTTGATTTTTTAAGTCAAAGTAAGGAATTATTGTTTGTTGGTTTCCTAAATTTCAATGCCTTTACCATTAATCACTCACTAGGGTTCCAGTAAACATTCAGCAACGAAAGATGACCACACCAGAAACCATTTTAGAAGTCCAATTATAATCAGCATAAAATGGATTTGGCTCCAATTTCCAATAATTGTGGAGCTTAAATTTTCACATGCCACTATAAAATGTCCAGAAATTTGTCGTTGCTGGTTACCATGTCAAATTTAACAAGGAATCACGAGAAAGCAATCCCAAAAGACTGCAACCAGTCATTTTATTCCAATTTGCTGATTCACTGAATTGAAAACATTTTTCTGAGTCATTTCCAATATCAAAATGTTTTTACTGATGTCAGCTAGGTTCCCAATGAAAATCTCAGTCTGGGACTGGGGCCTAATAACACCCTGCTCCCAAGAAACCTCAGGGGAGTCCTATTTTTCAGAAGGTTTCCAAAGGCCTTGAGGGAAACCAACTTTCAAAAATCTTCCAGAAGATGAAATTACTGTTCTCCACTTAGTTATATATCAGAAACAAGCATGTGTGTATAAGAATTTGTGGTAAGATGGAGAACAGAAAGGGAAGGGGCTTAAGCCATATGTGTTAACACTTTTTTGATCTTTTCCTGCCTAGAAAGACAAAGGGATAGCTTGGGGAAATCAGAATACACCACTGATTTCCATGCACTTTTAGAACTGTTCTAGAAGTGATTTCAGTGATGTTAATATGACATAAGAAATACTCATGGGACATCTTTTTTCACATATATGGTTACCCTCCTATGGAGCCAAGAAAGAATTAAATAATCCAACTTTCAAGATGAGTCACCATTTTATGGGTCTCTGTAAGATTAACAGTCATTAGAGGCATTATAGGTTGGTTGGACATTTTTTTTTCCTTCCTCACTCCCAGAAAAGCACTTATTGACTTGGTACTTCTAGTATATGTTACCAAATGGAACTGTCAGACTTCACAAACTGCTTGATAGCAAGTTTGTGAAGCCTATCATAGCAATGATACCACTGCAAAGTGAACTACACTTTCAATGGAAATAACAAGGATTACCCATTAATATAGTCCTTCAAACAATGAATGCTATCTTGAGTACTATTTCCTTTTCCTCCTGGTTACACTGATGGACAAATATACTTTCTTATATGTGTGCCTATGTATATACAGTCATAGATTCATAGAATGGCTTGGGTTACAAGGGTCCCAAAAATCAAGTTTCAAGTATAGGCAGACTTGCCAGCCCCTTGATCAAGTACTAGATCAGAATGCCCAGGGCCCCAACCAACCTGGCCTTTAACACCTCCAGGGATGGGACATCCACAACCTCTCTGGGCAAACTGGTCCAGTACCTCACCATTCTCTCAGTAAAAACGTCCCCCTGACATCTAATCTAAATCTCCCTTCCTTTAGTTTAAAACCATTCCTCCCTGTCCTATACAAGCCCATATAAGCTGAGCTCTCTCTCATATTGTAGGCAACCAAGAAATCCTGTATATTAAAAAACTTCAGCAGCTCCTCACCAATGATTAAATTTTGTTTACAGAGCTGCATTGCCTTTACTGCTATATAATTTCTTTCTCTTTAGAATGAGAAGGATATTTTTTCCTTTTCCAGAAGACACATTAGATAAACTTTAAACTTGTACCCACTTTCAAAGGAAAAATATTTGTCCTACACAAAGCCTCCATTCAGAGTCCCTGTTTTTACTACAGAAAGAAAAATAGCTGTGTCCTAGATAATTTGTTCATGTATGCCAATAAAAGCACATTGGATTAGAGCCAGTACTTCTGGCAAACACCCAAGGACTTCTCAAAACCTAAGAAAAGCTGAACACTTGTTTTCTCTACTTTTTATCCTTTTTCTGTACACTATTCCCAGTACTTATTAATTGTTTACATTAAATGTATCTTTATACTACTGTGAGAATAAATTAAAGGAGGAAAACGAGTCTAAAGAATACAATAAATGCTTTTAAAGAAGCTCTTACATGAAAAAAATGCTTTCAGATATCTTTGTAGGTTTCAAGTCTTAAGTACACGGTTCTCTTGAATTCCACTCTATGTAAAAAAGTTAAAAGCACATATATTCATATTTTAGAGGTAGATATAATTAACAAACATACTGAAAAATATGCTTAGAAACCTACACTTCCATGTAGGACTCCAGTCCAGATGCTTGTTGTTCAACCTAGGGCAGAGTCTGTGCAGAACCAGATTGCACAAGAACCTGAAGAAAGTTTTTGGAAACTATGCAGATCACTGAGGATTTTATTGTGCCCAAGTACTTACCCCAAATCCAGTGTTTTTCTAAACAGTTTCACAGAATCATACAAAACTGGGCATCTCCCATCCTAAGGGTAGGAACAACTGTGCCAAGACACTTCCCAAAAGATGCTTGCCCAACTTCTCCCTTGGGAACACCAGCAAGAGAGGCTAAAAGCCAAGTCTGGGGGATCCCATGGGCTCATTAGCCTTACTCTTGAAAAAGATCTTCTCAATAAATACTCTAGATCATTGTTGCAGTTTAAACACAGTTGATACTGCTTCTATTCACAGCATGTGAAAGAAATACATTAGCTTAATAATCGTAAAAAATAAAAGTCAATAACAATATGCACCCAATCAGTGCTAAAATGGGTTTAAAAAAAATCCTCTTCCTCAGTCTGGGTCAATAAAGAAGAGTTGGGTCACTGTGACCTCCTGTATCTTTTATAACTTAACACACGTAACAGCACTGCAAAGGGAATACAAGGATGATGTCTCATGCACACCATCTCACTTGTTTTTCCAACTAAGCCATCCAAAGTAAGCAGACGTATTTTCCCAAAGGAGTCCACTAGGCAAGTTTTTAGGGGAAAGAAAAAGTATTACTGTTACTTCATCTATATATTATCTTTCATTATCTCAGTGTTTTTCTAAACCATATCCCCTTGCTTCTTCAACTTTGCATAACCTCTTCTCTTTCCTCATATTGTTTAATTCAGCCTTATGCTCTCCTCCTCCTTTTCCTTTTGTCATGAACATCTACAGCAGTATTTCAAGAAAGAAGAAGACAAGTACAGTCCCCACAGGTCCCTCATGATGTCAAGGCCTTTGAGAAAGTCACTCAGCTTGCTATCAGCATCATGACTATCCTCATCTGTCTGATTGGGTTGGATGACCACAGAGGTAATTAACACTGACAGCTATAAATACCATATTTCCCAACACAGATTGCAAAAGCATTAGAGAGGTGGGTTGATTTTTTTTGTAAATAGATTTTGTTACTTATACTTTCCAACTATTGTTTTAAACATTTTAAACGTTTTCTTCATGAGCCAAACAGGTAGTATTGAAGAGAATCCCTACCTCAAACTGGTATTTTGTGAAAGGCTTGGAGAACAGAGGCTCATTTTCCTGTTTCTCACCCACTACCTTGCACTCTAAACAGGCCTGAATGACTTCATAAATTCTTTTCGTTCTCTCCAGATTTGCCCTTACTTCAACATGTACATACCTCATATCCACATTACGTTACCGATATGCTCACCACATCTTATTGCAAAGAGAGGTCACAAGATTATAGAAAGCCTCCAATGATGTGCTGTCCATGTGTAGTAAGTTCAATACCCATAGCCAGAGGCATTGGCACAATTAATTTCTAGCCAAGCTAACTACCTTTGTGCCCTTTATGGAAGGGAAAACAGCATGGCTGGAGTCCAGCACACTGAAGGTGACATTTCAGCAAAGTACACATCCAAAAAATATGCTTTCTTTGCTATTATTCAGATTTGTGACTTAGTTCTTCCAAACAGAATTGAACTGCAGGCAGTACCACTCTCTCAGGTGATCTTAATGAGAGATATATGTATCCATTTTTTCTAAAAGTAGCATAAGAAATAAAACCAGTACCAGCTAGGTGCTCTCATCAGCCCAGGGACATCAAAGATTACAGGGATTACAACCTGTTTCCTGCTATCAGACTGCTCACTTGGGCATGGGTCGTGGCTGCTTTCCAATCCTGCTGGAGCAGTACCTCTTGAAAATCTTGTGCCCAAAGGAAAAAAGGGAACAGATGAGGCACAGGAGAGTCCTGTGAGGGCACAAACAGCCTTCCCTTCTGCTCCTGAAGGATCCACACTTATGGATCCTCTTCTACCCCACCAGAACTGCAGTACAGAACACAAATCACATCTGGTCATGCAAGACCCTTGGGAGGGCCCTCAGTTTGGACTTTCATACTTGGCTAAAGAAAAGGCACAGAGGGTTTCAGCTGTCAGCCTCGAGACATGTTAAAACCAATACACATTTGGAGAAAAAATTACTACTGGTTCTCTAGAGATAAAGAAAAAGCACATGCTCTTTAGGCTCAAATAATGGCATTCAGGACAAATAATCTCAAAACTCTTTATCGTTTCTGACAGATCGTGCCTTGTTGTCCCTATCTTCCTAGTGAAGAACGAAGCAACTCAGTTTTGAAGAATTTCCAGAATATCTGCATGCCTCTGCAAGGAACTTAATAGACAGAGACTGTGGGGAAGGAGAGTGTCCATTATCATGTAATAGAAATCCCACCAGGCATCCAAACATCTGGTGCCCAGGTGAGCACCAGAAACTCCGGTGCAGATAACAGCTGGGTTTTGGCCTCACTCCTCAGCCTGCACAGAATCTTTCTGTGCTTATCACCATTTCATGGTAGCTAAAAGCAGAAGCATCAGCTTGACAGCCACCACACTCTTGCTTTAGCCTGGTGCATCTCAAAGCTCAAGCAACACCAAACACCCACTTTGCTTGTAATCATTAGCAGAAGCAGCAATGTAACTGCAACACCCATGACCAGAGGGCACTGGCCCACCACCTGGTCAGGATGAAGTGCCCCAGAAGCACACATCCAGCAGCAGCAACAGCCGTCCTTTGAAACTCCTGATATTCACGGCACAGCCTCTTCTCAGCAATGAAGTTAAAAGCACCAAATTGCAGCAGATTGCACTTTCTTTGAGTGGTTAACCAGCAAGTCTTTAAATTGTGTTCTATATACGATAGGAAGGATGCTCTAATGTGTCTTTTTTGAGAGGTGATGAGATGCTTTTGAACTTGCTCCTGAAATGGAAGAATGGGCAATGTGATGTCATGTACTTTGCACTTCCTTAATACCAGGCTGTTCTTACCAGTGCTCCTCTTTGTGTCATGCTTTAGTGCATCCTGAACAAGGATAATACACAGGATACACAAAGCAATATAGAAGTTAATGTCAAACTGACTGCAAATGCTTTTCCGGAGATGATTTCCAAAACGGTCCAAGTTGAGGCAAGGAAAGGAAGAAATCCCTCACTCATGAGTCAGGCTGTTGGCCCAAGCACACAGTGTTTCGTTAGTCAGAAACATCTTTTGGACACCCCCGGCTCAGGAGCAGAGGGCTACAAGGGAGGGAGGGAACAACCAAAGCTCCAGATTTGTGAACTTTCACTCTGTGAAGGAGAATGCACAGAACTTGATGAATTCGGGACATATTTCAAACCACAGGGAAACTTTAAGCAGTAGAATGAGGTTTTGAGTATTTTTGAATTATCTAGAGAGAAATGCATCTCTAAACTATAATATATTTTGCCTACTGTCCACATCTCACTAAATTGAATTCAGCTGTGTTCCTCCCTCCAAAGCCTACAAAGAAGGGCAGTCAAAAAATCTCACTTCCACCATTTTTTAAATATTAATATTATTATCATTTTTTTTAAGATCCCTGGTTTACTGCAGAAAACAAACACTGTAAAGGTGATCGCTAATACAGGAAATACTTGAAGCTACAGCTCAATACTTAAAATCAAATTTTTAGAAAAGGAGGAAAAGGAAGTCCACAAGGTTACCAAAACTCTTGAAAAACCCTGTTAGGACAGGAAGGAAAAATCAGAACTATTTAGAAGTGGGATGTAACACATTACTGAGATGGATACTGCCTGAAAACTGGAATCATTTTTCAATCAACTACAAGATATCCAAACCGTTAGCATGAATTAGAAGGGAAAGAGCATTTTAAAGAGAGCATCAAGAGATGCAAACCAGTCTCTTTCCAAATGAAAGCTATCGTTTCCCTTTTTCAGACCTACCCTTTCCAGAGAGTGGAAAGAGGGTAAAGGAACCACAAATCAATCAATTGCCCAGATTCCATCAGCCTGTTTTTATTACTGATTTTGAAAAGTGTTAACATTTCAGGAGAATCAGGAGATTTGCGTACAGCAGGATGATTCTCAGAAGAAAAACATGGTGTGAGTAATATTTGTGCACACGCTGGTACAGTCAGCTGGACGTTTTTGTCATCTTTAACACTCAGTTCCAAATGCTGCGGTAAATAATTTATTTCAACACAATATGCTTGCTCCCAGGATTAAATCCCACACTGGATAACTTGAGCACTCCTGTACACGGATCACTCTGCTCAGAACTCCCCAGAACACCTAACTCAAAAACCTAAACCAGAAGAGACTGGCACTCTTCGAATACTCCAAACTCACAGTGAAGTTTTAGAAAGGAAATTTACTCTTTCCAGAGATTTGCAATCTCCCTCTTCCTTCTCTGCTCTTAAAAATACACACCCTCCCCTGATTCTTCCTCAACACCTTTTCTTTAGACATAAAGGAAAAACATCTCAAGCGCCAATGTCAGGTTGTTTGAGAATGGAACTTCACAGCTTTGACAAATTTTAAGAATTAAAAAAAAAAAAAAGGAGAGAGTGAACTTGAGAGCCTATTCCTATTTTAAGTTGCTAGGCCACGCTGGAATAGAAGTCTGCCTATTCTGCAGCTATACCAACATTTCTTTAAAGATATTTTATCTGTGTATTGTGGTTACCCTGCTATATACATTAAAAAAAAAAAAGTATAGTCAGCGTTTAATTTTTATTTGTTTTGACTACCATATATAAAGAGTCTCTGGGAAGTGAATTAGTCAGATGTTAACTGTTATAATGTTGCAACTAGAAACCACCCAGGTTCAGTGAGGGCTCCACGGAGGTATAGTTTAATAATTTACAGTTTATTTCATGATAGTCTAGATTCCAAGGTTATTTATCACCAAGAATGAATACAAGTCACTGGTTTCTATTTTTGTAGTGCAGCCATTAGCACTTAGCAAGAGCAGCAAGGTGAGTAGGAGGAGATATCCACCCTTAAACAGCAGAAAGAGATGGACTTTATGAGCTAGAAAAATACTAGAGGACAAGTATATCTATTTAGAATTACAGAACAACCTAGGTTGGAGGTGACCTCAATGATCATCCAGTTCCAATCCCTCTGACACAGGCACAGTTGCCAGACAGTTTTAAAAGCAGGTACCTTCAAAATGAGAAGGATTGACACGTTGTCACTTCTTTACTGAAACTTCAAACAGCAGAGGTTATTGGGAATGCACCAGCAGCTCCTCAAGCCCATCAGCAGGAGCTGATACTTGAGCTCAACAGGGGCAACTGCAGCCACCCCATTAGGCCCTCTGCCCACAGGAGACGTCACACACCAGCCCTTGAGTGACAGTGGTTGTGAACCATGTGGCCATGCCCAGCCATGGGGTTTCCTACCACAGGATCCTCTCCAGATTAGCAATGCAGTAAGAATACACCCCTTGAGCAAAGTCCAAAGGTTTCAGAAACAATATACCTGGGAGAAGGGGCAGCAATATTAGCTGGCACTGGCTTATGAAACAACAAAATGACACACATGGTTGGCAGGAACCTTGGCAGCCAACTCTGCCAAAGCAGACCACAGCTGGAGGGTGTACCCAACAGTGCAGAACGACCTGCTTGCCACCATCCCCAGAGACAAGGAAACCTGAAACTGGTGACTGTGCTTTATGGTTTTGGCTAGATGTCATCTCAAGTGCATCTAGATTTGCGTATTTATTGCAGGAACCTCCATAACCCTAAAGGAATCTCCCTCTCCATACACGAAGAGAGTATTTCTTCCTACTCCTATGCTTAGAAGAAAAAAAAAAAAAAAAAAGAGGAAAAAAAATAGTGAAAACTAAGGCAGAGTTCAGGGTAATATTTAGGTTCTCTATGGCATGGCTTGTGTGGACAGCATGCACCACTGGAACCAGCACCCTCACAAGCTCCCAGAGGGACAATCTGGATAGCTTGCAAAGAGGATCCAAGAAAACTCCAAGTGGCACAGAACTTGGATGAAGTTTCAGACTGGGGATATGTAACTTAATAATACATATATTACAAATATAAATGAAAAAAGCACAATCTTCAGCATTTATCTTCCAAACTAACTAAATAAATAAATAAAGGTTGTTTCAGATCAAATAATCAAATATTAGGTAATTAAAGCAGATATCAGAGGTATAAAACATGTACTAGTCCTGTGTTGATTTCACCTTTGGTCTAGTATTCGTACCATTTTAGATTTGTACTTATTTTTCAAATAAGTAAAAGGAAAAAAGTAAAAGGAACAAAAAGCAACAAAAATTATGTTATGTACTAGTACATAATGATGTACACTGGACTACAAATACATAAGCATTTATGAGGGTACATATCGTTATAGACAACAATGATATCTTATGCCATGTGATGACAGCAACAAAACAAATTCCTGGTTTCATGAAGAATGAAAGTTCAGTGATTCAAAAGCATAACAAGTCAACTGCAAAATGAATAAAATGCAGATGTATCACTGAGATAAAGTTTACTGTAGAAAGTTTCATTCTAGTGAATAAACGGGATCACTGTGTTGTTACTGAGCTGTTTCTAAATGGGCATAAAGCTCTATCAGCATGTTAATGAGCTATTAGAGATGGTAAAAAAGCTACAGACCAATCCTTTTTTTAACCTTGCTTTTATCCCCATACACAATACTTCCGTATCTTTAGCACTTTAGCATTGCAGCTTGCGCTCTTTTCTGAAGAGTTAAGAACAAGAATATTCAACAGAATTCATTCAAGATATAAACATAGACCTTTATTCCTAGTATCTATCAAATATATAGTGGTGACCCTTAGAATATCAGCCTACAAGAGTCTTACATTGAAAAAGAAAGCCACATGCTTAACTCCCCTCTATCTTTCAGCTTGTAAGTCACCTGTTGTTTTCTGACTCTACTACACTCACCAGTTCATTGGCTTGCAGCATCTACTCCGTAAATGCATTACGCTTACTGGCCTGGTATATATTACAGAATAATTAGCATTTGCAATGACCTCTAGACGTCATGCAGTCCAACCTGCTACTCAAAACAACTTTGAAGCTAGTCCAGGATGTGATCTATGAGTTGTATAATACAATCACAATTGAATGTATAGATCCCAATTGTTGTATAATACAATCACTATGACTCCTCAAGCCACAATACAGTCAGCAAGTGATCATAAATTAACTCCTCAGTGCCAGTAAAATAAACTCTTCCATCTTGGTCTCGCATTTACAACCCATCACATCTGAATAGGATCAAGAGCAGAAGTAAAGAGCTTGGAAAGAGCACAGGTGCCCATCTGTGAATGACATCCAGTTCAACTTTTAGGAAACTTGTTTGGGCAAATGGGCTGTTGACAGAGAGATAGAGTAAGGGCAGAAAGCTGCAGGAGCAGAGGAGAAAGGTGGACAGTGTATGGGTGGAAGGGCTGGGGCCAGAAGTCAAAGGAGCATTTCTCTGGAGGAAAACAGCACAGCTTAGTTGGCTGATACATGGAGAAGTTCTTGTAAATCCATTAAGTATGGCCTGCATGGTCCCTGGCGACTCAGAGATCCCACTTCAGGAAGACATCTGTATTCACAACAGCCTTGCCACAGCTGTTCATACACTCCCCTTAACTGAGGCCTCACCATGGGGCTGGGGAGGAGAGTGGTTGGGTTACAACAAACGCCGTCCTCTGGCACAGAACACAGAATGAATGTTTACTATCTCGAACAGACAATCTGTCAAGTTGTAAAGTGATGTCATAATTTTGGATTAGTGTAATTCACATATAGATTTATTCATGTATATGTAAAGATATATATACATGTGTATATATATCATATACACACACATACATATATATTCAAAGACAGATATTTAAATAAGAATTATAGTCCCTCAATAAGCCTTGATATGTTTGGCTTTGCCTACACACTGAAGCTGCAGGAAGCATCTATGCCAAGTGCAGCAGGCTGTACATTACTTAATGGTTCAAACATCCTACACCACAGTTTGTCATAATTCCCACATGCAGGAACAAACCTCGTAAAGCTCAGGATATTGTTGAAAGCAAACTGCTTGGAAGGTAGAAAAAAAACAGGAATAAGTCTTGCTGTTCATATTGTGACCATATGGGCTAATTGAGTAACTGCTGCTTCACCACCACCACCAAGGTTCTGAGCAAATTCCAGACACTATAGCAAATCATACTGCTTACAACCCCCAGTGACCATAGCAGTTCCCANCTCCTCAGTGCCAGTAAAATAAACTCTTCCATCTTGGTCTCGCATTTACAACCCATCACATCTGAATAGGATCAAGAGCAGAAGTAAAGAGCTTGGAAAGAGCACAGGTGCCCATCTGTGAATGACATCCAGTTCAACTTTTAGGAAACTTGTTTGGGCAAATGGGCTGTTGACAGAGAGATAGAGTAAGGGCAGAAAGCTGCAGGAGCAGAGGAGAAAGGTGGACAGTGTATGGGTGGAAGGACTGGGGCCAGAAGTCAAAGGAGCATTTCTCTGGAGGAAAACAGCACAGCTTAGTTGGCTGATACATGGAGAAGTTCTTGTAAATCCATTAAGTATGGCCTGCATGGTCCCTGGCGACTCAGAGATCCCACTTCAGGAAGACATCTGTATTCACAACAGCCTTGCCACAGCTGTTCATACACTCCCCTTAACTGAGGCCTCACCATGGGGCTGGGGAGGAGAGTGGTTGGGTTACAACAAACGCCGTCCTCTGGCACAGAACACAGAATGAATGTTTACTATCTCGAACAGACAATCTGTCAAGTTGTAAAGTGATGTCATAATTTTGGATTAGTGTAATTCACATATAGATTTATTCATGTATATGTAAAGATATATATACATGTGTATATATATCATATACACACACATACATATATATTCAAAGACAGATATTTAAATAAGAATTATAGTCCCTCAATAAGCCTTGATATGTTTGGCTTTGCCTACACACTGAAGCTGCAGGAAGCATCTATGCCAAGTGCAGCAGGCTGTACATTACTTAATGGTTCAAACATCCTACACCACAGTTTGTCATAATTCCCACATGCAGGAACAAACCTCGTAAAGCTCAGGATATTGTTGAAAGCAAACTGCTTGGAAGGTAGGAAAAAAACAGGAATAAGTCTTGCTGTTCATATTGTGACCATATGGGCTAATTGAGTAACTGCTGCTTCACCACCACCACCAAGGTTCTGAGCAAATTCCAGACACTATAGCAAATCATACTGCTTACAACCCCCAGTGACCATAGCAGTTCCCAGCAAATTGAATACATTTCTCCTTCCCCCTTTCCTCTCTGCAGAACAGCTGAATGACCACAGAAGTGGGGAAGGTCAGTGCAGATGAGAAAAAAATGTTTAAAACACTGTTTCACTACTTGATTTTAAGCACTAAGTTAACATTTCAGAAGGAAGTCCACACTTATTAAAAATGTCTTTGACTTAAAAGAAGACATTGAAGTTTCAGGAATTCTTCCTACAAGTCAAGTGAGCAATAGCACAAACATCTCAAAACTGTCAAACTGAAAATGAAACAAATACAATGCTAAACAAAGCAATACACAGATGGTATTAGGAAGAGGATGGGGAGAGTTCAAACCTCACATACTCTTCACTTTGCAAAGTACCATAAATTATTTCATTCTCTTGCAGGTCACATTTAAGGTTTGGTTTCTATTTTTGCCCTTTCTTTAGCTTCTTATTCGGCAAGTAAGCACAAGTTCCTGAGGTTCAGAAGTGTTGAACTTCATGAGGCTCTCCTGAGCCCACTGCTCAAGCCTGTCTAGGTCTCTCTAGATGTCATCCAATCCCTCAAGAACGTTGACCACACCACACAGCTTGGTGTACTTCACAAACTTGATGAGGGTGCGCTCAATCCCGCTGTCCACGTCATTGATAAAGATATTAAAGAACATCAGTCCCAGTACTGACCACTGAGGGACACCATTCATCACTGATCTCAGTCTGGACACTGAGCCTTTGATCACCATGCTCTGGGTTTGATTGTTAATCAAACAGTCCACCTGTCAAATTTGTAACTTTCCAATTTGGAGAGAATTATGTGGGGGNCCTACACACTGAAGCTGCAGGAAGCATCTATGCCAAGTGCAGCAGGCTGTACATTACTTAATGGTTCAAACATCCTACACCACAGTTTGTCATAATTCCCACATGCAGGAACAAACCTCGTAAAGCTCAGGATATTGTTGAAAGCAAACTGCTTGGAAGGTAGAAAAAAAACAGGAATAAGTCTTGCTGTTCATATTGTGACCATATGGGCTAATTGAGTAACTGCTGCTTCACCACCACCACCAAGGTTCTGAGCAAATTCCAGACACTATAGCAAATCATACTGCTTACAACCCCCAGTGACCATAGCAGTTCCCAGCAAATTGAATACATTCCTCCTTCCCCCATTCCTCTCTGCAGAACAGCTGAATGACCACAGAAGTGGGGAAGGTCAGTGCAGATGAGAAAAAAATGTTTAAAACACTGTTTCACTACTTGATTTTAAGCACTAAGTTAACATTTCAGAAGGAAGTCCACACTTATTAAAAATGTCTTTGACTTAAAAGAAGACATTGAAGTTTCAGGAATTCTTCCTACAAGTCAAGTGAGCAATAGCACAAACATCTCAAAACTGTCAAACTGAAAATGAAACAAATACAATGCTAAACAAAGCAATACACAGATGGTATTAGGAAGAGGATGGGGAGAGTTCAAACCTCACATACTCTTCACTTTGCAAAGTACCATAAATTATTTCATTCTCTTGCAGGTCACATTTAAGGTTTGGTTTCTATTTTTGCCCTTTCTTTAGCTTCTTATTCGGCAAGTAAGCACAAGTTCCTGAGGTTCAGAAGTGTTGAACTTCATGAGGCTCTCCTGAGCCCACTGCTCAAGCCTGTCTAGGTCTCTCTAGATGTCATCCAATCCCTCAAGAACGTTGACCACACCACACAGCTTGGTGTACTTCACAAACTTGATGAGGGTGCGCTCAATCCCGCTGTCCACGTCATTGATAAAGATATTAAAGAACATCAGTCCCAGTACTGACCACTGAGGGACACCATTCATCACTGATCTCAGTCTGGACACTGAGCCTTTGATCACCATGCTCTGGGTTTGATTGTTAATCAAACAGTCCACCTGTCAAATTTGTAACTTTCCAATTTGGAGAGAATTATGTGGGGGACCATGTCAAAAGCCGTACTGAAGGCCAGACAGATGACACCAGTGGCTTCTCCCTCATCCACTGAAGTATTTACGCCACCATAGAACAGCTCTAGGTTGGTCAGGCAGGACTTGCACTTGATGAAACCACACTACTTATGTCATATCACATCTCACTCTTACATGTGCTTTAGCATAGCTTACAGATGGGTCTGTTCCACAGTCTTCCCCTGTGCAGAGGTGAGGTTTATAGGCTGGTAGTTCCCTGGGTTGTCCCTTCTATCCTTCTTAAAAGTTGGTACAACCTTGCCTTTTCTCTAGTCACCAGGCACTTCATCTGACCATCATGACTTTTCAAATGTTTTTGAGAGTTGCTTGGTGATTACATCAGCTAATTCCCTCAGGATTCCAGGACACATCTCACTGGGACCCATAAATTACTTGATGTTCAGGTTTCTCAGGTGGTTGAAAACCTGATCTTTGCATATGGTGGGGGGGGATGGATATTGTTCCCCCAGTCCCCAGCTTCTGACACGTGCTCAAGGAGTGTGTGAAAAGCAGCTGCCAGTGAAGACTGAGGCAGAAAAGTTCTTCAGTAACTCAGCCTTCTCCTTGTCTGTTGTTACCAGCCTGCCTGTACTGCTCATTAGGAGAGTATGCATTCTTGGGTTATCCTATTCTGATATACCTTTAGAAGCCTTTCTTACTCCTCTTTTCACCTCTTGCCTAGCCCGTTTCCAGTTGGGCCTTGGCCTTCCTGATCCTATCCCTACAACAGACTAGGAGAATCCTTATACTCCTCACAAGGTACCTATCCCTGCTTCTTGCCCTCCTTCATCACCCATCCCTTCTGAACAGCTTTTAGCTGTTGATAGTCACAATTTAGTCATGGGTTCAGGTTTCAGTGATGGCAATTATGTCATGGTTTTCTAGAAGCATGGTGACTTCCAACTCCTGTTTGTTTCACAAGCTGTGTACATTGGTATAGAGGTACCCCAGCTGGGTAAATGGCTGGATAAAGAACTGGTTGAAGGTCTGAGCCCAGACAGTGGTGGAGAATGGATTTAAANTTTGTTTCACAAGCTGTGTACATTGGTATAGAGGTACCCCAGCTGGGTAAATGGCTGGATAAAGAACTGGTTGAAGGTCTGAGCCCAGACAGTGGTGGAGAATGGATTTAAATCCAGCTGGTGACCAGTCACAAGTGGTGCTCCCCAGGGGTCCATACTGCGGCCTGTCCTCTTCAGTATCTTTACTAATGACCAGGATGAGAGCATTGAGTGCACCCTGAGTAAGTGTGAAGGTGACATGTTGATGACCATGTTGAGGGACGTGGTTTAGTAAGAACTATTGGTGATAGATCAACAGTTGGATTGGATGATCTTAGAGGTCTTTTCCAACCTTCTATGATTCTATGGCCTTGGTGCCTTCTCAGAGAATAATTCCTTAATTTCTCTGAAGTACTTCATTTGAGTTTCCCTATTGTCTTCTCCTATTGCCTCAGTGGTCCCTGGCTCATGGTCGTAAGATTTCAGATGTGCTGCAGTGTTGCCAGCACAACTCAGAGCAGCAGGTTGAGGGCCTCCACGAGCACCCTGTCCCCCTAACCTAACTGTGATGTCCCACAACTTGTCAGGGGCAGGCTCACTATTACCCAGCTCTTCCTTCAAACCTAGTTTAAAGCTCTGCCAATAAGACCTGCTAGCTTTTCCCCAAGGACTCTCTTCCCCTTTGAGAAAGGTAAAACTGAACTCACTACTTTTTGCATGTCTAAAGACAGAGAAGTTAAAATCAAACGAAGCATCTGAAAACCCCGTGCTTGTCTTGTGCTATGCTCTAGCTTGCTACAGGCCGACTATTGTTTTATCTCTGGCATTTTATCAACAGTCCAGGGTAGCATACAAATAACTTCATGGAATAGCAAGTTTCTTTGAATCTATGTGATTAATATTGAATAATGGGGAAAAAAATGTGTGAAATAGCCTTTAAAAGCAGGTTTGAAATACTTTTCTGAATGCAGTTTCTCCACAAATGGGTTTACACTTCACTTCTTCTGCAGGAGTACTATCTTCAAAATAAATATAAAGTGCTTTGAGAGTAAAGGCAGCAGTTCTGCTCTGACAAGTAACAACATAAAAAAGGCATCTCCTCACTCAGCAAATCTGGCTCTGGTGCAGAGTTAAGAGTGATTGCTGCTGACTAGCGAGATAAATAAGGTCTACTGCTTTTGTGCTTGTTTGCAATAGGATGTTAATGCTACAGTAGCAAAGCAAACTGAATGCTGTTGCTCTATATATAAGGCTAAGTTCTTCATTAATTTCCTATTACATATCCGAATGGTCCCTACCACACCACTCGGTAACAGGTAACGTGATGAAGAGACAGTGTTAGAGCACGCTTCTGTCTGAACAAACTTAATGAGGTGAAAATGCTCAGGAAAGGAGATCAGCCTACCAGATTGCCCAGTGTTTAATTCAGAATCAAACAGAAGCCTCATAAAGCTACTTTTAAAGAACCATTTTTCAATTCAAGGGTTGCAGCTTTTCCTCATAAAATGCTCTGGATACAAGCATTATTAAAGGGGAAAAACTAGAGCAGCAAATCAATAAGCACACACATTGGTACAAAAAGATTTAACAAGTGGTTTTCCCTATCAAAGTTTAACACCATCTGTGTTGGTTGTATGTATAAAACACAGAATAAAAAGGCAACAAATATATTATTAATAAATACCAGTTCATCATCTCAAGACTATAGACCAGAAAATCCACTTCACCTTGTGATCCTATCAGAATGAGACTAAACAATATTTTGCAAGACTGATTAGTAAATGATTGAGAAGAAACAGTCCACAAAAGTTCAAAGCAGTTGGCAAGCTACCACTTCTTAGAAACTATTAGGAGATAAAACATAAGATTGAAAGTGAGGGTTTAAAATGTTTTGGATTTTATTTTGACAATACTTAGCGTAAATAACTAGTAGTGTTGCCTGCTCTTTGGAATCTAGACATCAGAGAGAGAAGGAAGCCTTTTAAAAAAGAAATAGATAGAAAGCAGGAAGACTGGCTTCCACAGACACCCAAGATGCACAGACAAAACACATCACCACTATTTTCTTAACATATCTGACTTGAAGCTCCTTAAAGTTGACTATTTCTCTTTAATGCAACACAGCATATATCACATTTCCATCTGCAAGCATTTTAGACTTCCCTAATGCCCCAGAAAACAGTCAGCAGTGCTACCCTGTGCCATCCTGCAGTTTTCTCAGAACACCCCACATCCTTCTACCCCGTGTCCCATATTTTTTTTTCTTAATACAGAGCTCTTTATAAAGAAAACTTCATTGTTGAGCTTACTGAGCAGACATATTATTCAAATTAGCAGGCAATATTTCTTAAATACACATATCTACATATATAGATAGATATGTATATTACAAAGAGCTCTCAATTTGAGCTCATGATACATCAGATGCGTTTCACTTCATGCCTCCAAGGAATAAATGAAATACTTAGGTCAGAGAAGCACTAGAAGCTTCTTATTATTACTGTCAGTCAGAGTTTCTAATTCCTTCCACATTTCAGATTCAAGAAAACATTTTCCCTACATTGAGGGATTCTTAAAGTGCTGCAAAAGCAGATTAGAAGAGCTGCTCTCCTTTTGGCTAAATCTTCAGGCAAGTTTTTGGTACAAAAGACAATAATACAAAGCAAGTTCTCTCAAATGCGTGCCTTTTTATGACTGAAGCTCGGTGAAGAGAGATCTCCACTCCTGCAAATGCTTCCCCCATGGGCTTAACTTCCTAATACATAAGTGCACATATTACTATCTGCTTTTCTTCAGCCTGATAATTAAGACAGCTGTTGCTGAGACATGTGCAACATGAGGTTGAGTCCCAGGAAAAGAATCAGTGGGCAGGTGATAGGACTGCAGGCTTCTAATGCATCTTGACACAATTGCAGGTGTAGGACGCCTCCTACACCTAAGTTTGGGAGAAAGTGTTTTTAAACACATCTGTTAATGTGTAGGGATACCACCTGTGCAACATGCACTCATATATGTTTTACTCCAAATACATGCACTTCAGAAACAGTTCCAGAAACTTAAAATACCATTATATGAATTTCATGAAAAGGGTTAAAAGTAAATGGGTATTTCCATGAAAATTTACCATGGAAGTATGACATGCCTCCTTTCCAAAGTTTGAGACAACCAGTACCACCTATCCTTCCCAGGACAGGTTAGGGATTACCTCCAGCTGCCACATTCTATCTTTCAGAAGCATTTTGTATCTCATTTCTTTCACACTGCCTAAATCTCCAAGTGCAGCACATCCTTGACCCCAGGAGGTAGGCTGTGCTTTACTGCCTCTCACTCAAGACTTTGAACGCACATGTTCTTTGTGATCAGGCAGGTATCAGGTTGGTTGTGGGAAAATATCCCTGTATTTCCCTGTCAGTCTAGTAATAACACACGGTTCCCTTTTATTTCACAAGGAAACACTGAAAAGTTTGTTTTGTTTGTTTGCTTGTTTTTGCTTTGTTTTGTTTTTGCTGCCAGTTCTTATGACTCATGTGAAAGACAGCAAAGCAGACTTTCAGAGTTTATCAACAGATGTTTCCTCCATGATTGTTCCCTTGTTTGGGCTTGACAAGCGCAACCTACTAAGTGAAAGTACTTCTCTATACCTGCCAAACCAACCTAATATACTATTTGCTTTTGTGCTTGCTCATTGTCTCTGCTCTGATCACATATTCACATGGCACAATGAAAAAGCACATCGAAGATGTCTCACAGACTGGTCAGTTCCCACAATAACACACTGAGATTTTTGGTCCTGTCCTAAAAACAGCAATGTCTGGGCACCAAATTACCTAGGTAGTTGTGTTGATGCTCACTGTGCTGGGTAGGTAACTTAGCCTGAATCTTACAAATTCAGCACACAGCCAACCCGCTAAAGAGTCTGACATCTTCCTTCTTACGGCCCCCTAAGCATTAAGGACATAATTACTTCTACTTCCATACCCCACTCTACCTCTGTGTCAACTCCTTCTATTTCTGTGGCACAGAAAGGGTTGAGCAAGGGAAGAAAAAAGGTGAAAATAAGATGATGAAGGAGCGTGTCATAAGCATTAAGAATTCCTTCAATTCTATCTCTCTGTACTTCAAAAGTTGCTCCATCTCCTGCATTCCATACTTCCAAACAACAGATGCCTTCTGCTTTCCAAAATGAACGTGAGTAAAGCTTTATAGTGCTTTGTGCTTGTTAAGACTGAACATCAGAACACTCTTGCCTTTCATTACTTAATAGAGCTAAGAATTCGGGTACTTTCCTACCCTTCCCTAGGGAAGGAGAGAGAAAGGAAGGCACTGAAAAAACACTTCTTTTGGTCCTGAAGTTTCACTCCCCATCTTCACCCAGAAATCACTGCCATGAGCTGGCCTTCAGATACTTTCTCCAGAGAAGAGGCAGCATTCCTGCAAGGGACTCAAGGGGCTGCACATCTAGACTGCATGGCTCTTGTGCATACTGCAAAGGAGCTTTTGCTAACGGGACGGGCTGTAAAGCTTAAGAGCCTTCAGCTCTCCAAGAAAAACATGTCCTTGGTTGTCTGAAGGCTTCACGTAAGCATTTTCAATCTTGAAAGAGAAAAAAGCAAAACCTTTTGAAATTTAACTCATTCTGGCCAAACAAGTGGTCTGAAGGAATAACCTCTGAGTGTGTACAGGCACTCTGGCCACTGCAAACGGACTGCACTGTGTGCTCACTTGGGCAAGCTCTTATCACAGGATCACAGAGTCATGGAATGTGTTCAGTTGGAAAGCACCTTAAAGATCACCTAGTTCCAACCCCCTGTCGTGAAAGAGCTGCCACTTGAAAGATCAGGCTGTCAAGGGCCCCATCCAACCTCTCCTTCACATGTCTTGATTCAGCTTATCCATTGATCTGTCCTTATTTTGTATTTTGATTTAAAAAGATAAAAAAATTATGTGTTCTAACTCATGAGCAGTACGATAGCACCAGATTTTCCAAGCACTGGTTAGTACAAACAGAATTAAAATGCATTTGAACTCAGCTGCAAACATGGATTTCAGTAGACACTATCAACTCAGGTAGAAAAATAAATAACAGTATTTTTCTAGGCTAACCCTGATGTTTGGACAGGTGTCTGAGATTTATAGGACATGATGGTTACTGAAGTATTCACATCTGGGCATTAGAGCTGTCACCAACTTATAATACGTTTCCTTTCCTCCTGATTTGGATAAAAAACAAAACCAAAATATCCACTCTCACATATCAAATTTATCTCCTTGACTGAGCACAGAAGTGAATAACCTGGCTGTTTTTGCTCCTTCCAACTCAAAACACATAAGAGAATAACAGCACCCTGCACTTTGATACAGTGCTGAAAGGAGTTCCCTCCATGTGAAGAAAAGATAGACCTTCCGTTTCTTTTTATGAGCAAAGAAAAAAAAAAAAAAAGAGATGGAAGTAAAAAGGAAGTTCTCTGAGGAGAAAGGGTGCATTTATTTGTGTTTCTCCATGCCCCTTTCATCACAGCTTACATTTGCATACCCTGTTTTTCCTGAGAAAAGATCTGGTGACTGGAAAACCAGTACTGATAAATGAACAAAAAAAAAAAAAAAAGCATTTAAAACAGAAAAACCATTAAGGTTGAAGCCTTATTCATAAGGATCTCTCTACTCAGTCCCACTCCTAGAGAGGCTGCTATCAGCCAGACCTCCTCAGTTCCCTTCCTTTTGCCTTTAGCTCCACACTTTCATTTATACAGTTCCCACTATCCTTGCTCTTAATTATGAGTAAAATTGGCAGACCAAAAGACTGCAAAGACAAATTGGAAGAGGGAGAGCACTATGGGGAGGGGAATGCCCGCTCACTGCTGCCTGTGGCAGTAATCAAACAGTTAAGTGACAGCTAATTACCTACATTCCTACACTTGCCATTCAAGGAGTAAAAAAAATTCAATGTTTCTTCTTGTATACACTGCTTTACATCCCATATTTTTCATCTTCTATTTCAGTATAAATCAGGTCTGCAGCCCCTCACAAAGGATTGGACTCCAAGCTCAATTAATTGCCTGGTGTAAGGATTTTGTAAAATAATCTGTTTCTTTATTGTGCATTGCAAAGTTACAACATTACCTTTTTCATTTTGAGTGGGATACTTTGGAATGGAACAAATGCCTAACACAGACCTTTCATTAAAACAAGTAGTAACAGAAGCCAGGTATAACTGCTGAAATATTTGCTCTGCTAAATCCTAGCGCTTCATTGGTCTTCATTTTAAGAGTGCTTTTGTAATCCTTACAAACAAAACTACTTTGGAACAAAAATGCCCATAATGAAGAAGTGAAACATGGATTGACATCCCTATGGCACACCCACTCCAAGGAATCTCCAGGAGCAGACTGTTATTCTCCAAACTACAGATACTGTCACCCAAAGCCTTTCTTTCTCAGTGCTTTGCAACTAAAATAAAACAAATAGATTATTAAATCCAGCTTCTGCTACTTTATTCTCATTGAAAGTAACTTAAGCTTCCTGAGTTTGAAGTGAGAATTTTTCAACACCGCACACCAATATAAATCTCAGAACAGACTGTCGTAAAAAGTAGCTTTATTGCAGTTTAATCTGATGAACTCTAAGCAGTATTCTTCCTTAGCACTAAAGGAAATTATAAAATATTTTACAAATAGAGAATATTTGATGTTTTCTTTTTCAGGAAAAGAGAAGGTGAACAGAGAGTGCTGACAAGAAGGGGATGTATGGGAATCACAGAACTGTAGGGGTTGGAAGGGACCTGTAGAGATCATCGAGTCCAACCCCCCTGTCAAGGCAGCTCCCTAGCCCAGGTTGCATAGGAAGGTGTCCAGGCAGGTCTTGAATGTCTGCAGAGAAGGAGACTCCACCACCTCTCTGTGCAGCCTGTGCCAGTGCTCCGTCACTGCACTGTGAAGAAGTTCCCCTGCACATTTGTGCAGAACTTCCTATGCTTCAGTTTGTGGCCATTTCCCCTTGTCCTATTGCCACACACTGCAGAGAGGAGTCCAGCCTTGTCCCTTCGCCTCTCACACCTTACATATATATAGACATGGATCAGATGCCCTCTGAGTCTTCTTCAAGGTTGAACAGACCCAGGTCTCTCAGCCTTTCCTCATAAGGGAAACTGAGGGACAGAAAAGGCAGAACAACACTCAGCGCAGCACTGAAGTAATCATTGTTGCTGTGAGGCTGCTTGCTGTCGGCTGTGCACAACTATTGCTCTGAATTCATGCTAAAAGGCATGAATCCACTGTCAGCGAGAGAGGAGCTGCAACTGGGAATCCTTTGCCATGACTCAGTATGCACAGCACAGCACATCACACCGCAGATTCAGGACGTTTTTAAAATACAGAGAAAAAAAAATATAAAATCCTCTCAAAAACATCAACTGGGGTTGTTTGCTAATAAATTCATCTATTTATATGCTAAAATATTCAGTTCTTTATCCTGTTTAACACAAATATTGTAAGAGAAAATACTGAGGCATCAAAATTAAACATACCAATTTGTATAAAGCAGAATCAGAAATGCCAGTACCAGGGGAAGGTGACAAAGCACAGGTTTTTATTTCCCAAAAAACTGAGAGGACTTTCAGGCCAATTTACAAATTTTAAGGAAAAAAAATAAGTTTAAGCTAAACTAACTAAAACTTTAATCTGAAGTGAAATGTTCAATTTCTATATTTAAAACATTATTTATTATATCAGTCTCTCTTCTTCAATTAAAGTTCCAAATTTCAGATCTTTGAGTTTTTAGTTCAGAATTTAAACTTTTTAAATATTCTCTAAGTGCCTATAAACAATGTCCAGAAAAGATATTGTCGTACAGCAATACTTTTTAAATATCACACAAACTATTGGAAAAAAGAAAAATAAATAAAAAAAAAAAACAGTGAAAAGCAGGCCATGAAGCAAGTTTTTCAGTTTTCTCTTCCGAATGCATTTTAAGTATAAGCAGTTCAAGAACAGAGCCACTTCTGCTACATCACAGTGTTCACTGCTGGCGCTGAACACTGGAAAGGAAAAAGTAGTAGTTGCTTGTGCAAGCTCCAGGACTGCAGACTGAAGGATCAGTAGCTAGAACCATTATTACTCACCAAGTTATTTCTTAGCAATTTTTATAAACATGGAATTCATGGTCAAACCACTCCTTAATTACGTGACTAATTCCAAAGGTCGAACATTAATATCCCCAACAGCACACTGACATCTGAAGAACAAGAACACTGCTTCTCACAAACCGAGAAGAGAAACTGCTCAAAACATACTTGGGAAAAAGAAAGAAAAAAAAGAATCTAAAATAACTACTTTATACAAGGGCTGACATCCTAACAGTGGAGGAGTAATGCAGCCCAGCGGGCTCCACTGATTTCTCACAGGCTGACTCCAGATGGTGAAAGGTTTCTACCCACCTCACCAACTCAGCCTCTGAGGAAAAGGAGAGTGGGTGCCTGGGAGCATCCCTCTGCCTTGCCTGCCATCCATACCCAGACCAGGGTGCTGCCGTTTTCACCATCAGCAGAACCAAAGCAGGCGACAGCACAGGCGTGGCCCCACGCTCACACTGGTGAGTCAGTTATCATATGAGGTGTGACAGCCACCACAGAGCATGATAGCAGCCTCAAAACCTGAACTGCTTCCTACATGTAACAAAAGGGAGCTGCCCCATCACCAAGTCCAATCTACCACTTCTACAAAGCTGAACATGACTTTCTCTGATACTTCCAAGGCAACTTTCCTCACTGTCTTCTTTGGCAGTTCAGTTGTGTGCGAAGAAGGCTATGGTTGGCAGCTTTATCAGATTCACACCACTGTTTCTTCTACTGTGAGTAGTGAGGGTATAGAATATAGCCCTCAAAGTTTAACAGAACTTTAACAAACACACACCATGATTTTCGTTCAACTTTTTTTCCTTCAATGGCATGATAACAGGCGGAAGCAGCCATAATCTTGTCTCTCCAGTGCACAAGGTCAAAGTGTCTATAAAATCTGGAAAGAGTTTCTATTATTGTAATACAGCAAAATAGAGACAGAACAAGGTGTCATAAGTTACCTTGGACTTAGGTCTTTTATATTGCTTAACAATGTACCGATAAGTACTTCAACCATTTCCAGTTACGGAAAGAAAGAAAGCAAAAAAAAAAGAAAAAAAGCTTATTGGAAAACAAAAGCAACAAGAATTAATTTAAAGCAAACATACCTGGATCCACAGCAATTTACTTCCTGTTCTAGGACAAGGAGCCCCTTCCTTGTCACCATGGGATGGGCCGATGTCTGCTTCCTACTTTTAAGCCCCTGATCTTCTTCCTAAGTGACGTTGCTGGAGACGACTGGGCGAGCTGCCAGCCTGGAACCACAAGCTGAGCCCTGACTCACTGTGCCCCTGCCTTGTGCCAGGAGTTGCTGGTCCTCAACACCACGTTTAGGAAGCCCAGATAGATGCTAAACCTTCTGCCTTGCAGGCATTACAGGGTTTCAAATGACAGCGTGAGAGAAAAAAAGTGTTCTGTTTGTTTCCCTCAGCTCAAATTAACAATGCAGATAGCAGGTGACAAAGGGCGTTGGCTGAGTACTGCCAAAGGGATGGGTGAAAGTCAACAAGATCTGTAATTAAACCACAAAGAAATTCTTGGACTCAAAGTCATCTTTCATGGACACAGCAAAATGAGACTAAGCATCTGTAAAGGATGGGAAGGGAGAAAAACACCTGAGGCACTGTGTCAAGAGACTGAGCCCTTGTAACCAGCACAGCACTTCTGTGTACCCCACACTTCTCCTGCACTCTGGGAGCAGAAGTGTATTCGGGGTATTTTCCCCCTTCCTTTCTCTGCAGGAAACACAAAGCTGGCTATAACTTCATAGTGTATCTCCTAGTTCCTCAGGGAAGATCTGTGTGCCGTAGTGAGTGCAGCAACACTCACAGAAATGAATGAGAGAAATAGTGCACAAGGCCACCACAAGGACACAGCACTAATATCGTCCCACACCTACTCAAACCCATCTTCCATAGTTCCAGGAAGCTCATGGCCTACAGCTACATAGGCCCTACTGTAAAGAGCTCCTCTTCCCTCCTCTCAGATTCACATCTATTGTCAGTGTCCATTGACAGACCTAATTCCCAAGAAAAGTTTACACCTGAAACCAGGGACTTTACTAAGTCAACAGGAAAATATTTGAATGATCTGTTAGGCTCACTAAAAAGCCCTCAGAGATAAGACTCTACTCCTTACTTTCCTGTCAGTACCACAGATGCTTAATTTGCTCCCAGGTGTAGAAAAAGTTGCTCCTGCAACAGAAGTACCATGTGTGCTACAGACACAGATGAACAGAAGCACAGACAGAACTTCTAGACCAAAGGCAATACCACTCAATAAAACCTTAGAAGTGTCCCAGTCCCATATATATGTCATCTCTACAAAAAATATCCTTACTCCTATTTAAAAAATAAATAAGTTAATCATATATAAAGAAAAATGTCTAAATTTTCCCCTCTGTACTGAATTCACAGTAGACCCTCTCTAATTCATATCTCTACATCTCATTTTCTCAACCTGTAAAAGCAGGATTGTTCATGCTTGTTCTTACCACAGGCTGGCACTTGACCTTCTCTATCAATGTTTAGGACAACACGAGGCAAAATTCAGTACAGAAACATTTTATTTTAGTGTAGCACTCAAAAAAGGAATTCTTCACTACTCAAAAACAAACTCAGTTTGATTACAAATGATATTTCCATATATATATATATACAATGATTATGTCAGATTTCAGCCAAGTCATTCCTTTGATACAAACAACAACAGTCATCTACTGTAGCATCTGCTGGAAAGTCTACACGTTACTGTCAAGCCTCTACAACATGCTGAGAGATGTTAGAAGAAACACACTTCATTCCTTTGGGGAAAAAAAAAATCCAAGCAATTAGAAAGGAAATCCTTAGGATTAAGGCTGTGTACTCACAGCTTACATTTTCATCATCTGAAAGGGGACATTAATGCTGTAAGTTCTCCCAGAGTCATATTTTACAAGACACTTCACTGCCAATATGCTATATACAGTCAAAGAATTAACAGTCTGATATTATCAATAGTGTAAGACACGTAGCCATTTTTTGTTACATACTTTGACCAGTGACAATTAATTCCAAAATAGCAAATAATGAATTCTTTCATAGGTTAATAATAGGTTCTTTCAGAGCTCCACCTCTAATAAAAATACTTTAAACATACAGTCAGGAGTCGCCAACACTCCAGATGCTGCTTGACTTCTTCCCTGAATGACAAAGAACTTTGCATATCAGCAAAAAGGTGCCTTCTTCTTACGAGTTAAGCTATTGTGTGATCTGCCTCACTGAGTTTTCAGAGGGCGTTAACCAAGAGTTCCTTAACTTAGTAAGTAAACATTTACCTTGTTTCTGTGTAACGTCTATTCACTGTGTTATAATCTTACAACTGTGAATACCATTGTAAAAGGGGAGAGAAGAATAAAAGCATGGCTTCTCACAGAGGCAATACTAGTTTATCTGAAGGAATCATGAATTTCGCATTGACAGAACTTTAAATCGCTGCATGCTTCAAAGCAAAAAACTTAGTTTATAAGGCAAGAATCTAGGCAATTAATACAACTTTCTCAGTGGCCCTAAGAAAACAGAATTCCTAGTGAAATGAATGCAACATGTAGGATTACAGTTTCCAAACTGCTTTGAAAAACCCCAATGCACATACATTAGAACACAGCTCAGAGTATAAACTGTGCCCTTGAAGTCACGACTGTGTTGTGCTGGCATCCCATAGCACTTCAGCCACACCCATTAAAACCCCCTTCAGCTTGTCAAAGTGATTCTCTACAGAGATTTTCTTAAGTATTAGGAGCATAATCCCTGCAGCTTCCTATGTATCACAAAGTTCATCTCACAATTACTGCCTACAGCACAGGGCCACGCTCTGTTATTATAGCAGCAAATGCAACATGTAACACCCATGTATGGAACCATTCAGAGCACCAAGCAACAGGCTGAGCATTCCTTGGAAGTGAAAGAAACACGAGACGCACACACCTAAATTTCAGTTTTGCCAGGCAACCTGTGTTCTAGGTACAGCCCCAGGAGACAAAGGACTGGTTAAAAAAGAACTGCTGCAAACTACTGACCTCACCTGAGCAATTTTGAGGAAAAGCCCAGAGCAGACAGCAGCTGTTCAAACCGAAGGTGAAGTGTCAGAACAGCAATAGATTAATTTCAATGACTCTTCCCACCTAATCTTCAAAACAAGCTTTAAGCAGTGCCTGGAAGGTTTGGCTGATTTTGCTTATTCAATAATGAGTTTCTTTGCCAGCAAAGAATGGAAATGAGCCCAAGGAAGAGATAGTGGAGAGAGCAATCCCACACATGCACACAGATGGAGCGTGCCGAAGTGCTGAAAGAAGGAACTAAGCAGCAGGAGGGAACAGGGGAAGGGGACTGCGGCTTACAGCTGCTCGAGTAACTGTGTTTGCCATACCAATAACAAACCAAGGATTTTCTGATAAGCACGCTTTTTTAAGTATTGGGAAAAAACATATCTCTGTGAATGAAGATGAGAGTGTCCCTCAAAACACCTTCAATGATGGAACTGAGGAATTTTATTTTTTTTTAATTTTTCAAATAATAAAATCACTAAACTATGAACTTGTTTAAAATTAGACAGTACTTTTCTAAATGTACACACAGTAGAAAAGTGTTTTGCTTTGTATTTAAGACGATGTGAGTAACAGTAACAACTAAGTAGAAAGAGTTCTGGTCTGAATTTCTTTGGGTCTCCTCCAAACAAGAATAAGATGAAACAATTTAGCACCTGTAGATTTTGTTAATATACATACAGACAATACTAGTAACAACTACACAAAAAATTCTTACACACGAGAAAGAAAAGCCAACAGCTTTATTTAAATGAGAAAAACTATGGCACGAAATAAAAGAATGAGATCACTCCTGCAACACACAACTGAAGGGTTGGATCAATTTGCTTTATTATTTTCTACCTGCTCTCAGCCAATAGTTGATAACTGACCACATCATAAAGCGGGTGATCTCTGTGACATTTACTAAAAATGTCAGGCAGAGGAAAAACCTTTCGAAATCAGTGAGGGATCAAGATGAAAACTGAAGAATGATTCTCTGACTGTTTAAAAAGTGAAATCTTCCACTGGGGCCTACAGACAAATGCTATAAAGTTGTGCAGGTCTATGAGTGCCTTGCCAGTACTCTGAACTTTACTCTTGCTTTCCTCTGAAGGAATTTGTTTTTCCTTATTTGCTCTACAGGCCTTATTTTTCTGCATTTCACCTCTATTATATCTACCATTAGTGTAACCAGTTGCACATAAAATCATAGGGATTGGAAGAGACC
>VXAB01004879.1:0-77374 GCA_013399175.1 Odontophorus gujanensis
TATTGTGGCTGGTGGGCACCTCACTCTGTTCTGTTCAGACAGGAGGACATCTCGCTCGGACTGGAGGGTGTCTCTTTCAGACTGGAGGGTGCCTTGCTCAGATTGGAGACCATCTTGTTGACACTGAGGGTTGTTGAGTGTGGACTGGAGGGCATCTTGTTCAGTTTGGAGGACATCTTTCTCAAACCGGAAAGCATCTCGCTTGGTCTGGAGGGTGTCCACGTTGGATTGGAGAGTGTCTTGGTCGGACTGGAGGCTGTCTAAATTGGACTGGAGAGTCTGTTTGTCAGCTAAAAGACTCTCCTTCTGGATCTGGAGACTGTCCTTTTTGACTCAGAGACTCTTTTGCTCTATTTCAAAAACTATGCTTCTCTTGGATAGTACTGATTAAGGTCTGATTGACATAAGTCAGACCCCAGATAATTTGGGCCTCCTCAGATCTGTCATCCCTGCCTCAAATATCTTCTTAGGTTCTCAGGATCTTGCAGGTGTTCGGGAGAAAAGTCCCATGACACCAGTGATGCCTGTTTCTCTACAATCTCTTCTAAGTCCCAGTATGTTTTGAGCATTAAAAGGGAAAAGACAATGAAATGCAGTCCCTTTAAGAGCAATTTTAAAAAAGAAAGGTTTTTTTTTTTTTTTTTTCCATTACTAAAACAAGATGGCAGCACCCAAAAAAGTTTACAAATATCCCAGAACAACTGGCAGTATGCCTGGACTTCAAGGCCATGTTTTGTAGTACGGCACCTGCAGTACATATGAGTTTGCTAAGTAGAGACAGAAATCCACTCTAGAAGTATGTCTCTACTCAGCTAATGCAGCCAGCTTGACCCACATTGGGCACCAAAAATATCCATGGTTTTTCAGGCTGGTTCGACCCGGTTCTGTGACGATTGGTGTGGGGGACACATGGACCCACACCCCAGGAAAGGAGAAGGGGGAAAGGGAAAAGGGAAAAGGGAGATGGGCCTAGAAACAAAACAGAGGCAACGATCTGAGGAGGAAAGATAATTTACTAAAGAAGGTATCGGAAAGCAAAATAAGACAATATGATACAATATAATTGCAATTAAAGCTAATAAAGCAAACAAAATGAGCAAGAGAGAGTGTCTGATGAACTGAAGGCCTTACGCTGACGCTGAAGGTGAGACGGCAGCGAGCACCCACTGCTGAGTGGATCCCAAAGGAAAGAGCGTGTCTCGTGACATGCAAACAGCTTTTATCTTTCCCTCTGAGCGGAAATACGTAAAAATACAAAGCATTGTACAGTCCTCTGGGGAACCTAGATCTTCTCTTCTGAGACAGGTATACCTATAACTATTGATGATGCACAGAGCTAGAGCATTAACTCTTTAATTCTTGATGCACTATATGATGTTATGATGCAGAATACCAATACCAAAAATCATAAAACCATGACAACTGCACATGAGACGTACTGCTGCAGCTCTTTCTGAGATACTCAGGAATAGAGAAGGAAAACAAAACCTAGCAGTCTCTGCAAGAATGTCCTCCATGTGCTCCATGCATTAAAGTCGAGTTACTCCCTGAACAAAGACTCACAGCATTAACATGGTAAAATTACCAGGGTACCCTATAAAACATGAGCACAGTTTGTGGCATACAGACACAGGAGAGATTCCCTTCCTCTTGAAGAGGACAACTATCTTGTCCCTGAGCTGCTTGGTTCTCACCCCATAAATGATGGGGTTTAATGTGGGGGGCACCACCATGTAGAGATGGGCCACCAATATATGGATGTGCTGAGGGATGCTATGTCCAAACCGGTGGGTAAGAGATGTGAATAGGACAGGGACATAAAATGTAAGGATGACACAGACATGGGATACACATGTGTTAAAGGTCTTGTGCTGAGTGTCAGAGGATGACAGCCTCAGTACTACTCGTAGGATCATAGTGTAGGACACAACAATCACAGTAATGTCAAATATTATCACTGCAAATGCCACAAAGATGCCATAAATGGCATTGACTCTGGTGTCCTCACATACCAGCTTCACCACAGCCATGTGTTCACAGTAGGAATGGGAGATGACACGATGCTGGCAGAAATCCTTCCTACGGAGCAGGAAACATGTGGGGCACACCATGAGGACTCCCCGCAGCAGCACCAGGCTGCCGAGAGTGGTCACCACGGGCATGGAGAGGATGCTGGAGTGCCGCAGGGGATAGCAAATGGCAAAATAACGATCCAAGGCCATGGCCATGAGCACACCTGACTCCANAGCTGTCAGTGGGCACTGAGGCAATGCAAAGTCATTGCCAGCAACCCTCCCGCCCTGCAGAAGCTTTGTTCTGAAGCACGCTGCCTGCTCCTGGAAGCAGAGGCACGGGCTGTTTGCCATGGGCAAGGCACGTGCATGGTGAGTGAAAGCCTGAAGACCTGTAAAGTTCTGCCCAAACCCCAAATACTCACCTGCCTTCTGCAGCTTTCTGGGCAGGGACTGGGAACTGCATGGACCAGGAGATATTTATAAGCTACCAGGCAAATCTTATCTGAGAGATCTGAATTTCCCCTGCCAATTATCGTAGAGAAAAATAATTAGGTAGAGCGAAATAATAAACAAAGTCCGCTTTTAATCACCTCAGTGCTGGTGATCTCATAGCCTGCAGCATGCTTGGTTCAGTTTTATGTTAGTTTTCTTGCAGTATCTTCCAGAGTTATTTGAGTTACTTACTCTATGGTGGCACACTCTGTACCTCCCTGTGCTGTTGTACTGTTGTCCTCACAGTATTGCATGAAAGAATGATGTGTGTTGGTAGGGGTCCTTAAAAATCTTCTGAGCCATGTCCTCCGTCACTGATACTCACATTTTCCTCTCAAAGTTTCCTATTACTTTTCTGCAGCACATGTTTGGCCATGTCAATTATATCAATTTCCGTGAGTCATGCAGGTAATAAACCCTTCCTTCTTTTTTTCTTTTTCTTTTCTTTACTTTTTTTTTTTTTTAACTCCTCCAATTATATCAATCCCAAGAGTTAGTGGATAGATCGACACCACTTTTTCATTTCCTGCCCCTGCACAGATCTCGTGTCACTCCATGTTGACTCCTTTGCCAGTTCCATGCTACTGTGACTTCCTCTTCTCTCTCCATTAGTATGCAACGCCTTCCTCTCATTCCACCTTCCCTTTCTTCTCTCTTCTTCTCCCTCCTTTCCCTTTTCTCTCCCTTTTGCTAGTGATATTGTTTCTTTCCTCCTCCCCTGTGAGCTTGCTGGGGCTGAATGAAGGCCAGCAAGCTCTGAACATCCCCACCTCTGGCACTCATGGAGGAGAGAAGAATTCAGACCCCTTGTGCTCTGGTTGGGGCCTTTATTGTGTCAGGATAGTGTTGACAAGGGGACTCCACAATGGACGAGTGTGTTGGGGACCCAAAAGACCCCTGACCACAGAATGATTTTGGATGGAACAAAGTATTCTGACAGTTTTAAGGGAGGGCTATAGCCACAAATATTAGTTTTGTAGAGAGAGCTGACCTTGCTAGTTTGTCTTGTTGTTTTGCAAAGACTTTTTTATAAGCAGGTGTTCCACTTGGGTCTGCGTCGCACATTGGCCACGAGTGCTGTGTATAAGTGGAAGAAACCCTGAAAACTCTGGGGAGAATCAAAGCAGGAGAGAGGCTGTGGTGGGGGAGAGAGGAAAAGTGCACCTTGAGGCAGGGGATGCCCTGCTGGCACTGCCTACTGCATCCACCGCCGGCATGTTCCTTCTTCCTCTCCTTTTCAGCATTTTGCCACCTCCCAAGGGTCAGTAAATGACAGTGCATTGTCTGGGGGGTTTCTTCTTGCCTCCTAGTGGGATTATTTATCAATGGATGGCTGTGTGAGTGTGAGGGTGTGTATGCTGAATAGAGCTGGTAACCCTCTGTGCTGCCTCAGTGCGCAGTTTGCTTGCCTCTGCTCCTGAGACATCCTGTCTCTCGGATCCAAACATACCCTGAAACGAACAGGTCAACTAGAAAACGACTGCTGGACTGTTGTAGTCATCCACACACTTCCTGAGGAAGAACACATCCCTTCTCTTCTCCAGAAAAAACAACATTTCATGTTTTGAGAAGAAGATTGGAAGCAAAAATCCCACGTAACCAACAGAAATTCATCATAGCTCTCTGCTCTGCAGCTTTATCAGCAGTCATTCTAAAAAACACAGCATTTTCGGGGTGGTTCATTCATTTTCCTTTATTAATTTTTCTCTCAGTACAAAGGGAAACAAAATAAGGAACATACGGAGAACGAGCAGGAACCATTTCTCAATGTCACAGCCATCTGAGAAGTGTATGGATCCATAGTGTGACTCTGAAAAAGTCATTTACACTTCTCGAATCACATTAGGCAGGTACAGATTGTTTTTCTTTTTATGAAAATGTGCTGCCCTTCAAGCTCTAATAAAAGAGGATATGACAGAAATGACTAGGGATGAAATTGCTTTTAAGCCCCAGCTGGCAACTACTTGTAACTTGCTTAAATGGAAGTATTTATTTTGAAATAAAATGTGCTTTAATTTAGAAGAAAAGGTTATAGTGAAATGTGTTTCATGGAGTCTGAAGCTACAGGAATACAGACAACAAAAGGACATCCCTTTTACTCACGGTGTTTGCTGGCAATCAGAGGAAACCACACCAGACTCCAGTGTATTGTCTGCCACCTGAAGGCCCTGGAGCAAAGCAGCATGTGTTCTGGGTGAGCATCCTCTGTCAGCAAACTGGATGCTACAGACAGGAAGTAAGATGTCCTTGGTGCAGTACAAAACCCATGCTGGAGAAGAACAGAGGGAACTTCAGGCAGGCATGAAGTTCCCTCTGGAATTTAATACCCCACAGATGCAATCCCATTAACTTCCCGTGCATAATCAGAACTGGCAGTGGTGTATATACATGATGCCACACTGATAAACCAATACCACGCATCACAGGTAACATGATAATGAAGGATTCAAGAACGAGCAGGGCTCCCTGTTCTGCTGGACAAGATCTGCAGCTGCTCCTGTGTGCCCACTCCTGGCAGTAGTGAGGGACGAGAGCTCTTGAACCTCTGCACTTCTGGGATGTGTGCTTGCTTTCCTTTGCTTCCATTCCCCCTGATGGAAATAGTACATTTTCCTTACGTTGTTTTCCAAAATACTCTAGTTTTCATAGCTAAACCCAAATCTATGGGCTTTCCCCATGTATTCTGATCCATTTAACACTGAATAAAAGTTCACCCTACAACTCTATATCTGTAACGCATCATTCACTGTTGTGAACCAGTGCAGATTTACACCTCCTGTCATCTTTGGTTTGCTCTTTTCTCCTTCTCTTAGTTCCTCCCAGTGTTCACTGTGCTGGGCTCTGGGCTGACCTTTCCAGTCAGTGGTAGCTCATAGATTACCTGCTACTTGCTAAACTCCATCTAGATAGCAAATCTAGTTTTGGGACCCAGCACAAACAAAGGCATTGACCAGGGGGAGCATGTCCATCTGAGAGCTAGTAGGGTGGCTGGGTCTGGATCAGTGCTACTTGAGTAGTAAAATAGGCTTGTTCATCTTCAAAAGAACAGGCTTTGGCTCTTCCCAAGAGCAGAAGCGGAGCCTTTCTCTACCCATGAGGATATCATCAGGAAGATGAAGCCAGGTTCCTAACAGTGTGGTGTAGCTAGAGGATGAGGGGCACAAGTGTGAGTTGAAATTAGAGGTTCGAACCAGATTAAAAGAGAAAATCTTACACAGTAAGAACAGTCAGGCATTGTAATAAGGGCCCAAAGATGTTCTACATCTGTCCTTGGAGGCTTTCAGCACCTGACTGGATAAACAGCTCTGCTACCTTGTCTGAGCCTGAACCTGACCCTGCTTTGATCAGTAGTTTGCACTGGAGATGTCTGGAGCTCCCTTCCAACCCAAATTACCCCATAGATTCTTTGATAATATTCTGTTGATGGAGACAACTGTGTTTATGAGCTCCTGGACCTCCTACAGGAGCACAGATCAGCCATCATGAAAGTACCCGGTACCTCTAATCATCTGTGAGATGTCCTGACATGAAAGGGGGTGCACCCAAACGACTTCATGCCTTCCTCTTTGTTACTCACCTGTGTACTGACAGCCAGCTACAGATCACCCAGCCCTCTCACCAGAGGAATTCCAAGGGCTGCTCCAGAGTCCATTTGTGGGAACAGCAAACACGTTCCTGCCCATGGTAATGCAGCCCAGACAGCTTCTGTAGATCTCCAAGGAGGAAGACTTCACAGCTAGCTCAGGGATGAAGAGCACAGTTTAAAATAGCCAACAAACAACAAGGTGGGAGTTTAAACCAAGAGGGAAAAGAAGTGATTGCTTGGATCCTTTTCTATTTATGAAGAAAAAATCATTTTTTTTAATTAAAAAAAAAAGGATCATTTTTATTTAAAAAAAAAATGACAAAGTACATAAAGATTTTCAATGGATTGGGGAAATAAAAGGTACGAGAACATCTTTAAATCCGTATGCTTCATGGTAAAGTCCCACTGTACAACATCCCTTCCCAAGGTCTTCAGCCTTTGGCCAAAATAAAAAATAATGTCAATGAAAATGTTTTGTACACTGTTTTTTGTTTGTTTTCATTTCCATTCCACCCCCCAAAAAATATCGTTGGTAAGTTACATTTTGAGATGTGTGCCTGTGGACTGGGGAAGGCCAGCCAAGACAAATGCACTTTGAACCATGAAATCATCTGGGTTATCTTTCATATCTCCACTGACCCCAAGACTCGTAGGTTTCCATCATCCATCACACTGAAGGAGTTTTGCAGCTTCCCACTGAAAGGAAAGGCTATGAGGTACTCTGGTTTCATCCAGAGTGTCTTGGAATAATAACAAAAATCTGAAAGATGGAAATTCATGCATGTGTGAAGTCAAAGCTATAAGACACCTTCTGCTTGGAAATAGTGATTCCTTCAGCTGGGGGGTATCCCTGACATTTATAACTTCCTATTTTTTCTCTTGAAAGACTACTTTTCTAGAATATAATTATTGATGAAAATTATTGTCTCTACCCCTGTCCGTAACTCTGGGCTGTGAGGTGTCAGAGCTGTCTTAACCAAACACACAGTAGATCAGAACAGGACTGCAGAGGTGGAGCACTTTTAAAGTGCATTTCTGCACTTACAATGTCACTTGCAATTATTTTACTTAAAGGTAAATTTTAGCCAGAAACTTTGCTAAAGTATTACTGGGGAGTGAGCACACCACAAGCACAAACCATGAATTCACTAAATCACTCAAAAACCACTGTGGCATTCACTCAGCTGTGCAAATGCTAGAGAGGAGATGGGAACAAAGAAGTGCAACATCAGGACATTGTTAGTTTGCTGAGTTTCTTTTCCTTCCAATATCTGCTGGATCAGGGCTTGATTCGGATCATCATAATGGATTCGCTCCAAGTTTGGTGGAGTAAGTACTCTTGGAAGGAGTTCACAATTGCTATTTCCTTTCCACTCTGTGATAGCACCTTAGAGGCTCCCCCCACGTGCTGAGTGCTGCACAGAGGATTGCCCCAGCTCCAAGGACTCCGAGTGTAAAGCATGTTGAGACACTGAGAGGAAACAGGAGGCAACATCCAAGCACAAGTCACTGGGCAGTTCTGTTGTTGTATATGTGAAGGAAATTCAGGATCCTCCTCTGTATCTGTTTTGTTCTCACCCCATAGATGATGGGGTTGAGCACAGCTGGCACAAGGATGTAGATGTTCCCCATGGTGATGTGCACCACCGGAGCCAGGTCCCTCCCAAACCGGTGCACCACGGACAGCCCAATCAGTGGCACGTAGAAGGCCAAGACCACGCAGATATGGGCAATGCAGGTGCTGAACACCTTGAGCCTCTCCTTCCACGATGCCAGCCGCAAGACAGCCTTGAGGATCAGGAGGTAGGAGATGCAGATGAGGAGGGCATCCAGCCCCATGACCAGCAGGATGGCGGTGAGGCCGTACACCACGCTGGGGGTGGTGTTGGCACAGGCCAGGTTCATCACGTCCTGGTGCAGGCAGAAGGAGTGTGACAGCACCCGTGAGCTGCAGAAGGGAAGGGGCAGGAGGAGCAAAGGCAAGGGCAGGAAGAAGAGAACTCCCCTGGCTATGGCTGCCAGCCCGATTTTTGCTGTCGTGGCATTGGTGAGGATGGCAGCGTGTCTCAGGGGGTGGCAGATGGCCACATAGCGGTCCACAGCCATGGCCAGGAGGATGGTGGACTCAATGGCCGAGAGCGTGTGTATGAAGAACATCTGGACGAGGCAGGCGCCGAAGCTGATCTCCCTGGTGTTGAACCAGTAGAAGGAGAGGACACGTGGCACTGTGGAAGTGGACAAGGCCAGGTCGATGGCAGCCAGCATGCAGAGGAAGAAGTACATGGGGACGTGCAGGCTGGGCTCCGTCTTGACGATGAACAGCACCATGCAGTTGCCTGCTATGGCCAAGATGTACATGGAGCACAGGGGGATCGCCATCCAGAAATGGGCAGCCTCCAGCCCTGGGATACTGGCCAAGATGAAGGACGGGCTGAGGTCAGAGCTGTTGGGGAAGGGCATGGCATGCGGGATGAGGAGTGGTCATGCTATGACGTGGCACGTCCTCCGCTGCAGGGGCAAAATCAAACAAAGAAAACAGATTTGTATTGCTCCTGCCCAACTCCAATTCTGCTTGAACTATATGGCCTGGTCAGAAATATACACTTTAAACTGATATTCTGATCACATGGATCAGATTTTTAAAAATACTGGGATTTAAGTGTGTCGGGATGAAGCACCAATTGCCAGAACAACAGCAGTGCCACCACTACAGGGATGTACATCCCCAGTTGCCTGGGCAGCCTGGGAGGGCTTGAACAGGGACACAGACCCTGTGTGACTCCCCCGGCATGGCTGTCTGTCTGCAGAACTGCTGAGCTTTCCGACAATGAATTCCTACCCGTGTAAAATAGGGACATAACATGTTTTCACTGCAGGTTATTACCATTGCAGTGTCGTGGCCATTATACAAATGATTTGAAAAGTAGCATTTGGTTGCAAAAAATCTGTTTTTACTGCACATCTGTGGTGAAGCACTCACCCTAAAACAGCAATCAGAGCTTATTTTCCTGATGGGAGGTTATTTCGCCCTGACCTCTGATAAACAGAACTCACGAGCTAGCTTGTTATGTACAGTTTACAAACACTGCAGGCAGACTGTTGCTATCAAGTTGTTTGAAAGCAATTCAAGCAAAGACACGTGCAGCAAACCATTTACACTAAGATGCAAGCAGAATGCACGGAGCACTTTAGTGTCTGCGTCAGCTTACCTGCCACCACAGGAGTGGAAGGACAGTACTATTCTCACTGCTAGAAATCTGCCATTCTATTCATTTCTTGTGAGAGAATGCAACTGGGAGAGACACTCACAATAAGTCAGTGCTCCCTGGACTCTTCAGCTGACCTTTAGTTCTTCAGCCCTGAGGAATGTACCAACGTTTTCAGAAGTGAGTAATGGCTTTGGACTGCTGGTGTGAGGAACTCCATCCATAGAAGGAGCTCGATTTATGCAGAGAACTGGGTCCATACCTTTAAAAACACCAGAGAGCACAGACTTGTTTTCCCTGATTGATCCTTGTCCCAGTGGCTGCATTTGGCAGGAGGTGAGCACATACAGACAGTGAAACCATCCGAGTCAGAGGACCACCAGCAACAACCACTGTGACTGATCTCACCAAAGACTCAGACACTGGCCAGATTTGTCCCATGCAGACTGACTTCCCAGAACAACGCAGGTGGTGGAACACTCTTCACCACTGAACAGTCCTCTCTGCTTCTCCCATCCCATGCAGCTGTGAGAGGGGAATATGTGTTCGGTTTCCTGGAGCTTTAAATTCCAGAAAGCCACACTGACTGTATGTTCGTGTGATTATTATTCCTTTCATTAGAAAAACAGGAATGCATCAAGCCAAAATATTACTTCAGAGGGAAAAGAGAAAGTAAACATTGCAAATGTGATGTTGTTCATAATCAGTACATATCTGAGACGAAGTTAAAATTTTGTCTTAACCGATGGTCTGATGAAATGCTGAAGGCTTTTTCCCTAACTGGTTGTCATCACTTGCAAGCAGAAAAGCTGTACCTGCTTGTGTTATCAGCTGCTGTTTGTTTTACAGGTGCACCAGGTCCTGGCTAAGCTCTGGGCAGGAGATGCTCACTCTGCCTGCAGTCAGATCGGTGCTGCCTGTGTTGCTGTAGGCAGGACGTGGCTTGAGCCTCGTGCCACCACCAGCCTCGCTGCCAGCTCTACTCAGGCAGAGGTGAAGGGATAGCACTGTCCTGGGCTGATGTCTGAGAGAAGCAAAGCCAACCTGCATAGGGGAGGGAGAAAGGACAGACGTGGATGTAGCCAACGTGCTTCCAGGACGAAGACTTGTCCTTATTCCTCTTTCAGTTACAGTGTAGACAAAGGCTCGGTGAGGCTCTGCAAATAAATGTGCCTTTCCTTCCCCTCCTTCCTCCTCCTTCTTGTAAAATTTCCTCTTCCTCTTCACTTTTGTCTCTCCCTCCCCTTTCTCTTCCACTTCCCCCTCTCTTCTTTTTTCCCCTCCCTTTCCACTCCTCCTCCCCTTCCATCTGTTCTCCTGCTCCTCCTCCACCCCCTCTCCTCTCTTTTTCCTCATTAAGCCATGCCTGTGATGTTTCTCACACTACTCTCTTGATTCATAGGAAATAAACCCATCAGCAAGTACTGTACATGGTCCCATGGTACGAAGTGCAGAGCTCAGAGCACCACAGAATAGGAATTAGCAGGTTTAAGTGGCTCATCTGTCTGTTTTTTCACTCACACAGATGTCAAACCACAATTCACTTTCCCATTCCCAGAAGCAGCCACTACGATCAGGAACATATGATATTAATAGACAGTACCTTGTGGAGGTGTTCAGATCCCGAACATCTGCCTGGTGCCCTCCAGCTACTCCACTTGGGAAGGAAATGTGGAGGCAGATGAAGCTCTACTGAACTGAGTGATGGAGGTGGCTCAAATGCACTGCATCCTCACTGCGGCATGGCTTCCAGCTAATACACATCCCACACATTTCCTGCCTCACCATCACTATCCAAATGCACATGTCCTTGCTGGATCACGAGCTCCTCTGCCTTTTGTTGTTTCTGAGAACAGTCTGCAAGTTTCCAATTTGTGAGGATCCTGCAAGCTGAGCACCTCCAAGCAAAGCTCTTTTTTTCACGTCAAAAGATATACTTGTTCTCCTACTCTTCTGACAGCAGCTGGCTACCAGCACCAGGCTGGACCGTAGGTATTCTGAGCAAAGAGCTCCCACCAGGTGCTACTCAATGCAAGGAGAGAAGTCCTTGCAGTGTTCTGCTGAGCAGTATTTCACCCTCTGTGAGGACCCATGGGGGTACTCAGCAAAATAACTAGCACAACACAATGAAATGAGTGTCCTGGGAGTCCTCCCCTCGGGAATCTGCCCTTCTCTCTTCCCATTTTCTTATGGAGAGGTACTCTCATTATTCTTGTGTGTCTTTATTCTAAGTGCAGGTATGAATAGGCAAAAGACACCAGTCCTGGTTTAGTCTGAAGCGGGAGAAGCTTAGCAACAGCACGGTGCTGGTATGCAGTGCTGTCCCACCACCTCTGCTACTTCACCCCCACAAGGTCAATGATGACCATTCCTTCCTACTTTACACAAAGGTCCAAGCTGCCCCAAACGTGGCTTAAAACCAATGAAAATCCATCACAGGAGGTATGAAAGGTTAGGGGCAGTTTCATTTTGTCTGTGGGAGGAAGCAAGCCAAGAGGGTCCTGAAAACCTTCTGTTTGTCTGGCTGAGATCCATCTTGTAGAAGAGCAAGAAATGCTTGGAGACACCTTCATATGTGACCTGACCCTGGAGGTCCCCATTCCCCATCCCTCTGAGGGGGGCACTTGGTGCCTGGTGGATCTTAGCTGGAAGGTTGTAGTACATGGTCTGTAATGTCAGGAGGATTAGCCACTCCTACTTTAGATTTTAAACCTCTCTTAAGCAAGAGAGCTATCCACACCCAACCCCTGAGTACCATCCTGAAGCATACCTGATTCATGCAGTACTGCACCCACATACAGCAAATCCCAAAGATTTTAAACAACCCCAACCTATTATCTCTGCACTATATAAACAGAAAAAAAAAAACAGCTTTGTCTTTATTTTTAATTTCCTTTCACAATGATGTGTATTTTATTTGAATATGTGGTGTGTATTTTTTTTGAATATGTGGTACGTACTTTACATTCAATGCAAAAAAAAAACAAAAAACAATGGCTTGAACATAAGACTTGGTAGGATAGTAAGGCTCAATGAAAGCAAAAGGAGGTGCAGAAGCAGCACTGTAAATGTGTATGGCAACTACACAATTAGAAATACAGATGAAGATTAAGGCTGAGCCGTAGTTGTCAAACTAAGTGCTGTGGGTGCACTTAAAGTGATGTAATCTTCCAAAAATGCTCTGTACTCAGCCTCTGGATATGATCTCCATCTTGTGGGATGTTTCCAGTTGAACAAAATTACTCTGATGTTGAATGACTTCGGACTCCATTGGCCTCCATTCTGTCCTATGGAGCTTGTGGTCTTGGTTAGCTGTGCAGTAACATGCAATGAGGGAGCAATGATCCTGTGCAAGGGAGCCCAGGAGAAGCTCACATTCTATTATCTGGCTGCTGGATGCCATCAAATATATTGCAGAGGTTCCTTGCTCAACTCTGTTGTGTAACTCAGAAGGAGAAGCTAATTTTCCTGTAATTGTTTCCCATAAGTGGGGCTTCCACAGCTGGGGTGTGTGCAGGCTGTTGGACAGGAACAAGAGCCACGCTAGGACAGGACATGAAAGATCACAGCTCTGGGTTGAGGGACAATGTCTGAGTGGATCTGCAGACCCTTTACCTGGCAGTGACACCCATGGATGCAGAACTAAGAAACCAGTCCACTAGTTCTGACCACGAAGAAGGTCCACAGGCATTTTCTGGGAGAACTGGTGAGTGAATCTACCACTCAGAATCACATTTCCTTCTCAGTGCCCGGAACAAAGCCTCACGGATGTGGCTGGATTTTATGCTGTAGATAATGGGGTTGAGAGCAGGGGGAATTATAAGGTAGATGTAGGCCACCAAAGTGTTAACCAGAGGAGGAAAATTCTTTCCAAAACGATGAATCATGGACAGTCCAATCATTGGGATGAAGAATATTAGGACGGCACAGATGTGGGAGACACACGTATTCAAAGCCTTGAGACACTCCCCCTTAGTTGCAAGGCTGATAACAGTTTTAATGATCAGGATGTAGGACAGCACAATGCAGATAAAGTCCATCCCTACCGTTGAGAACAAAGCAATCATACCATAGAAGACATTGACTTTTATATCTGCACACGCTAGGTTCATGATATCAGGATGGAAGCAAAAAGAATGAGAAAGCTCAGTCTTCCCACAATAGGTTAATCTCTTGAGCAAGAAGGGTATTGGAAGAAGGGAGACCGTACCCCTCAGTACTATGGTCAGACCTATTTTTATGACAGTAGTCTTGGTCAGTATGGATGGGTATCTGAGCGGGTGGGAGATAGCAATGAAGCGATCAAACGCCATTGCCAGGAGCACAGAGGATTCAATGAAGGACAGTATGTGGATGAAGTACATCTGAGTGAGGCAAACATCAAAACCAATCCTTCGGATATTGAACCAAAAAATGCCCAGAGTAGTAGGCAGCGTACATAAAACCAGCCCCAGGTCAGTAACTGCTAGCATGGAGAGAAAGTAGTACATGGGTTCATGAAGACTTTGGGTCTTCTTTATGATGAATAGGATCATGCAATTTCCCAAGAGAGCAGTGAGGTAGAGTACACAAAAAGGGATGGAGATCCAGTGATGAAAGGCTTCCAGGCCTGGGATGCCCATCATGAGGAAAGCTGAAGGCTGATAGAAGGAGCCATTGAATTCCCACGTGGTATGTGAGTCATGCTCCATCCCAGCTCAGATCTCACATGACCTATACCTAAAACAAATCAACAACAGAAACTCTGCATAATTGGACTCTCCACTGCACATAGAACTGGGTAATGACAAGCCCCACATCCTTCCACCTCCCCGCTATGCAGATGCCTCTGTGTTGTTTAGGACACTAAACTTTAGTGTTGCATGTAACTACACTCAGCTGACCACCAAACTACAAAATGAAAAAGAAGTGAATTCACATATTTTCTTAAAAATAAAACCAAAAATATCTTCTTTTTTTTCCTTCTGAAAATTGAAATAAAAACATTCCTGGTGACTGCAACCACTGCAACGACTTATTTTTGTCCACAAATTCCACGTTATGTTGCTCTTTCGAGTAAGCAAATGCTTTTTCCACAGTCATCCCAACCAAAACTGAGCTGCTAAGAAACTGACTTATTTTTGGTGCTAACTGGAAGGACCTGAGGATGGCAAAAATTACATCCTGATGTCTCAGTGAAGATATCAACTCTGGAAACAGATAAGAAACACAAACAGAGAACTGGTCTGACACCACTGTTCTCAACTCAGAAAACAGCCACCACAGGAAGGTGGATTTCCATCTGTTCTCATATCAAAGTCATTCCTCATTTCATAATCCACCTCGCTACCAGGTGAAGGAAAATAAATAAGCAACATATTTGCTTAACATCCGCATCAATGACCTGGATGAAGAGATGGATTCTCCCATAAGCAGATTTGCTTATGGTACGAAGCTGGGAGGATTGGCTGACACACCTGAAAGCTGTGCTGCCACTCAGCGAGACATGGACAGGCTGGAGAGCTGGGCAGGGAGGAACCTGAGGAGGTTTAACAATAGCAAGTGTACAGTCCTGCACCTGGGGAGGAACAACAGCAGCATCAGTACAGGCTGGGGGATGAGCTGCTGGAGAGGAGCTCTGTGGAGGAGGACCTGGGGGTCCTGGTGGACAGCAGGGGAACACAAGCAGTGTGCACTGTGGCCAAGCAGGGCGATGGGACATGGGGTGCATTGCACAGAGCGTGGCCAGCAGGGTGAGGGAGGGGATCCTCCCCCTCTGCTCTGCCCTGGTGAGTACACATTTAGAATACTGTGTCCAGTGCTGGGCTCCTCAGTTCAGAAAAGACAGAGATCCCCTGGAAGGAGTCCAGTGAGGGCCACAAAGATGATGAAAGGCCTGGAGCATCTCCGATATGAGGAAAGGCTGAGAGACCTGGGGCTGTTCAGCCTGAGGAAAAGACTGAGGGGAGATCTGATTAATGTTTAGGAATACCTGAAGGGAGGTGGGAGGCAAAAGGATGAGGTCGGGCTCTTCCCGGTGGCGTGTAGAGATAGGACAAGGAGTAATGGCTTAAAACTTGGGTACAGGAAGTTCTGTACTAACACACAGGAGAACTTCTTTATAGTGCAGGTGACAGAGAGCTAGATCAGGATGCCCAGAGAGGTGGTGGGGTCTCCTTCTCTGGAGACATTCAGGACCCCCCTGGATGCCGAGCTGTGCACCCTGGGCTGGGGGCTGCTTTGGCAGGGGGCTGGACTCGATGATCTCTGGAGGTCCCTTCCAACCCCTACAGTTCTGTGGTTCTGTGATATAGTGCCCTGCTCATATAGTGTCTGTGTTTTCTATCAAGAACAGAGAAAAGAACAAGAATTTATCGATTCAGAGGCACTTGGGAGGGGTCCATGGAAAGTCTCTGAGTGAGAATCAGAAGTGAAGAACGCAGGGGATGTGGTGGCCTTTTAACACAGGGTAAAAGAATATGAGGTGGGTGAGGCTTTTACAGAAACCTACCAGGAACCTGATGTAGTGAGTTCAGAATAAATCCAATAAGGGGGTTGGAGGTCCCACAATGAGAGGAAAAAAAAGAGGCTTGTTGAGCCTGTTGGAGAGGTTTCACAGGGATGTGACATCAGTCTTCTGCTACGCACAGGGAGGCTCTAAGGAAGGCTCTTGTAGCAACGAGTGGCAGAAGGATAAGAAACAAAAGGAATAAGTCAAAATAAGGTAATTTTGAACTGGATGTGAGAACTGTTTCTCCATGATGATGGTCAAACACTGGAGAACGTTGCCTGAAGAACTGGTACTATCTCCATTCTTGGAAATCCAGATATAACTGGATAAAGCAGTGAGCAACCTGTCTGAACTAGCTGGCTCTGCTCTGAGCAGAGTCTAGAGATCTTCTGAAGTTTCTCCAGCCTGAATTTCCCAATGAGCTATGATCTTACCAAAGGTTTCAGTCCTCTTGTAGGACTCAACCACCTCAACACTGTCCATACTGCATGAGAAACAATACACCCAAAGGTGCTGGAGAAGCTAATGGTGCTCCTGAGCTCCCTCTGTGCCTTCTGTGACTGAAAGATCGTTGGTGTGGATGTGGAAAAACAGTGGAGGTGGAAAACAAGAGCTGATTAATGAAAATAAATATCTGTGGCTTCAGTCTCAAAATACTTTCAGTAGGGTAAAAAGCAAGCAGGTCAAAAAGTACCTGAGGGTATTTTATGAGTGAGCGTTTACTGTAACACAGTTCATTTTTGAATAAACACACATACCCTCCATTATGTATCTATTTATGTTCCTAATATGATTTAGCTCCATTAAACTCTCAACCTGCTTACAATTGTGGCAATGAATCCCAAAGCTTAGCAAGGATAAACATCCTCCTGCTGCGGGACAAAAGCCACATGTAACTGATGGGAAGTGAGGAAGAGCCCCAAAGCCATTTCCTTTCCCCCATGGGGAGCAACTAGGTTTTCTCTGCAGCCACACGTCCTCATGACTTGCCTTGTCCAGCAGGTAGCCCCACATTCAGCTGCCAAAGGGAAGAAGAAGGCAGAGCCACACTTCAGCCATGGCAGAGTGGTTGGAGTTAAATCATTGTTAAGGTCTTTTCCAACCTATGCCACGCTCTGTGATCCTATGATTCGGGAGGACCCTGTCAGTGCCAGGGGCAGCTTTGGCCACGTGCAGCCAAGGGCAGCTGGTGCTTTCCCTGTCGCATGGATAGCAGCTCATGTTGGCAAAGAAAGAGCAGCAGAGGGACGTGGTGTCCCAGCTGACAGCATGGTGCTCCCTTTGGTAAGAGCCATGACTCTCAGAGTTGTTGGAATTCAGCTCTTTTCCAGAATTATGGAAGTGGATAAAACGAAAGACAGAGTCCACTGGGAAAGGACTGGTCATGAGCAAACTGTGGTTTGTCACAGATTCTCCTTCTGCAAGAAAGCCCTTGTGCAAAACTGGCTTTCTCAGACACTGGGAACTCCTGCTAAGCTACACAACACTAGAAGAAATGAGCTTTCCTGACACTGCTGCTCTCAGAGCTGTTGTGATTTACGGTGTGCTCCTTTGGGTTTCAGAGAGGGATCTCCTTCCAGGCCATCTTTTCTCTCCACTTTTTATGTGTGCATATGTGTATGTACAAAAATAATGTAAATACATCTACAGAAATGTACAAAATGCTTAGAATATATAAAACATATAAACACACATCTATGCCTTTGTGCATCTATAATACACATATTATACTTTAATATATACTACATAACACGGTATATACATCCATGTCCCAGCTGACAGTCGTGGGACAGTGCTTACATCACTCACACTGTGGCTGAGCCCTGATGAGGAAACCAACACCCACTTACAGGACATGAATTGAAAGATTAATGGCAGCACCCGAGCAGTGCTCCTGGCCAGCCCAGCAAGGTGTGTACTGCAATAGAGGGCTGTGCTCCTGCTCAGCACCCTGGAGCCCAGGGAAGGGAGTGGAGGGCATGCAGACTCCTCATGGAGGGCACGAACCAGCTGTGCTGCCCTCCTCCCCTCTCCATCGTTCACAGGTCACCCCCTTGCCTGTCTCTGACCTCAGTTTTTGCCAGTTGCTTCAGCAAAGTTCTGGTGCCTTAGGGGCACCTCAGCATCGGTGAGTGCAGGGGCTGGGGAAGGGTGAGCCCAAGAAATCTGTGGGTTTTTTTTTCCTCAAGAGGAGAGATTATTATTTTCACAACTGCCTCCAACTCAAGCATCCAAGCTGGGGCTCAGCCCCTATGTGAAGCGATGCACAAAGGGACTCTGGGGACGCAGCACCCATACAGCCCAAGTCCTCCTGGCTCTCAAGGCAAGAACAGGATTGTGCCATTCCCACCAGCCAAACTGGGCCACAGACCATGAGAGCACAGCCCGCTTCGTGCACAAAGCCCACAGCACAGCAGCACCGTGGCACCCACCCCACCCAGCACTCCCAGCTCCACACATCCCCCCCAGCAGCACTGGGATGCACAACCCCACCCATCCCAGCGTCCACCCAAACTGCAGCACTCGGATGAGCAGGAGGACAGGTTCCTCATCACTCAGGTACTCACCAGGCTCTGCGCTGGGGGCCTGGGTTCTGTATGAGCCTGGATGCAGAGGGGAAGAGCCCAGGTCGAGGCGTGGGGAGGGCAGAGTTTATAAGGCACCCCGGGGACAGTCCTGTCCTGTTCTCACAGCCAATCAATCGGAGCCACCGGAGCCCAACTCCCCATGCGTAAACAGCGTGAGACTGACGATGGAAAATAGTATGTGAAGTAAATGATCTTTCCCATTTATGATGCTCTCCCAGCAGGCACGTTGTTTTTTTTTTTTTTTTTTTTCTGAGGGTTTATTGGGCGACGTGTTTATAGCTCCCTGTGATTTATGCCTGGCAATGCTGCTGCACGCTGGCAATACACACCATTTTTATTGTGAGAATGGATCTGTAATGCAAATAATAATAAATTTTGCAAGAAGTGTGCTTGCAGCATCTCTCCAGGGGAATAACAGAGGTGAAATGGTGTTGGCTGTCCTTTTTCCATAACCGGCGAGACATGAAATGTTTAATTAAAATCATAATGTGTTGCACAATAAAAACAAACTCAATATTACAAAGCCAAACACAGACAGATTAGCAGATATCCTCTCCGATGTCCCAAAGCCTGTTACATCTAAACGCCTCATGGCAATAAGTTTACCTTTACCACCTCAGCTGCGAGGTGGAAATCACTGTTAACCCCTATTTCTTTACCTGACAGACCAAGGCTTGTCAGAGTTAATCTAATAGTTTTCCCCCTTCCTGTATGAGATATCTGTTGTAAAAATAGGCACAGGACCTAAGAGACATTTCTGGAATAGGAGATGTGACTGTGCTGCAGCACTGCCCACTGTTCAGCACTACATCATCAACATGGGCAGTGGGACCAAGCACATCCTCGGTGATGCACAAGGTCCTGCAGATGGGTTGGGGCAACCCCAAAGGAAAGTGTAAACCAATGCTCTGAGAGCCATCCTGCGGAGGAAGACTGATGGGTGTGGGCTGATGAAAAGCTTTACATGAGCTGACAACGTGTACTCACAGCCCAGAGGGCTGCCCGTGCCTTGGGCTGCCCCACAGCAGCGTGGCAGTGGGTCTGGGGGGGACTGCCCTCTCCGTTCTGCTCCACTCTCTGACCTCTATGCATTTCTGTGCTCAGCTGTGGGCCCAGCAAACACAGAGTGGTTGGAACAAGGTCAGAGGAGTCCACGGGGATGCTCAGGGGATGGAGCAGCTCTGCTATGGAGTCAGGATGAAAGCTGGGGGTTTTGGATCTGGGGAGAGCTCATTGCGGCCCTCCAATGCCCAAAGGGGCTGTGGGAAAGGTGGGGAGGGTCTGGGATGTGGAGGCAGGACAAGAGGTAGCAGCTTCGAGTGAGAGGAAATTAAATTTAGGTTAGATATAGGGAAGAAATTCTTTACCCAGAGGCACTGAGGCCCTGGCATTGCTGCACAGAGCTGTGCTGCCCCATCCCTGGAGGTGCCTGAGGCTGTGGATGGACTATGGGCTATGAGATGGTCCCTTCCCATGGTAGGGGTTAGGAATGCATGCTCTTTAAGGGTCCTTCCAACCCAAACCATCCTCAGAGTCTATGATTCTCTGATGCCAGCTGGTTCCAGTGCCAGAGAACAGACAAGTACAAGCTAAAGGCAGTTTTCTGCTCCTACCTGGCTGCTTGTGACTGAGTGCATCGAGTCTTTGTGTCACTCACCCAGCTGGCCTTGGTGTACTTTGCTATCTCTAGATGTGTCATATGCAAAAAATAAAAATAAAAAAAAAAAAAACAGAGGCACTATCGAATTTAACCGATGTCTTGAAGGTCAGAGGTGTGGCACAGAAATGGGGTTATCACACAATGGCTCTTCAGCCCTGAGTAGTGACAACAGAGCAATACAAGAATGGTCCATAAGATCGTGAAAAGGGAAGAGAAGATATTTACAGAATGTCTCTGTTCTTTGCCACTGGGTGCTGTGGGAGATGGAAGCACACGTATGTACAAAAATGTGTTAGAAAATTCATGCATGATGGATTCATCAGTTTCTATTGAACGTGGTGGCCAAGCTGTGGTCTCCTGTTCAGGAAACCTCTACGCTGATTATGAGCCACTGGGATGTGTGGTGTGGGAAGGACCAACTATAAATAACCTTCCTGAAGGCCATTAATGGTCATTCCTCAGTACGAGATAGCAGGCTGCAGGGACCTTCAGGTTCATCTAGTAGAATAGTTCCTGTGGTCAGCAGTGGCAACAAGCCTTCACCAGGGAACATCTTCACATCAGAAAGTGGAAGCTGAATGGCACATGGCTGTAGGGAACACAACAGTGAAACGTGGTGTGCTGGGTTCAGAGCAGCTGAAATACCGTGGGGTGGTCCCAGAGGCATCAGGGAGAGAGTGTCCTGCAGCAAAGCAGGGAGATACTGCAAGGAGATGGGAATAACCATACCCACACTGCCTTGGGCTGCAGTGCTGGGAAGGCAAGCCGAGGTTTGGCAAGGGTGGGTGTAGGAACAGGGGCAGAGGGGTGCAGGGCACGGAGTCACTGTCATGGATGGTGTTTCTGAATATCTCTCAGCAACGGTTTCAGCTGAGCTGAGTCTGTCTTGGGGCAAAGGCACAGAAGATGTATCCTCCCAGGGTCCTTCCAGACCTATTTTTCCATGGGTGTCTGGAAAAGGCAGAATCTGGAGCCTGAAAGGCATACGCTGGAATCAATTTGGACTGATCCAATCTGAGGGAACAGCATGGTTTCTCTGCCTCTGCTCTCCTTGTAGTCCAAGCTGCATGCACATGCTCATGTTTCGTGCACCCTAGCACCTCTGGTTCCTTTCCCTTGGGATTCTGACATCCCTTGCCCTACAAGCCAGGCAGTTTCCAGCATTGCTAGTTTAGCATCCTGTGCTGGGAGGATGCAAACAAACTGCACTGAGCAAGGAGGAAGCAATGATCTGCTCTGCAAACTTCAGCATCATCCCTGGGTACAACCAAGGAGAACACTTCTCCTCCTTGCTCACCCTGCACATGCTGAGATGATGACCCATTGAGAATATGTAGGATGTATATGAATGTACAGCCTGGGGGTTCTCTCAAGGCCACTGTGCTGAGCAGTACAGCATTGGCACTTGGAAGGGGTTGCAGACATCTTCTGGAGAGGTCCTGGAAGTGCTCAGGATCACCAGAATCGAAGTAACTCTATAATATGCCAACCACACAGTGTAAGATCGATTTACCTTGCACCAGAAGCACTCAGAATGTATTTCCTTCTGATTAGTGTCTTGAGTCACCCAAGTGTGTGGAGCTGCCAGAGGTATTTTTGCATAGTGCGTTCTCACAGAGCTGAGCTTTCTGGTTTCCTGCTTAATTCCTTTTCCCAGAAGCACAGAACATGTACATATATATATATATAGGAAAGGATGTGAGGTATCCATCTATTTTCCCATTTAAAAGAAAAAATTTTCCCAGAACCACACATGAGGGGGAACGCAGCTGCCACTTGGCACAACATCAGTCTGTTTGCTGGAAGTGTTTATGGTTTGAGCCTAAGCCAGCCCTAATCCTATTTCCTGCATGGGGCAGAGGTCAGCACTTGATGTCTGATGGACTGTGAGAAAGGATGGTGAGGAGGGGAGGGAGAGGTGAATCTTGGTCCTCCCATGAAAAACCTATATAAACTGTTCAAAACAATGCTCATTTGAGATAGGCAGAGGAATAAGGAAAGCTCATCAGAGCCAGGAGAGTAGGAGCACCATAGCTACCTGAAATCATGCCGTTGGCACCGCTTTGGGCTTTACTCCTCTATCCTGGTGAGGGATTCTTCAGAGGTGGGTGATGGTCTGGCAACGAGCCCTGTCCATGCACAGATGTGAACTGAGAGGTGAGGATGCACTGCAGAGCCCGGGGCAGGGAGAGGGATGGGATGGGGGGTAGGGGTGGGATGTGGAGGTGTGTCTGTCTGCTCCCTGCAGTGCTGGGCACAGTGCAACTGGGACACGGCTCTCAAAGTAAGAGCAAACTGTGCTGCTGCCAAGGTTTTGTGTCTCTCCATCCAGCGCAGAGTTGGGTTGAAGATTGCTGCAGACCGTGGAGATCTGCTTGCACAGAGGGAGGAAGAAAAGCAGCACATGTCCCTCGACCTTCTCTGCTTCAGAAAGCTTCAGATATGCACAGGCTGTTTGATCGTGTTGTTTGATCATGCTTTCCTTGACTGCAGTGGCTGAGCTGAGTTGGACAGAACTACCCCTGCTGCCCGGACAGAGGGGCTGCAGACAGAAGGGACGTCCTCTCCTCCTTGTCAGGATGTCCTCTGCTTCCTGTGATGCAACATTTTTCCTCATCATCCACCTGCTGAGGCCCAGAAGTAGCTCTGGGGAGGAAAGCTCAGCAGGACTGGGGCTCAGAGCATCTGCCCTAATGAGGGATCCCCCAGAGGAGTGGGCAGCCCTCCTGCTTTGGGGTCCTCCTTGCTTGGGTTGCAGTAAGCATATGGGGGCAGTATTCAGGTGAGGGGCAGCTGTTAGGGATGGAGTTTTATGAGTACTTGGATCAGGACGTGGAGAAAGGTTTTGCCGCAGACACCGTCTGCATGATCCTGAGTGAATGTCACCCCTTCACACCCGGGGGTCTGAAGGGGGTCCCCCTGACGGGGGAAAGGTTATCTTCTTGTTCAGATGAGCACCTCACTGCTGTGCCTGGTGCTGCACCACGTCCGAGCTTCCCCTTCTCCTGACCCCTGGGCAGTTCATACTGCACAAGTCCAGCAGCCACTTGAGATATCTCAGGCATTTCAGCCAGGGCTTCTGGGCAACTTCCAAGCTGCAGAAACCCTGCTGGCTCCAGCCCTGTGCTGAGTGCCCTGCAGAAAAGCACTGTGCTGAAGCTGTGATCAAACCCCTAAACCCCTCCCAGGTTCTGTTGTACAACTGCATTTCTCTACGTAGTTTATCTTCTTGTTCAGATGTGATTCCAAATGATTGCTCATTTCTGTGAGTTTGTACCCACAGTGTCAGCTCGGATCTCTTGGGGACAGAGTCAGTGGACACAACAGGATGGGTTTTGGGATCACGGAGGGCTTTTCCAGCCCTAAGAGTTCTGTGATTCCATAATTCAGGGACTCAGTGATGGCTGTGCGTGAAACCAGAGATGTGTGCAAAGGAAACCTTCATTCAGAGCTGCTGATAAAAGTCAGGTTTTAGTTGAAGTCTCCAACTACGGTCTCCATTCCAACCCATCCCATTTTAACTTCCCCACCCGAACAAGTGTGTGACATCAGCACAGAGCCTGGGAGGAACTGCAGGGCCACACAGTGCCTTTCAGCACCTCCTTCTGCAGGGAACGAAGAGTTAAAGCCCTACAGAGTTCTTCCAAGGCCGTGCTCCAGAGGTCGAACCATCTGGACTTTTCAGCAGAAAAATAGCATCTTTAATTGAAACCACCACAAAAGCGCCGGGCGAAGCGGAGTGGTGTCAGCCAATTTCCTGTGCTGCCGTGAGTGGCACAGATGAGCTCCTCAGCCACGGGTGCCCCATCCCACAGCAGTGACCGAGCGCTCGCATGGGCAAACATTGACATATTTAATGCCTGGCTGACTGCGGCAGGCAAACAATTCATTGAGGGGATTCGGAAAACGCAGAAGGGACAGGGAGTTCTGTGCAAAGAAAGCAAACCCTCTGCTTCTAGTGTGTGGGGTGGAAAATTAAACAAGCTGAGAGAAATCTGCAAACACTGCGAAGCCCTCGGTCTCGTTTTCCTATCTAAGTGGAGCTGGTGGACAGAGGTGACTCAGAGCAGCAGAGAGGTGCATGTGGGTCAGCACGACCCGCAGGTGAAGTGCAAGCTGGAGCAGCACTGTGCACAGCACGTCCCAAACCTCCTCCAGCAGAATGGTATTTTCTGAGGGCTGCAAACAGGAGCTGGGATGCTGTGAGTCTGCCCTGCTCTGAAGGAGAGCTGAGGCAGGACTGAGGAACTTGCTGCTCTGGGCATCACCTCTGTGTCACCCCAGTGAGCGGTGCCTGGTCCTGGCACCCAGTGTGCGCACTGTGGGACTGGTAGGCAGTGGGAATGGCCAGCAGCAGGAGGGGGCACTGCAGGGGGACGTGGTCAAGGGGTGTGGTGGGGATGGGATGGGGCTGCACTTGGTCATCTTTGATGTCTGTTCCAACCGTAACGATTCTGAGAGCGGTAGAGACCATTCAACTGCCCATGCAGCATGGAAAGCACCTACGGCCATTGAGGACAGCAAAACTCAAAGAAATAAATATAAGATCAGAGTGGGAAAGTTTGTTCTGTGCACCAGCATCATCCCAGCTAGGAATGCAGTTTTTGCCTTCCCTTGTGTCTCCAGTACAGAGGGAAATGTCTCCTACTGTGTTAGATGTGAGCTGCTCTTTTCTTGTTAGAGGTGACAGAGGGAGGCTCAGACGTGCACTCCTATGGGAAACATTCACTGAGTGCATAAAATGGGGAGCAATGACCCTGAGGAGTTGCTGGGTGCAGGAACAGACATGACCTGCTCTGTGTTTCCTTCTCAGAAAGAAAGAGAGAAATGGTACAAATCAATTAACACATGGGGTCTCCAGTTTGTTGGGTCCCATCTCAATCAAGATGGATGAGAGTCAAGGCCTTAAGTTGCACTGGAGGAGGTTGGACATCAGGGAAAATCCCTTCTCCAAAGGATATCACCATCTCCAAGGGTCACCATCCCTGGGGGTGTTCCAGAGCTGTGGGGATGTGGCACTGAGGGATGTGGTCAGTGGGCACAGTGGGGTGGGCTGGGTTGGGCTGCTGACCCTGGAAGGCTCTTCCAACCTTAACAATTCTGTGCTCACCATGAATCACGGTGCACAGCAACTCCACATTTGACTTTGCAAGGTGTAGATAGATCAAAATTCCAAAACATCGTTCTACAAAAGTGAAGAAGACCTTGGGTTTTGATCTCATCGACGCTTTTCATGGTCTCAAGGTTGAAATAGTTTCTGATAAGGTCAAATCTGATCCACCTTTATTGGTCTGCTGTCACCTCTGTGCCACAGACTGCCCCATGCAGGAGCAGAAGGACCTCTGCTCTGTGCTAAGTGTCTGCATCCCAGAGTTTTGCTGAAGGGAAGGTGTCCCAGGCCAGGTGAATGGGCACACTCCCTCAGAAAGCAGAGCAGCAGTCGGGCTTACACTGATTTTAAGCAGCTATCACTGCTGGGAGCAGAGCTATGAGGTGGGGAAGTAACGACGTCGCTCTGCCAAACTGCTACTGCTTTCCAAAATAAATTGCCATGACATCACCCAGCTGGTGGAAATTCAGTCTGATGGTTGAGAGACGTTATCAGATGGCTGCTGTTAAAAGGGAGCAGGATAAGGGCTGTGCAGATCTGATAATTGAAATATGAGTTACTGCTGTCGAGTGAAGGCATAATCTCATTGCTGCTAACAAAATTACTTTTTTTTTTCTAACTCATTAGGGTGGATGGCTGATGATTAATGACACTTGTTGCTGGGCAATAGTTTCTGGCACCACAGCCCAGAGTCAGTAATGCAGTACCCTGCAATAGAGGCAGAAATGAACACCCATCAGCTGCCTTAGATCATCAAAGCCGTGATGCTACAGTCGTGTGCTGCCCGTCCCATGCTAATCGTGGAGATCATAGACAGTCAGAAGAGACTTGAAGGGGTCATCTGGTCCACCCCTCACACGGAGGTGGCATTAACTCTCTGTAAGACCCTGACACAACAGAATGGCCAAACTCAACCTAGGTGTCACGAAGAGGAGGAGGGCAAGGGAGAGATGAGCCCTGGGGACAGGCATGGGCTGACCATGTCTGCTCACAATCAGGGGCACTGGCACACACGGAGCCTCACTTCTCTCCCACAGTTGGAGATTAGGATTATCCTGCAAACCCTGGGACCTGCCCAGCACAGCCCAACACTGATTCATGAACTGGAGCTTCTTGAGAGATACCAATGGGCCAAAAGCAGGCACATAACCCAGGGAGCCCTCAGGCACCTCCAGTGGGTCACACTCACAGGGTGAGATGTAAGATGAAGGGTTCCCTTTGGAGGACGTAGTTTCAAGGAGGAGAATTCACTTTGAAGTTTATTTGCCTGAGAGTGCAGAGCAGCTCAGCCCACCATAGAGCAGAGATGCTCCCGTGATAGCAGTGGTTCATCACCTCTGATGGCCGTAGGAACACACGTGGTCCCACATTTGGGCTACCAAATGCAGAAGAAACTCAGACTTCATTAAAAGAAAGTGAACTTCAAGAATCTTTCTGAAAAACTGTATCCTCTTCTAGGTGCCCCTAAGTTGCATACTTAAAACATCCAACAATTTGGGCTCAGCCATGACCTGCTTGGTGCTCAAAGCTGAGATTGATGTGTGAAATCTGTTTGCACGGAGCTAAAAGCTGCTCTGCACGGTGATGTGCAAACATGCAGATGTGGAGCTGTAAACAGAGGATTTTGTGGTTTAAAACCAGGTCAGAAGGGGAGGGAGCTCATGTCCAATTCCAGAGAAAAACCAAACTGATTCCCAGTGAATGTCACCCCTCTCAGGATCACCCCATTTGTGCTGAGTCACTGCAAGGTCTCCAAAACTAAAAAGAAATTCCTGACTGTGAAATCCCACGGTATATCCATAGAGGAGTTAAATGGTTGCTGTAAAAATGAGAACGATATCCTGGATGTCTCAGTGGAATGCACCAACGTGTCCCAGAACTGACCTGGATTGTTTCTGGTCTGCAACTCCATCAGCACTGTCAGGGCAGAGCGGGTGAGGCTGTGCTGGTGGGCAAGCTGTGCTGCTGCACTGCACCTTCTCTCTTGGAAGGAAACCTTTGTGCCATTTGTTGATAAAACATTATCTGAAACCATTGTGAGGGCGATGCGTGATTAGCTCTTCCAGGAGGAAATTGGCACCAATTACAATGTGAGATGATGGGAAAAAAATACAAATATTGATCAGAATAAGAAGCAAGTGAGGCAGTGATTGGACATGGTTGATTTTCACATCCCTTTATGGCATTGTCAGAGCTCCTGGACTGTCCCAGCCGCAGCACTGCTGCTGTGCAGCCGACAATTTACACTTATTATTGGCAAGAGAGGATCGGGTGAACTTGCAAACATAATGCACAGGCAGAGGGCTGAGCAAGTGCAGAAAAGGGATCAAGAGGAGGAAAGCATCTGTAGAAAATCTGGAATGTACGTTATTACTTTCGGTGCCATTGATGGAAAGTCAAACACTGGAAAGCAAACAGTGAATGTTTGGAAGGCACGTGGTCCTCAGTTATCACAGGAAGGCAAACGGCTGTGACTCAGAGGCAGCTGAGGAACTGAGGGTCTGGGGGCTCCCATCACACATCTGCATTCCCAGCAGCGAGGGGCATGGACACCTTACTCCAGAAGGGTCAAGATGGTTTTAAAGCAAATGCAGACATATAAATAAATTAACATCACGATATCATCACACAGAGCGTGAGTGCAAGGCCACCTCTGGGAGGGCTGGGGGTCCCATTGGGCATGGGGTGGACAAACTGCTGTGGGTGGCAATGGGGAGGTGTGGGTTGCCTGGGGGTGGTGGCTCAGAGCCCCACTGTCACCCAGCACTGCTGTCTGCAACGGATGGAGAGCTCCCCAGAGAGCTCCATTGTGGATTCTGCCTGTAGGGAGGTGGTTAAATCCATCACCAGAGCTGTCAGCAGTCGACAAGCATCAGTTGCACTGATCCCGAAGCAGCCCAGGGAATCGCTTTGCACTCAGGCTGCAATCAGCAGCCTTCCTCTTCCCCTCGGCACCCACAGTCTGAGTCAGTGCAATTAGCAGAGCACTCAAACTCATGACAGATTGCCCGTCCGCAATAACGCGCGTGATGCTTGCACAGTGCCACGCTGCTGAGAGCTCAGGGCCCCCTTGGTCCTTCCCTTGGTGCAGCTGCACGCTGGGCTGGGACTGCTGAGCAGGAGAGCAGTGCAATGAGATGCAGCAGAGGGACACAAGGAAAGGTGACGCTCAGCACATCTCATGGCCACCTGAGGGCTCTGTGGAGTTAAAACTGGACAAAACCACTGAATAACGCTGCTGTCGGACAACAGGAAGGGCCGGGGTCTTCCAGAAGTCTGAAGCCTGATGCACGGCTTCAGAAAGCCAGCACTCAGCGGAGAAATGCAGGCTCCCATCAGCTGTGCTCCTGGTAACACATGGACACGCATGCATTCCCTCTCTTCAGAACATCTGCTTTACAAACCCTGGGAGAAATTACAGGAAAGATTTCTGGCAGTTTCCCACCTTCACATTTCCTTGCAGCCACCTTGATTTCTGCTGCAACTTTGCAGCATCTGATGGACACGACCCTTTGCAGCACACACAGGAGCAATGCCTGCTGCTTTTGCACCTAACTGCAATGATCCTTGATCCACCTCAATGATCCTTACCGTGTGTTCTCCATAGCAGCTCTCAGAACAGCTGGGGAAGCTCCAGTCCTGACCTTGCAGCTCCTTGCTCAGCTGCACACCCTCCTGCCATATGCCTGTGCTGAAATCTGTGCTCTCCTCTGCTCCATCCCTCAGAGCATCAGCACTGCCCATCCTGCCCTGCACAGTGCCAGTGTCCCTTTCCCCTCCTCTTCACTCTGCTCCCTCCTTCTGGAGCCCTCATCTCCCAGGATGAGCTGCTGCTCCCCAGGGCTGAGTGCACAGATGCAATGGGGGAACAGTTTGGGGCACATCAGCAGCCCTCTTCCCTTGGGTTGCAGCCACCCCTGATGCCATCACGCAGCAGTGATGCTCCATCTGTGATGCTGAGCATGTGTGAGCAGAGCTGCAAGAGGGCTGGGAGCAATGATGCAGCATTTGGCAAAGCTCTTCTGGAACTGCCCCAGCTCAGGCTTTGAGACAGCCCAGAGGAGGAGAGCAGCCTGTGATGAGGCACTGATTTGGAGGCAGAAGAAAGTGGAGAAGATAGTTGGCTGTGATCAGCAGGCAGGATGAGGTCACGGGGATTTGGCTTGCAGGGAGGTTTATCTCACACAGCCAAAGGGAGTTTGGCAGCAGGTGGATTGCCTCGGGACAGGGTGGGGGCTCCTCTAGTGCGTGGGGCAGCTTGTGTCATGATGTATCATGATGTCACTAACACATCATGAAGGAAATATGGGAATGTAGCTGAGACAGCAGCATGTCACTGGGTGTGCTGGAGTGCACACTGCACCCCACGCCAGCCTACCTTCACTGAACTGTAGGCAGAGCAGGTGGTGACATGGGACAGCGAGCAGCATGTGCTCCCCTCGCAGACCCTGTGAGGAGATGGGGCTCAGCTCCCTGGCTTCGTGTCCTCGGCCACTGGGTCCTGTCTGTTCCTCGTAACAGCCAAGCTGTGAACTGTGTGACTCATTTAATGGACGCTGCAGAGTCTCATGTGATTGCATAGCCCTGGGAGCCTGGAGTTCTGTAGCATCGGAGGATGAGGGGATGCTCCTAATTAAAAGCACAAGTGTGGCAACAGTGTCTGTAGTTGTTCGGAGCCTGGATCTGCCGTCAGAGCGATTCCCTTGGCTGCTCCCAGCAGCCTTCTCCCCCACCTGCAGGGAGGGGAGCACTGCTGTGCACCCCAGCTGTGCCCTCCTGCAGGCTGGCTGAGAAGTGGGGCTTCTGAAAACAGGAGGTGGAATGAAGTGAATTGCAGTCACCCATCCCTCCACGGGGAGGAAAAGAGCTGTGTGCCAAAAGGGGTTTCTCCTGGAGTGTTTTTTTCTCCAGGATAAGGCATAGCCTGTAAGCAACTCATCTGGAAAGGGAAGGAAGGAGTCCTCCCCAGCACTGGGTGTGCTGCTGGGCCCCCCTCTGGCTGAGCAGGATGAGAACCTGCCTGCTCCTCCACCAGCACAGGGGAGAGAAACGAGCCCAGGTCTGCCATGGGCAGCATGGAGAGGAAGTAACACGTGGGTGTACAGAGGCTGTGGTCAGTCTTTGTCACACAGAGTAATGTGCTGTTCCCCAGGAGCATGAGGAGGTAGAGGCAGCAAAGAGGTAATGCCATCCAGTGGCTGCTCAGTGGCACGCCAGGAATCCCAGTGAGGGTGAAGGTCAGGGAACTGGACTTGGGCCTGTTGGAAGCCAGCATCCCATGTGCTGAGGGTCCAGGGGTCAGGAAATAACAGAGCATCCCAGAATGAGAGCCCTGCTGTGGGACAGCCCACATACCCCACTGCAACAGTACGGGGAGGACCAGCCCTGAGAGCCAAGGACTGTTACCCTCATGCACAGCATAAAATCAGAGTGGTTTGAGTTGGAAGGAACCTTTAAGGGTCATCTAGTGTAACCCCCCTGTAACAAACAGGGACAACCAGAGCTTGATCAGGTGCTCAGAGCCCCGTGCAGCCTGACCTTGGCTGTCACCATACACTCACCACCTCTCTGGGCAACCTGTGCCTGTACCTCACCACCCGTATCATAAAAAACTGTCTTCTTATACCCAATCTAAACCTCCTCTCTTTTAGTATGAAACCACTTCCTCACCCATCATGTCAGTCAAGGAAAATCCACTGGGCCAGCCCTGGGATCACGGTCTGGGCTGTGCACAGCAGCAGACAACGAAGAAAGAGCAGTGTGGCATTCAACATAACTCCTTTGGTTGTAGCCCCAGACTTTAGGTACCTCCACCATCAGAGTTTGGGTGCTCAGCCCTCCGAGAGGAGCCTGAAAGCCACCCAGCAGTGTGGGGCAGGAAGAGGGATGGGATGGGAATGGGGATGGGGGTGGGGATGGGATGGGGATGGGAAGGTCAGTGTGTCTGGCTGCTCTCTGCAGTGGTGGGCAAGGGGCAGCTGGTGCACAGCTCTGCAGCCCTAGCTATACAGTCCCTGCAGGACAGAAAAGGGGGATGGAGTGGGTGGGAATCATAGAATTGTGGAATCCTTAAGGTGGGAAAAGACCTTTAGGATCCCCAGGCCCAACCCAACCCCCACCATGCCTGCTGACCGTGTCCCTCAGTGCCACATCCCCAAATTCTCTACACCTCCACGGGTGGTGACCTCCCCACCTCCCTGGGCAGCTGTGCCAGTGCCCAACTGCTCTTTGGAGAAGAAACGTTCCCTAATATCCAGGTGTGTGAAGGCAGAGGAGGATCACTGTGTGCCCTGAACCCAGTTCTGTCTTGCCAGAAGAGGCAGTGCCTCACTCAGAGATAAGGATTGCATCTGTATTGATTTCTTCCCTTTTTTGTCTAAGTATGGCAGAATGTGTAATGTTTCAGGGACCTTCATCAGCAAACCTGCAGGACATTTAACCACAGTAACCCTGGTGGAAGGAAAACGGATTTCTGCTTTACAGCTGACAAAAAATATTAAATGGAAAGGAAGAAATTCAGAGGCTCAGCTACAGCCAAGGGCCTGAAGTGGTGCTTCATCTGCCCGAGGCCGTTATAAAACCTGATGGCAAACACTGTGAGAGCAGACAGTACACATGCTATGGCCCAGCTGGTCCCTCCACCGGGTGCTCAGACACCTCCTGGGGCAGGGAGGAAGACACAGAGGTGAGCATCAGTGCTCACTGCCCTTGGGAGGAGAGAGGGTTAGGGTTAGGACGGCTCTCCGAAACCAAACTGAGCAGTGTGAGGGAGGCAGACTGGAGAAGTGAAGGAGCTGAAGGAGTAAGGGACATAAAGCTGGGGATGTGAAGACCCCTCTCAGCTTCTGGTGGGGGCAAAGCCTTTGTAAAAATGGCTGACATGTCCTGTTCACGTGGAACTTAAGGAAAATTCCTGAAGAACTTGTCATGGGAAGGGACACTTCCCATGGGCCAGATGTACAGAGCCCCTCCAGGCTGGCTGTCAGGGACCAGGTCTTGTGTAGGAAAGGGAGGTGTTAAAAAGGCAGAATCACACCACCCCATACCTGCACATGCAGCAGCAGTTCTCCAGGGGTGTTTGGCCACTGAATCATAACATGGTAGTACTGTAAAATCGTGGAATCGTAGAATCACGAAGGCTGAAAAAAACCTCCAGGATCCCAAGCCCAATCCCAGCCCACCCCCACCATGCCCACTGCCCATGTCCCTCAGTGCCACATTTGGGAACTCCTCTAGGGATGGTGACCCCCCCCACACCCTGGGCAGTCTGTGCTGGTGCCCGATGGCTCTTTGGAGAAGGAATTTTTCCTAAGACCCAACCTGAATGCCTTCTGAAGCAATGCAGAATAGCTCCAGTCCCTCTGCCCCGGGCAGAAGTTGCACCGACCAGGCTGTGCAAACAGGGTTTACAACAAGCAGATCACTCTGAGCTCATCTGCTGGTCCTGATATGGGGTAGGAGCCAGGGATTTTAGAAAAATGAGAACCAGAGTGTTGTGAAAGGAAGGGGAATTGTTTCCCCCTTTTGCCATAGGGGAGCACACAGCCATAGGTCAGTACACTGAGGAAGGAATGAAGTGTTCATCTCGGGGCATTCAGCAAAGTGAGCAATGCCTCTGTTAGCAAAAATCAAGTACAGAAAGCATCACTCTGACTGCTTTTGGGGTTCCCTGATGCCTCTGGATGGATCCTGGTGTCACTTAGCTCTGGTAATTGACAGTTCCCTTCAGCCCCTTAAGTGAAGTCCCTGAAGGGCTCCCAATAGAAAAAAAAAAAAAAAAATAGCTCAAACTGAAATCTCCAGCCGATAGGATCATCTTATTATATCATGTTATAATCATAAACATAAGTTGGAGAAAGTTGTTTTTTCTTTTTTTTTTTTTATTATTTCTTGGAGCCTCTGATCGTTTTCCCACTCAGATGGTGGTGGTGTGCAGCTGCCCGTGTCCACACTGCGTGCATCCTCTGGCTGTCAGCAGCACCGTGGTGCCACGGAGCAGGGCTGTGTGGTTCCCTGGTCCTTTGCTCATGTCCCTGTACAAACTGGGATGCTGCTGCCCGGTGGGGGCTGTGGTGTGGCTGTGTGGGTGTCAAGGACAGGAGGACCAACAGCTGCACCCCCACAGACAGCCCTGGGCAGCTCTCCCAGCTCCATGCCCACTCTGTGCATCCCTCAGCCCTGTGACAGCTCCAGATCCCGATGTGGGTCAGCTCTGCCCCCCACCCACTGTGACAGGGACCCACCAGTGCTCTGTGTCCCCCTCCTGTCCCACTGCTGTGGTTTAACCCATCGGGCAGCTCAGCCCCATGGGGATGTTGGCTTGCTGTTCCTTCCCTATGGGGAGAGTGTGGGGTGGGAATTAGGAAAAGAAACCAAAGTAGAATCTGTGCATCGTTATCAGATCTATTTAAGAAGACAAAAAAGGAAGAGAAAAATAATTGTAATCATATACATATATACTATAATATAACGGTATTATAGTAATTACATATAAACACCCTGGAGGTGCTCAAGGAGCATTGAGATGTTGTGTTGAGGGACACGGTTTAGTGAGAACTGCTGGTGGTCAGTCAGACTGGGTGATCTTGGAGGTCATTTCCAACCTCGGGGATTCTGTGATTCAATATAAATAATGACATAATGACATATATATAATCACACACGCATCTATCATTTATTACGATCACAATATCACAATACATTGATTTTTGAAACAAACGATGCACGGTGCAGCTGCTCTCCACCTCCTGACTGACACACTGCAAGAACAGCAAGGCAGCAAGTGCACCAGGAGAGACGTGGAGGAGTCTGAGAGCTGGCTGAGGGAGGGGGATGGCAGCACAGAGAACGGTTGAGCAGACTGATGCTTCACCCTGCACTGATGCTTCACCCTGGGAGGAGCTGCAGAGTGCCAATGGTGTGGGTCTGCACACCACCTGGGGACTGCAGAGGGCTGTGGCTTTGCTCTGCCTCGTCCAGAGCAGGAGCCAGAGGTTTCCACGTGGAGCTGGTGGTGGGGAGGCTCTGACCACACGTGCCTTGGATCAGAGGAGCTCCTTCCTGAGAGCTGATGGAGGTCTGAATTATTTATACTGAGTTCAAAAGGAGAGAGCCTTCAAAGAGGGACTGCTGAGGGCTGCCTGAAACAGAGAACCCCACCTCCAGCAGCTGGGCTGTCCCAGCACGGAGCAGTGCCCTGGGGGGCAGGTGGGGGTCCCACAGTGCAGAGCAGCCTGAGGATGCCCCGTGTTACCAGGACCACAGAGCACCACTCTGTGCCATGGCTGTGCCTGGGGGGTCTAACGGTGCCTCTGGAACTTGTTGGGTTTTGCTCTCCTCCATCATCAACGCATGACCTCCTCCCGCAATCTGCTTTTATCTGCAGTTCCCTCTGCCATCTGTGACTGTCAGGATTTGTCCCAGAGCTGTCTGTGAGCAGCAGGAGCCTGAGCTCAGGCCCTGAGCTGCTACAGCATCATGAGCTGAGGGTGTCAGATGAGCACTGCTGTTCCTCAGGGGCTGTCATCTCTCAGACATGATGTGGCTCAGCTCACAGTGAGCAAAGCCAGAGCTGAGCAGAAGTTCCCCGTGGTTTTTGGGGGTTGGAGCAAGCTCTCCAGCAGCTCCGAGGAAGGCTCTGACTGCTTTGCTCATCACAAAGCACCTTCAGGGAGGAAAGGAGCCGTTTCCTGATGGCATTTTGTGAATTGATTCCAGTTTCAGGTTTCCTTGTTGGTGACGTGACACATCTTGTGCCCTGGTGTGCATCGCAGGGATGGGAGATGTCCAAATTCCCAAGCTGTACTATGAACATAAAACCTGCAAATCTTGGAGCAATCAGAAGTGTTTTCTTTGGACTTGGTCAGGCACTTCTTTGCCCTTCCCTTCACAGTTCCCTGCAGCTTAAATTTGAGGTCCTTAGTCCTTTCCTGGGACTTCTGTGTTGTGTCAGATGTTTGCTTGCCATGGGACAGAGCCATTTGCTGCCACTTCCCTCACCCTCCAGCACCACCTCTCTGTGTCTGCCCTTCAGGAGCGCAGATGTTTGTGGCAGTGGGGACTTTTAGCCCCCAGCAGCTCAGCATAAAGTGCTGTGAGTATTACTGCAGGTGGTAACAGTGCAGCTCACTCAGTGGCTGTCCTGAGAACATGAAATATAAAGGTATTATTCCTTTCTTGCAAGAGTCAGTGGGAATATTTCCTCTTTCATTTTGGCCTATAATCCTTGCTGCCAGCTGCAACAGCATATTTAATAAACACCATTCTTCACTTCAAGGCTTAGGAGCACAAGCAAAGCTGCTTGGACTTCATGTCAATATTGAAGAACATCAGCTTCAGGGCTGCATTTCTCCCCTGACATCTTTCCCTCAGTGGGAACTTCTCACCTCTGCTCCATCTGTTTCACTGTGATCCACCTCATCCTTTGTGCAGTGTGAAAGGTCTGGAGCCCACGTGTTTTTCTTAGTCATGTTGCTCATGACTCTGCCCTCAGGATGTATTGTGTAGGACATACTGTGCTTGGAATAGGTTGCAGCACTTGTTTCGCTCATCCCTTCTTCATCCAATCCCTATTTCTCATGGAGACACCTATGTTCCTGCTGCAGGCCCTGGGTGGCTTCGTGGCAAACCAGAGCCTCCTGCAGCACAACTCGATTTTAACTGCCTGAACAGTGAGTGTGGGAGGACTGGTGTTTGTGTCCCCTCAGAAGAGAAATTAGCTACAAGTCCCAGGCTGGATGCTTAGAACACTGCAGAGAGGTTAAGCTGAAATAATAATTATTATTATTATTATTATATTTAACATTAATGTATGCTACGTTCAGATCATTACTTTGATCCACTGTGACATGTACTGGTAAATGCAGAGCACTTCCATGGGGGCCCATCTGTACCCTGGGCCCCTTTAGAGGTTTCAGAGGGCACCTGCAAGAGCACAGCCAGCGTTATGCAATCTGCATTGCAATTTTGAGATCAGCTTTGTGGTTTTAGTAAAAAAAAATAGCAGGATTGTTGAGTGAACACCAGAAGAACTGTCCCCTCACTGCAGGGCAGTGATACAAAGGGCTGCACCTCTCTGGCCACGATCCTGGCCATGATTCTGGGCATGGTGCAGGGCATGGTAGTGGTCATGGCTCAGGGCATAGCTCTGGGTATGGCACCGGGCATGGCGCTGACCATGGTGCTGGGCACGATCCTGGCCTTGTTGTTGGCCATAGTCCTGGCCATGGTGCTGGTCACGGTGCTGGACACCACCCTCAGTGCCTCTCTGATCTCCTGGCTCTCAAGGCTGTCGTTGAGGAAGGAGAGGTTCCAGGTGTTCAGTGCCTGCATTGCCCATTTTCTGCATGGTCGTGGTTTTCTGTGTGCCACTGATGGGGCTGTCTGTGGTGCACCAGTTTGGGAAGGACCTGCCTCCACTGGTCCACATCACCATGGGGAGCATTTACATCCTGAAGGTGCATCATCCATGGGGTGGGGATGGATAAAGAAGTTCACAGAATTGCAGGATTTGAAAGGGACTTTGGAGATCCTCGAGTCCAACCCCCTGCTAAAGTAGGTTCCTGATTTTGTTTACAATTTCCCATGACAGAACTGCCCATTGAACCTCACCCAGCTGTTGATTTTTCTTGGCTTGGGTCGATAACTTTGGGGATGAGGAATGTGCTTCCCTCCCTTTGCCATGCAGCATGCTGCCTCACCCTCGGCTGGCTCTCAGTCGCTATCATAACACAGATAATAATCCACGGCTGGAAACTGTAAGAACAAATACACTTTGTGCAACAAGAACTGGTGCTGTGAGAGGTTGCACAAGCCCTGCAGGTGGGCAGCTCTGTGGCTGCAGTCAGAGTCCTTCAGCAGGAGCCTCTCCCAGGAACTCATTCCTTTCCCTGCAGTAATCTCAGTGCACCCCAGAAAAGCAGCAGCAGAGACAGACATTGCAAAAATATTTTCATCCAATATTAATATTTTTGTTGTGGGTTTTTTGGAGAGGGAGTTGTCTTGGCGTTTTTTTTGTTTTTAAGTTTGGCTCTGGGGGTTGTATTTTTCTCATTTTATTTTTTGCATTCATTCACTGCCTACCATTTAGAAATCTGCTTTTGGAAGAAACGGGTAAGTACCACTGTCTGGAAGCAGAAGTTTCTGGGAGAACTCTTACTAAGATCTTCATTTCCTGAGCTGGGAACAAAATAACTTCCCTCGTCCTCTGCACAGCACAGTTTGCAAATGCATCTCCAGAACACTGTGGGGAGGTGTGTGGGCAGGATGAGTAGGGTGTGGGTAGGGGACTGTGGGGGGATGTCAGGGGATTCCCTGTTCTGGGAACAAATGGGTCCAACGTGGGAACAGACCATCGTGCACCCAGTGTGAGCCCATAGAAGAAGGAGATAAATGTCAGAGGGCCTTGTTGGGAGTGAGGGTTTCTTACATCCTGGTCTGCAGTTGCAAATGCAAGGTCAGGGATTCAGCAGTTACAGACATGCCATGGAAACTGGTGAGGATTTGTTCCTGTATCCCATAAATTCTCTTCACACTGCCAACAGGGATCTCCTCTTTTAATAGCCCACATATATAAGTATGCCAGATATGCAGAAAAACACATTTCTCGTTCTAGGACTTGGGGGAAATAAACGAAGTCGAGGCATTCATTCCTCAGACAAACCATGGATTCCGTGGGTTGATGGTAGGCTACTCCTCCATGCGCTGTGTTTCAAGCTCTGACCTATGAATCAGATCTGTGGCAGCCTCGCACACCAATAAATAACTCATGTCTATGTGGTCTGAGGAGAAAAATGAGCAAAAAAACAGCAAAAGACCCCGAAGGTCACCCACCACCCATGCCCCGTCCCCACTGCCTGCTGACACACGTGGCCATAGCCCCTGCTCCCCCCACAGCAGCAGCAGCAGCTCTTTGGGGGGACCCACAGGCCATCAGTTTGTTTTCTTAGCACACAGAAAGGAACGAAAAGCAGCCAACAAGAGCTCAAACAAGAATGTTATTTACATCCAGTTCACTATCAGCACCGTGACGTCAAAGCTGAGCGCTCTGGAAATTTTCCAGTTCTCTGGATTTAGCACCCTGCTCGGTTTGCCAGGCAGGCTGCTCCAATGAGGAATTGGTTGGATGGTCGCATTCAAAGAGCCCACAGTTCAGTGGACAGGTGAAGAGCAGCGTCGAGTGGCAGCTTTAATGCTACGTGACATCCTTGCCTGTAAATCAGAGGGATATGGATTTGTTGGACCGCTCTGTGGGTGAGGGATTGGCCACACTTGAAGGATCGAGGTCAATGGCCCAGTGTCCACCAGTAACAAATGGTGTTCCTCAAGGCTGAGTACTGGGACTGGTATTATTCAGTGCCAGCAGCATGGACAGCGGGGTTGAGTGTGCCATCAGCGGGTTTGTGGGTGACACTAAGCTGAGTGGGGCAGTCCACACTCCGAAGAGAAGGAATGCCATCCAGAGGGACCTGGGCAGGATGGAGAAGCCTGTCCTGTGCAAACAACAAGTGGTTCAGCAAGGTCAAGTGCAAAGTCCTGCACCTGGGTAGGCGGCAACCCCGAGGATGAATGCAGGTCCTGCTCTGCTCTCAGACCCCTCAGCAGTGCTGTGTTCTGCTCTGGGGCCAGGACACAGAGCACCTCTGCTAAGGAACCAGGATGAGAGTTGGGGGTGCTCAGACTGGAGAAGGAAGGCTCCCAGGAGAACAGCTAGACCTCCTATGCGGGACTGTTATAGAATGATGATGGTTTTAGAAGACCTCTAAGAACACCATGTCCAACCCCAATTCAACCCCACCACTCCCACCAACCATGTTCCCAAGTGCCACATCTTCACAGCTCCCAGTCACCTCCAGGGATGACTCCCACCTCCCTGGGCAGCCTGGCCACTTGTTCCTGACATCCAACCTGAACCTCCCCTGGCAGAACTTTAGGCCATTGTCTCTCATCCTCTCCCTGTTATCTGGGAGCAGAGGCCAGCTCCCACCTGGCCACAGCCTCCTTGCAGGACTTTTGGAGAGCTGTAAGGTATTTCCTGAGCCTCTTCTTCAGACAAAGATGAAACCTTTCATCTTTAAGGACCACTCTCTAAATAATCTGTTCATCATTGCCTGAATGCTGACACAGAGATGACCCAAGCAGTGAGGAGTAGGAGCACATTTGTTTACAAACCATTGCTGTTCCTGGCTACTCCCAGGTAGCCGTCTTTTGTCTGTGATGGTTACAGTCTGTTCGGACCCAGCAATGAGCAATTAGGATGGTTGGGTTCCTGAAGATGCATAAACGTTTGCATGAGGGTCCTTTTAGCAAGTAGAGTTGTTTAGTGAGATACAAACAGTCTTGAGGGTGACAAAGGCAGAGCCACTCCAAAGCACCATGGTGAGCTGGGCAGGAGGTTTCATTTAACCTGGGGCTATGCCAGTATTTGTAAGCATAGTGCCAAGCTCAGAGCCCCCAGCCCTCAGCCAAACCAAGGTGAATATGGAGCAATCTGTCCTAAAAGCCACCAGATAGGCCAGTATACATAAGTGAACTTTGTCTCTTATTGGGTTAATGACCCACTTAATTACTTCCAGATATCATCAGATAAGTGAATATTGTGGTGGAGAACTGTGACCTCATTTAACTCTCTTGTATGAATTCATTACATCAGTGCTAATTATTTGGCTGCAGGGTTTTCCTTGGTTAGGCCAACTTCAAGCAAGCTGTGGACACACAGGTTTAACACCTGGTGATCCACTCGTCTGAGCTCCACCATTATCTGATCATAGTTCCAGACCTGTCCTTTTCACCTGTGCAAACTGGATGGCAAACACCATCAAGAAGGCAATAAGTCCTTCTTGTCCCTTATGGACAAGAGTGAGGTGTGGGCTTGGCAGTAGGAAAACGTTCTGAAAGAGATGCTCTGGGGAAAGTGTCTGCAGTGAATGATCAGAATCACAGAACTGTAGGGGTTGGAAGGGACCTCCAGAGATCATGGAGTCCAACCCCCTGCCAAAGCAGCTCCCAGCCCAGGGTGCACAGCTCAGTGTCCAGGTGGGTCCTGAACGTCTGCAGAGGAGGAGACTCCACCACCTAACTGGGTAACCTGTTCAGGTTGTACATTTATCTATCAGAAATGACTGGATCTTAAACAGGGAATATGACAGGAGCTGGATGGTTTCTTCAAATAAAAATTGAAGACACCTTGGACTCACGCTGGTCAGGAATGCTGGGTGACCATCAGTTGGTCGCTGGTAGTCAGCTCTGTGCTTCATGTGGACTGCATGGCTGACAGATGGACCACGTCTGAGACCTGCACAGAAATGGTACGTCCATCACAGCTGGTAAATGCAATGGTCACTATTCAGCAGCAGAGCAGATCTGAAAAGAATGGGTGAGGAGAGAGTTAAAATCTCAGCTTCACAAACTGAGATCTGTGGATCTATTCAGACCTCACGAGTTCAGGAATACTTTGCCAGTCTGCAAGCAACCAAACACGGCAGATCCTGTGGGGCCCAGAGCAGCACATGGGATTTGCAGACTACCTCTGAGTGAGAGGAGGGAAAAGCACTGGCTTCTACCAAGCAAAGGACTTTAGGATCTTGCATGTGTTTGCCCTTTTCAGATAAACAACTCTGGCAGGGGGCACGTGTCCTGCCAATCTGGCTCACGCCATCTCTGGCTCTGCCTCCCTGGATCAATGGCCAAGGTGGCTGAGTGCATGTTCTGAGCTGTGATGGTCAGCATTATCTTGGCAGTGCTCCCACAGTAGTGGCTGCACTGTTTTTGGCATTGCACTGCAGAAAGCAGTGAGTAGAAACAGACCAACACGCTTGCTGGCTTCTGTCACGTGGATGGCTGAGAGCAGTTTGGTAGAGATAGAACTACGTAGAGGTCAGGAAGGTCAAATCTCTGCAACATCAGGGAGATAAAGCCTGCCCCCTTGGTACACAGGGAAAACAGAAGGTGCAAGTGCCTGGGAAACATATATCTCTTCTCATACAGGTTAATTTCAGCTTCTGTGCAACAATTTTCTCTGAAAACCGAGAAGAGTGACAGAAAGTGCCATTCATTTGTGAAACTCCCTTATTGATGGCATAAATGATAAAATCCACAATGAAATAAAATGGGCTGGATGGATTTCTGGGGTGGGGCTAATAAAAAATAACGTGGAGAAACCACATCCAGAGTAGGAAGACCCTGAGCTTCAAATTGTTGGAAGATGGGAGGGCACTGAAGAGAACTATTACAGGATTCAGTTCTTTCTCCTTCCCCATGGTCTGCTACTGCTGCTGGACATTGGGCCTTAGGATGGATGGAGCAGAGCTGTAAGGATCATTAAGGTTGGATAAGATAAGGTAGGAACTTCACCAGGCTGCCATGATCCTTCAAACACGAGGGACAGTGGCATGGCCACCCGTTAATGACCTTAAAGGCCTCGTGCTGGAGCTGTGCCACCACAGGGATTCTGTACGTGTGACCCGTGGGCATCGTTCCCCCCACACACGGTGCGGTGCTGGCAGGGCTCAGGGCTGATGGGATCCCAGCCCCCTGCCCGTGCTGGGGCACAGACTCTTCTGGGGAACTCCACAGACCATGGAGATGGCTGTTGTGCTTCTGAGTGGAGAGAAGAACGCAAAGGTGGAGCTCCCAAACCGCCTTGCTCTCTCGGACAAAACCAAAGGTATTTTTCTCCCCTTCAAAGCAGTTCCTTGTTTACTTCTGGTGCATGGCTCTCCCGAGCCCCAGGCAGGCACTGGGGACTGCCGTGCCCCCCAGCACCCAAAGGCACAGCACTGCCACCGAGAGCCAATGGCAGCAGCTGAAGCAGCCCTGAACATCCCCTCCTCTTCCCAGCACAGACCTCATCCTCACCCGGGGGCTCTCGGGGGCTTTCCAGAGGACAGATAACAGCCGGCCCTTCTGCTCTGCACCATGCAGACTCAGCGCTCTGCCTTCCAGGTGCTAGCCCCTCTGTGCTGCCACGAGAGCACAGCCTCAGCTCGGACTGCACAGCTCTGCCACACTGCTTTCCCCCAGCCAGGTCGAGCAGCCCCACGGGTCGGGGTCTGCAGTACTGCTGCGATCCCCCTCGTAACTCTGTGCTTGTGCCAGGCACCGGCGGTGGGAGGCAGCTCCCGGCAGCACATCGCTTCCTGGCTGGGATCCGTGCAGCCGGGGACCCAGCTCAGCATCCAGACCCACGGCAGCCCCAGGTAGGTGTCCGTGAGTGCCTGGTGTCTGATGGCTGCCGACAGCCCCCACTCAGCCCAGGGCAGAGCCCCGCATGGAGGGAGGGATGGAGGGAGGGAGCTGCAGTCTGTGCTCCGCGATGGAGCTCTTCTCTGCACCCGGGGCTCGGACCCGTGGGCTGTCACCCCTCTGCCCCTCCCCTGGGGGCACACAGCCGGGTACCCACGGCACCCCTGGCTTCGCTGCAGGGTTTCTATTGCCTGCAAGCTGCTCCTGCCCGAGGAACACCTCGTGGTGCAGGGTCCACTCGTGAGTGAGTGAAAGAACGAAGACGGAGCGGGGAATGGCGTTGTCACGGCTGTGCTGAATGTCCCAGAGCACCTCCTGAGAGCAGATTTGGATTTGCACCTTGGGAGGAACTCTGTGTGTCGTGCTTGGTGCAGGGCAGCCAGCAGTGCTGGGCAGCAGTGCCCCCGAGGGAAGCTGTGTGCCCACCATCCCCTCCTCTCGCAGCTGACTGCGGGACCTCGGCCCGGCGCTGCTGAGCAGACAACGAAGAAACGTCTCCACGAGCAAAGGACACTCCTGGGCAGCCCCGGTGGTGCGGTCTGAAACATCAGCTTCACCTGGGGTTCCTTGCCATCCTACAGCCCCATTTCATCCGCGTTTTCGCTCCGTTCCCTCTCCCAGCCATGTTCCACCATAGAGCTCCCATCTCACCCATGCTGACAGCAGTCTGGGTTCCCTATTTGGCACGGGCATCAGCACGTCGCCCTCAGCTCGGCACCCTCAGCTCTGGGCACCTCAGGGATCCTGCTCTGCCATCTTCTTCGTGTTCCTAAGCACAGAAGCACAATCCTCCCGCATGGCTTCTGGAGCCTTCAGCCACCCCAACAGCAGCTCCTCCTCTTTCATCCTCGTGGGGGTCCCCACCCTGGAAGCGTTCCCCATCTGCCTGGGCATCCTTTTCTGCTCGGCATACGTCCTCGCCCTGGTAGGAAATAGTTTGGTTCTGCTCGTCATCGCGCTGGACGAGTCCCTGCGGGACCCCATGCACTGCTTCCTGGCCATGCTGGCACTCACTGACGTGGTGATGGCGACGTCCGTGGTCCCCAAGCTGCTGGGCATCTTCTGGTTCAACTCCACCCGCATTGGTTACACCGCCTGTTTGCTTCAGATGTTCTTTGTTCACTCCACAACGTCAGAGGAGTCGGGGGTGCTCTTGGCCATGGCTTTCGACCGCTACGTCGCCATCTGTCACCCCCTCAGGTACAGAGTGATCCTCAGTCGACAAACAGTTGCCCGGATGTGCCTGGCCATCGTGGCCAGAGGGCTCCTTTTCATGGTCCCGTTGACAGGCATGGTGACAAAGCTCCCCTTCTGCCGCTCCCTCGTGGTTCCCCACTCGTACTGCGAGCACATGGCCGTCACCAGCCTCGCCTGCGCAGACCCCAGCCCCAGCAGACTGTACAGCGTCTCCATGTCCTCCCTCATCGTAGGGATGGACACAGCTCTCATTGCTGCGTCCTACGTGATGATCCTGAGGGCTGTCCTGGGGAAGGGACCGCGCAGCAGGGCCTTCAGCACCTGCGGGTGCCACATCTGCGTGATGCTGCTGTACTACATCCCGGGCCTGGGCTCCATATACGTGCAGCAGTTCGGCCGCGCTGTGTCCGTGCGTGCACAGGTCCTGCTGGCCGACCTCTACCTCGCCCTCCCCACCGCGCTGAACCCCATCATCTACAGCGTGAGGAGCAGGCGGATCCGGGAGGCAATGCTCCACATGCTGTTTCCCAGGAGGGCTCGTGCCCCTCACAGCACTCAGTGACCTTCCAGCTCCGCTCATCCACACGAACACAGCGCCCGTTTCATCCCCAGGGGACGCACACGGAGAACTGAAGCCACGAGGGAACGGGGGAGGGATCAAATCTCGGGGTCCCATCTCCCTTCCTTCTCTCCGGGAGACAGAGGGGTGGCCCACGCTTTCAGCTTTGGGACGTTCTCAGTGCCGTGAAGGTCCCTGTGAGCATTTAGGATTCGCAGCTCCACGCCTATTGGTGTCAATAAACAGATCCTATTCAAAGTGGGGAATTTTCTTCTGTGGTGTCTTTGTGACTCAGTGCAAAACTGCTGGTGCTGGCAGCAGGAGGCTGTCACACCTCGCAGGGACTCTAGTGACCGTTCCTGTTCAGATGTGGAAGGTATATGAGTGAGAAATCATCACTGAATCACGGAGATCAGAAAAGAGCTCCAATATCCCTAGCCCAACCCTAACCTTAGCCCCAGCCCTAACCTTAACCCTAACCCAACTCACGTCCCTTCCACCATACCCATTGGCCATGTCCCTTGGTGTCCCATCTCCCCGGTTCCAGAATGCCTCCAGGGACACAAACTCCAGCACACAGAATCTCACACTTATAGCTGATAGAATCATAGAGCATCCCGATATCCAACCTCACACTCCTCTGTTGCTGCTTCATGCCATTCCATCTGGTCCTGTTGTTGCCTCCTTCTTGTAAGGAAGCCACAGGCTGCCATGAAGATCTGTGGAGCCATGAAGGGCTGTAGGGCCATGAGGGGCTGTAGGGCCATGAGGGGCTGTAGGGCCATGAGGGGCTGTAGGGCCATGATGCTCCCCTCAACCTCCTCTGCTCTGGGTGAAACAACCCAAGGAACCTCAGCACTCCACACCCGTTGCCCTCAGACCCTTCCCCATAACTTCTTTGGACCATGTCCCATAACTTTATGTCCTTTTCATACTGTGGTGCCCAGAAGTGCACCCAGCGCCCGAGGTGGGGTTGCACAGCAGAGCAGAGGGGACAGTCCAGTGCCATTCCTGGGCCCAGTGCCCCACGGGGGACAGTGGTCCTTCCTGCTGCCTGTGCACACAGTTGGTTCATGTCCAACTTGCTGCAGACTGAGACCCCCCAGGCCCCCTCCCATGGGGCTGCTCTCCATCTTCTCGTTCCCCTCTGGCAGAGCTCAGCAGCACAGGGTCAGGTTGGAGGCTGTGGTGTTTTCTAAGGGTCTGTGCTGGGCCCAGCCATGCTCAACATCTCCATCCACAATCTGGAGGAAGGGATGGAGTACCCCAAGTTTGCAGGGAGGAACGGCTGACAGCCCAGAATGTTGTGCTGCCATTCAGTGAGAGTTGAGCAGAGGGGACCCAGTGAAGCTCAGCAAGGATGAGGGAGCACCTGGGGAGGAACAATGCAGCATGGGTATGGGTTGGGGCTGATCTGATGGAGGGGAGCTCTGCAGAGCAGGACCTGCGGGCCCTGGTTGCCAACAGAGGACCATGAGCAGTGTGCCATGTGGCCAAGGAGGGCAATGGGACGTGGGCTGCACTGCACAGAGCGTGGCCAGCAGGATCCAGGGGGGTCCATCCATGCTGCTCTGCTCTGGGGAGGGCACAGCTGCAGCACTGCTCCCCATTTCCAGGCAGACAGGGAAGTGCTGGGAGAGCCTTTAACAAAATGGGTTCTTCCAAATTTCAGTCTTCTGTTAAATGGAAATGCGGAGAGGCTTCGGGTCAAAAAGAGCAAATGAATAAATACCAAGATTTTAACTCAGAGACTGTTCACTGAAAAACAAACAAACCAAAAAGTTGGTTTCTATTTCTATAAACCATCCTATAATGAGCTCAGCACAGCCCACACCACCCCAGGGGCTCTGAGCTGGGGAGGGGAGGGAGGGAGAGTCGGGGAGGGGACAGCAGCATCTGGAAGATGTGATAAAGTGTCACGGGAGAGAACGGGGCCCATCTGATCCAGGCCAGGGCTCTGCATCCAGCGCCCATGGAGCAGCACAGGGAGCTGTGCTGTGAGGAGGAAGAAGAGCTGTGCTGTGAGGAGGAAGAGTTGTGCTGTGAGGAGGAAGAGCTGTGCTGCTGGAAGGGAGGTTGGTGGTGCCTGGGGGTGGTGGCAGTGCTCTGAATGTGTTTCAGCTGTGGCACTGATTTTCTGTTCCGTGCATTTCCAGAACTGACAGCACTTCAAGGCAGAGGGGAATTAGAATGGGAAAGTGCAGGGAGCTCTGAGCTGGGTGGGTCGGTCCGGCTGATGGGAATCCCCATATGGTCGGGATGGGGACACAGGAGCTGCAGCCACAACACCAAATGGGGCAAAAGAGCAGAGGGGGAACAGGACGGGACCTCGTGCACGCTGGGAGATATTCTGTCGGGAAATCAAAGCAGATGGGGCCACGCACCCCTCTGCATGAGGGACAGAGGGCTGTGCCTGAAAAGGAGGGAGAGGAAATCAGAGAAAAGCATCTTTTTTAAGGTAGTTGGATGGATGGGTGGCTGTGTGCAGTGCACACGTGTCCCCATCCATCCCAGCCTGGTGCTGCCCTGGATGGATGTCAGACAGTGCCATTATCCTCACAGCACTCAGCCCCACGTCAGCACCAATGGGAGATGGGGCCAAAGGAGAATCACAGGACCAGAATCAAATTAAACCTAATGAAATTAACAGCAATCAGATGAGATGGGAGGTTCGGTTCTGTGTGCACAGGTCCAGGTGGGATGCACTGTGCTGAGCGGTGTCGGGAGAGTGAGGGTGGAGTGGGATGATCCAGGGAGCTCGAGTGGAGCTGCCAGGCCCAGCATCACGGGCTGTGGTTGCACGGGCGCTCCGTGCCTTCTGGCTTTAGCACAGGAGCTGCAAATTTGGATGCATGGGAGGGAAATAGAGGTTATATTAAATAATAATAAATCGAAATCGTCCCTCTGGCTGCAGCTTCTCTCTCAGCTCAGTCCTGCCATGGACACATCATCCAAGTGGAGCTTCTGCATGACCCCAGGTGACCAGCTCCGGTCTGGAACTGGTGGCTGGGCCAGTGCACCCAGTCCTCTCTCTGAGCACAGATCCTAGCAGATGGTCATCAAGCCCTCCCCATCGCACTGCCCATGAGGGCTGGGCAGGGGGCAATGAGCACGAGGCCATCACGGCCCAGTTCTACCCACTGACCCCTGCAGTGGTGACTGGGAGCCATGGCCAGGCAGGACAGCAGGGTGCCAGACACAGAGCTCGAGGTTAAGCAGAGCAGCTGGGAGGGAGGCAGAAAGGGAAGGTGGTTCCCAACAGGGTTGCATCCTCTGGGAAACCCTGACCGTGGGTAATGGGTTCTGAAAGGCTTTCCCTTTGTTGTTTTATGTTTTATGACCAAATGGCAGCAAAATCCCAAACTTTCCATCACTGTGTTGCAGGGAACTAAAGTCGGGAGCAAGCAGGTGACACGGTGCACCTGCGCCATGTCAGTCCCCGACCAACACAACAGCAGTTCTTTGCCTTTCCTCCTGCTGGGGATCCCTGGCCTGGAAGATCTCCACGCATGGATTTCCATCCCGTTCTGCTTTACGTACATCATGGCCCTGCTGGGGAACAGCACGGTCCTGCTCGCCGTGAAGCTGGACAGATCTCTCCACGAGCCCATGTACTATTTCATTTCCATGTTGGCCGTCATCGACCTCATCTTCACAACTGCCGTAGTTCCCAAGATGCTGGGCGTGTTCTGGCTGGGCTCCAGAGAGATTGCTTTCGAGGCCTGCTTCACCCAGATGTTCTTCATCCACACGTTCACCGCCGTGGAGTCGGGGGTGCTCCTGGCCATGTCCTTTGACCGCTACGTGGCCATCTGCAACCCACTGAGATACGTCACCATCCTCACCAGGTGGCGGGCCGTGCAGATAGGGCTGCTCTGTCTGGCCCGGGGAGCTGCTGTCATGACCCCTCTCATGTGCCTCCTCACCAGCTTGCCCTACTGCAGGGACAGGGCCATCCCTCATTCCTACTGCGAGCACATGGCCGTGGTGGAGTTGGCCTGCGCTGACCCATCCGTCAGCGATCTCTACAGCATCATCGTGGCAACGCTGCTGGTCGGGACAGACTCCGTGTTCATCACCTTGTCCTACGGGATGATCCTCAGGTCGGTGCTGAGCCTGCCATCCCACGCAGCACGTCTCAAGTCCCTCAGCACCTGCAGCTCCCACGTGTTCGTCATGCTCCTCTTCTACGCGGGCGGGCTCCTCTCCATGTACCTGCAGATGTTCTCTCTGGGCTTGGCCCCTCGCACCCAAGTCCTGGTGGCTGATTTCTATCTGACGGTGCCCCCCATGCTCAACCCACTCATTTATGGCATGAAGATGAAGCAGATCCGGGATGGGATTTCCCGACTGCTGCAGCAGCTGCCAGGACTCAGGTTCTCAGATGCCCACTGAGGAAGTCCAGATGCTGACAGGGTGGGCCAACTCCTGCCCCAGCCCAGACACAAGGACCCCTCTGTGAGCAACCCACCCGCTGTGGGCTGTCCCTCCCAGAGCTGCTGGTTTACCCCCCGTGCTCCCGAGAGCAGCTCTTCCTGTGTGGGAAGTGCCACACAGGACAGAAGTGTCCCAGTGCCACCAGTGCACCTTACAGAGCTGGGGCAAAGGAGCAGGGGAGCAATGGGGGCTGGTAGAGGGTCCAGCTGGGGCTGGGGGGACGTGGGCTGCCCCCCCACGCAGAGCCACCGCTCTCAGCTCCCTCCAAGAGAGTAACACAGGATCCCCAGCGCAGTGCAGCGATGGCAGCACCGTTAATTGGCGCACAGCAGCCGCCGGTAATCAGCCCCCCTGCGGCCGACCTGCGCTGTAATTACCGTCCAGCTCGTTAGCACTAATTGGGCTACTCCGGGGAAAGAAACCTAATGGGGAAAAAAATAAAGGCAAACAAAGTTTAGTCGTGTTTAACTTCGACTTTGTTCTGGAGTCTGGAAGGAAAACCAGGACGCCCGGAGGGACGCTGCTGTCCCCGGGTGCACGTGCCCTTCCACAGGCAGATCCAGCCCGGCCCCCAGCGGGCTGTGCTCATCTCACATCAGCACAGCCACGAGCACTGATGCTCCAGAGCAAAACCCCATTCCTGTGGCAGCTGCTGACAGTGGGGCCGGAACACACTGCCCCCAGGGGAGCAATCGTGTGCTGGGGATGCAGGGATGCACAGGGGGGTGCCGTGGGGACCACCCTGAGCATGGACTATTGCACAGCACCACAGCAAACTCTTCTCTTCCTGCATCCCCAAGCCTGAGCACTGCTGTGCTGAGCATCCCCGTGTTCCCAGCACCAGGCACCCTGCTGCGATCTCTCCAGGGCCACCGAGGTGGCAGCAGGGGCTGAGGGGTCCCTGGATCACCACTCCCCCCACCCCCACTCCCATCCCAGTTGCTGGACTGGGACAAGTGCCACCAGGTCCAAGAGGGGCAGACAGAGCTGGACTGCAGTGGTCAGGGGTGGAGTTCATGCTGCAGCACACCTCCCAGTTTCTGCATCCCCCTGTGCACCAAACACTGTGGCAGTAGGGCATCCTGGGTAACCCCAGGAAGGAACAGAGGGCCGAGAGCAGAGCACAGTCTGAGCCCATGAACAGCCCCAGGGCTGCAGGGAAGAGCTGGGCCGAGGGCTGGTACAGTGCTCACACAGCCCGCCCCCAAATCCCATTGTGCTGCACCGAGCTGCATGAGCAGTATGGGACAGGAGGGGCAGAGCTGCTGGTGAGTGCCCACGGCCACAGGCATCACCCATGTCCCCTCCCCCAGTCCTGTGCATCCAGCTCAGTGCTGCTGGGAGTGGAGGTGCACAGCACTCAGTGTGGAGCGTGGGAGGCACCTCCTGGATGGATGGCAGCACTGCCACTTCCATGCACTGCCACAGTCCTGCATTGTCACCTCCCTGCACTGCCACCTGCCTGCACTGTCACAGCCCTGCACTGCCACCTCCCTGCACTGTCACAGCCCTGCAAGGTCACCTGCCTTCAGTGCCACCTGCCTGCAGAGTCAACTCCCTGCATTGCCACAGCCCTGCACTGCTGCAGCCCAGCAGTCACCTCCCTGCACTGCCCCAACCCTGCACTGCCACCTCCCTGCAGCGTCACAGCCCTGCACTGTCACCTGCCTGCACTGCCCCAACCCTGCACTGCCACCTCCCTGCAGCGTCACAGCCCTGCACTGCCACTTCCCTCCAGTATCACAGGGCTGCACTGCCACCTGCCTGCAATGTCACAGCCCTGCAGTGTCACCTGCTCCCCCCACCTGCCCAGCTCTGCCTCCTCCCGTGGCAGTGATGGGGACGCTGCAGGTTCGCAGCACAGGAAGCGTTCCCATGCAGTGGCAGCGATGAGAGGCGGTGTGCAGGGAAGCAGCAGTGCAGGTGAGGTGTCAGCTCCGGGCAGGGGGTGCTGGGGGGGAGGGGAGGCAGTGAGATGGGACCCATGGGCCACGAGGAGCCCAGCGGGGCCGTGCACGAGCTGCCTGCTGCCACATCTTGCCCACCCCATCCTATGGGGCACAGCACGAAGGGTTAAACACACACAGTGCAGAGCTGCACCGAAAAGAACTGTGCAGAAAAGCACCTCAGCTTCCATGGAAACACAGAGGGATTGGGTTCCCTAAAGGTAACGGGATGGACTGTGCTGATGTGGGGGGCAGGACGTGTCCCAGCCCCCTACCCAGTGCTGTGCCCGAAGCACAGGACTTGTGGCAGTGTCCTGCTTGGGGTCTCTGCTCTCATCTGTGGGGCTGGCAGTGCTGTGCTGGTGATGCTGTGTGGGCTGCAGCACCTCGATGGGCTCTGCAGGGGCACGTGGTGGGCACGCAGCCATCTGCCAGCACAGGAACAGCTCACAGGGAGCTGGCAGTGCTGGGGTCCCGCTCACCCCGCTATCCAGGCCTGGCAGGACCCCAGCACTTCTCCTCTTCCAGGCTTTGGGCCAGAACCACCCCCCAAACTCACACAGGAGGAGAAGCAGGAGGGCTGGCTCCGAGGCATGGCTGCTTTCAGATCCCGCATCCCTGGAGGTGTCCCATACCCCCGTGGGCTGTAGGGCAGTGCCAGCTTCTCCCCAACCTCATCTCCCTTTTCAGCAGCAGTTTCCCCACCACGAGAGCACTGCTTTGCATTCCGGAGCACTGATTGCTGATTATTTCCCTAAGAAACATCACCACGTTGCCTTTTTCCCCCCAGACCCCACCCCACAGCCAGTGACCTTCCCTGAGGGCTTTGGGTTTTCCAGCATTTCCACGCTTTGCATTCACTCTCTTGCCATCCTGTGTGTGCAGCAGGCAGAGGGATCCTGCCCCACCACGACCTGCTTTTGGCCCAAGCTCTGCTCCGATGTCACTCCTCCAGTAAAGGATTGCCAGCAGAGCAGATGGGCTATAACCCACCAAGGGTCGATCCCAAAGGCTGTGGGAAATCAGTGCTCCAGGGCAGCTCAGGAGGAGCTGGGACCTTCCAAGGAGCGAGGACGTGGCACCAGGCAGCACCAGCAAGGGACATGGCAGCAAGGGACACAGCACACAGCATGGGCACCAACTGCTGTGCACACAAAGGGTCTCATCACACCCTGCAGGTGTGCACAGACAGGGCTGGGAGGTGACACCAGGACTGGGGGACATCCACACCTCCTCCTGGCACCCAGATCGCCTTCACTGCGGTGGGGAAGGAGTTGAAGCCCTTGCTGGGAACAGCCTTGAGGTGCCCTAATTAATAGTGCTGCCTGGAGCATCCTGAGTCACAGCCTCAGCAGCGCTGGCAGGAGCCCTGAAGGATCCCACCTGGGGCCAAACCCACACACGGCCACGGAGGAACACGTAATCCTGCAGGAAATGTGGCCACTTCCCCTGCCAAAACCCCAAACGTGCGTGCTGTGCAGCCGAGCTGCAGGCTGGGTTGTATTTTTAGTGCTGGCAGAACCCCCAGTTAACTCCTTCCCCGTTCCTGGGGCACAGCCCAGGGTTCTGGGGTCTGCGTCCCCACGGAGCAGGTCTGGGCTCTGTCCCTCTTCATATATCCTGGAGCCACCTCTGCCAGGAGGACCCATCCCCTCCAGATCCCCATCAGGGCTGTGCCTTGCACACACACCCAGGTTTGGTTCTGGGGTTACCCACGCCCCATGGGCCCCATCTCAGCTGCCCGGTGTCCTGCCCCACACACACACCCTGCTCAGTGCAGGCACCAGGGGCTCATTTTGGGGACCTCTGCAGAGGGAGAACTTGAGCACAGCACAGCCCCAGGGCCACAGCATCTCAGGACATGAACGCACAGTGTTGGAGCTGCCCAGGAACTGCGCTGTCATTCCCCTATCCCTGCCCGATCTGCAGGCTCTTCTTACACCCCCGTGCTCAGAATCAGCTCCGACCAGAGCAGCCACACTAAGGCTGCCCCCACGGCCCCAAAGCCGAGCCCAGGACGTGCTCTGATCATTGTCAGAGCACAGCAGGGACCGCACCGACAGCACGAGGCTGCAGACAGCCCACCTGGAACACGCAGGGCACGGTGCAGGTCTGTGCCAGTCCACGTGGAGCCTGCAGCCACCAGCACGTGCAGAGGAGCCCTCTGTGAAGGTATCACATCTCTGTGTGGATGGCATCTCCTGCAGCAGCTCATCGCCATGGAAATGGAGCCCTGAACACGTTCTATCAGAGGAGGAGAGCACACACTGCTGACATGCCACACGAGTTAATTGTGGAGGCAGGTCAGAGGGAAGGGAAGCATTAAGAAGAGACTGGATGTACCCAAACACACAATTTCCAGCTTCTCTGGACCGGCTGAACGCTGTCAAGCTCTGCTCTTTCCTCTCTGTGCTCTAACCGTCCCTGCAAGCGTCCAACAGTCACACACAGTGAAGAGGAAGGACTCGGGCTGCCCAAAAACAGCTCCCCTGCACACAGGGGAACAGCACTGAGCTGCTGACCCACAGCAAACTGCCTGCAACAGCTGGACAGAGCAGCACAGGGCTGCGAGCTGTGGATGCATCTCACAGCTTTCTCTATCCCAGCCCTCAGCCCAAGTCACAGCGGACATAAACCCGAGTTTCCAAGTGACACGAGGGGGTGAGAGGGCAGCAGGAGCAGAGGGGCACGGTGCTGCAGGAAGGGACGTCCTAATGGGTGGGAGATCACAGAGTGCAGGGGTTGGAAGGGACCTCTAGAGATCATTGAGTCCAAGGTTGGAAGAGACCTCCAAGATCCCCAAATCCAACACCACCACACCATGCCCCACGTCCCCACGGGTCCTGCACACCCCCAGAGATGGTGACCCCCCCACTCCCAGGGCAGCCTATGCCACTCTTCCCAAGAATAAATTGCTCCTAATTCCCAACGTGGGGCTTCCTATTGAAGCAGGTGGAAACCAGCAGTGGGACCAGGCCGGTGCTACACAGAGCTGGCTGCAGCTTCAGAGCCTTTGGGATCTTGCTCAGTGCTGTTTTTCCTTTTGAAAGGAACGTTCAGATATTTCTAACCTAACAGAACGAGTCAGAGCCCCAGAACCCACAGCTGGGTCACAGTGTAGCACCCAGCCCCAATAGCCACAGCACTGCAGGGTGTGCATCCAATTTGGACAGCAACCTCTGCCAACAAAACCCGACACCACCACACAGTGCCCTACAGCAGAGCTCCCCACTGCACTCAGGGAAACTCTGACCAAGCAAGGGGACGTGGGAAGGAGCAGGGGCACAAGGGCTGGAGGAGGGGAAACACCATCCTCAGGCATGAAAAACCAGCACAGAAGCAGAAAGGGAGAGGCCAGGAACCCACACAACTTCAGTAAGAAGATAAGACATGGTGAAGAATGATAAGAAAATAACTGTGCACAAAACGAAGATGAGACCTGGAGTGCCCCCCCGAGTAAGGGGGGAGCTGGAAGGTGTAACAGCCCCCTGGCTGCCCAGAGGTCAGGAGCTTTTCTAACCAGCAGGGATCCGTGCCTCTCTGTGACTGCAGAGCTGAGGTCACAGCTGAGCCTTGCTGGGCTCCCCTCTGCCCAACGCTCAGCCTCTCCCAAAGAAGTAAACCCAGACACCGTGCCTGGCAGAAAACAAAATACAAATAAGCACACTGAGAATAAAACACACTCCTTTTGGCTCCAGGCTGTCTGATGGACACTGCACCGCCTCCCAGGGAGAGCAGAAGGAATCCAAAGAAAACACTTCTAAGAAAGCACACACGCAAGGAGCACAGTCGGTGCCAGTTTTACCCTGTGGTGGCACAGGATGAACACCCCAGGCCCCCTGCCAGCTCCAAGGTCTGCCCCACAAAACCTCTCGGGGTCTCCAAACGCCAGCAGAGCGTCTCGTGGAGCGATGCCATGGGCTTGGGTGGGATTCATACTCCAGCTTCCCTCTGGGCCAGAGCAATTCAGCTGCAAACTGAACCCTGGGAAACGAGACTGTCTCAGCAGCAGTGCTCCTGGGTGTATTTTTCACCAAGTTCTGCAGAGGTTTTGCTAACGCAGAGGAATTGGGCTCACAGCAGCACGAGGAGCAGGCCTGGCTTTGCTGCCACGTGTGGGACTGTGCTGTGGGCACCTCTGGGTCTGACTCGTGTGGATTTTACCCCTGGGGCTGCTGCGTGCTATTACAAGAGGTGTGCTTTTGTTCTCCATTGTCCAGAGCTGTTTGCTAGAGATCAGCAGCACTTTGCTATTGAGTGGGGAGATGTTGAAGAGGGAAAGAGCCTCCTCAGTGTTGTTTCAGCTCAACTGTGGCTGAGTTAACAGAAACCCGTGTCAGTAAAAAGGACTGAGCAAATCTAAGCCCAGTGAAGCAGTGACAGATGGCTCTGCCGGGTAGGGAAGTAGTTGGGAGACCAAGCACTCCTCCTGCAGGAGATCAGCTCAGGTCCCAGTGCTGATTTCAGCAGCTCTCACTTTCAGGAGCACCACGGAGAGGTGGCAGCAAAAGCAAACTCCAAGAACAGGGGAAGTGCAGCCTGCAGGGCCCACTGGGAGCTACTCCTGCTTCCCTAGGACACACCAGCGTACAGACAACCCCAGGGCTGCAAACCTCACCCCTGGCACAGCCACAGGTTCACTGCCAACTCAGCCCTCCCCCCCTGCACACGACTGCCACGTGGACACGGCACTACGCGGCCCCTTCCCCAAGCTCACCTTCAGCCCAAGCCTTCTAAATGACAGACACTGCACTGAGCCCAGCAGGGCAGCCCCAGCAAACTCAGGATGCTGGGAGCACACCTCGTTTCACACAGCAGCTGCCCTCAGACTCGCAAGACAAGCTTCCTGTTCCCAAGATACTGCCCTTCATTCCTCTGACATACCTCGTTTTATTGAGTTCTGTGGATTGAAGAGTTGGCTGCATGGCACACAAATTCAATAAATATTTGAGAGCTGGGTGACGAAGCCCCACGGCATTTAAGTACATGGAGAAGTAAAAACACGTTTCTGAAATTCCAAGTATCTAGCTGGGGTGGGGAATGCAGAGCTTCAGAAGGCTTCCTGCACAAGGACAGTGTGGAATCCTATTACCAGCAAGTTGGCAGAACCTCGAGTGGGTTTTTGATGCAGAATAGAGCACACTGCAGCAATTCTGCCATTTCCTGTTCAGAGATGAAAAGCAGTGCTGTGCCTTTCCTGCAGGCTGACAGGAGGTAACAAAGCCTCCAAGCAGCAAGGCTCCTAACTCCACTCTGCATCTTTGGACATTTCTTTGGAAGGGGGAGTTAGGGACAAGGACAAATGGTGGGAGATGGGCATACCAGGCACACCACACACACAGCCTAGGCTTCTTTTCCTGGTGTTTTATCATGGCAAAGGAGAACACGTCAGTCAGGTTCACTGCTGCCTCTGAAGACAGAACATGAGGTCTTTAGTAAGTGCACTAAAGGACCAAGGACAGACCTGTAGGGTCAGCAGCACGAGCACTTCCCCTTTCTGTAGGGTTCAACCCAAGACCATGCAAGAGCACTTAGGTTTCCAGGAAGCCCAGCTACAAAAGCAATACACAAACTTCTCTACCCATACATGAGCACCATCCCCTGACTTTGCAGATGGGAAGCTACGTTACACTACGGTGACCCCCTGTCCTGCCACAGTTCCAGCAAGCTCCTCCGTCCTGAAGCTCTACTAAATGCACCTATCCCACACAGAACCCACCGGGCAGGACAGCTGTGCCAGCACCACAGGGCTGACCCATTAGGAGCCACACATCAGGCACTCATCACGGTTCTCCAGGGAGCACACCATGGCAGCCTTGTTCCTTTCCTTCTCCTCCTCGGATGCCTTCTCCCGCTCTCTGAGTTTCTCTTTGTTCAGTGTGAACTGGATGGGGTTGGCAGCTGGCTTCGTCCTCAGGTAATACATGCCAGTCTTCAGACCCTGTGGATATAAAAGCACGGATCCAGGAGCAGGAATGGGTTGAGAGAGTCAAAGGGAGCTGCAGAACGTGCCCTCCTGCAGGCCACACCACTGCCACTGCCTCACGGCGATGTCTTGTGGTCACAACTGATGGCAGCAATGCCACAGGATCTGCAGCTTTATTGCTCAAGAGGTACTCCACTAACAACACCAGGTTCTTGGGAGGAAACGGTCGATCACCCTTCCAAGAACCAGTGAGACCCACTTCTCATGGAAGCACTGATCAAGCCCCATTTGTTCCTCTGTTCTGAACCAGCCTCCCACCTGCCCCCCAGTACCTGCTTCCACCCATAGAAGTGCATGCTGGTGAGTTTGCCATAGTTGGGCTCTGCAATGTGGATGTTGAGAGATTGGCTCTGATCGATGAAAGCTCCTCTGTCTGCTGCCATCTTGAGGATAGTTTTCTGGGAGATCTCCCACACCGTCTTATAGAGCTGCTTCAAGTCACCAGGAATCTCAGATATACTCTGGAAGAAAGAGTTGTGTGACGCAGCACAACCAGAGACTGTTTGGATTTACACATCCCTGCATACAAATCCTTCACACGTTCCTGATTTCACCACCTTAGGATTCCTGCAGCTGGAACCCCATCACCAAACCCAACCATTGTGCTCAAGTGCTGTCAGATACAAAAAGAAACCTTACTTGCTCTCAGAGGGCAGACTACGTTGGGGAGTTTCCAAGAAGAAAAAGCAGTTTTCAGATAGGACTTTTCAGACAGGACATTCATGTTTTGCCCTAAATAGCTGTGAGGCATTACAAAGAGCACTCCAGCACCCCCACACTTGTCCAACTGCACAAGATGCACTTTTTTTAGCACGTGTGACTCCAAGCACAGCAGCATTTCAGCCTCCAGAGCATAAATAATTCATCCCACACGGATTGCACACACACCTGCCACAGCAGGATGCCACGTGCCCAGCTCCTGCCTCAAACCAGCGCTGTGACACAATTACCCCTTCACAACCTCTGCGATGAATGGGAACCCAAACATTTGTGGAACCTGCATCAGGCAAAGCAGCTCAACTCCCTGTTTGTCCTACTAATAATTAATTGCATCCTTCCATTGCAATTCTTTGCTCCATGGGCAAGCTCCAGCAGGAACAAGTTACCACTCAGATCAAGGCACGTTTCCTCATCTTTCTAATGGAAATGTCCCATTTAAGGCTTTTTCTCCCCAGGCTGATTGAGTCACTCACACACAGCAGACCTCACCATCACTGTGTGGCAAACCATCTCCCAGCCATCCCACCAGCACTGCTGGGACTAGTGGGAGTCCCAGCCCCCCCTTGTGTCCATGCATACCTGGATGGAGCCATTGTGGGCAATGATTTGGTTCTTCATCTCCTCATTCCACAGACCCCTCTCTGTGAGATCTTTCAACAAGTGTGGATTCACAACCTGCAAACAGCCAAGGCCTGAAAGCACTGTATGCTCTGCTCTATGTGCCCCATCTTACAGCACACATACATCTCCTAGAGGAGAAAAATCCACACCAACATGCACAGGGATTTCCTACAGTTCACACAGGACCGTGTGCAGTACTGCCAAACTTTCATTGCCCAGTTAGCACTCGTAGCTCTTCATATTTTTTCCTACCCGACAGTCACCTCTGCATTTCTGCACATGCAGCTTTAACGTGACCCCTTCAGGTCTGTTCAGTGCTTTACATACAGTTCTTCCCTCAGAACTGTGCCCAGCAGCACTGTGGGCTCAGTTGTATTTCCCATAGATGCATACGGGGGTTGGACTCAATGATCTCTAGAGGTCCCTTCCAACCCCTTCAGTTCTGTGACACATCTTCATTAATTTCACTAATCATCACTAACTTAACAAATACATGGGTCAGTGGTGACAGGACAAGGGGGAATGGTTTCAAACTCAGACTGAGGTTGGGTGTGAGGAGGAAGTTTTTCACTCAGAGGGCAGTGATGCACTATAACAGGTTGCTCAGAGAAGCTGTGGATGCCCCATCCCTGGAGGCACTCAGGGCAAGGCTGGATGTGGCTCTGGGCAGCCTGCTCTGGTGGTTGGCAGCCCTGTACATGGCAGAGGGGCTGAAATGAGATGGTCTTGGAGGTCTTCTTCAACCCAGGCCATCCTATGATTCTGTGAAATACTCCTGCAGGCAATGTGAAGCTCTAATGAAGGGTTACCTGTCCTCCTTAGCATCTCTGGCCTATGACATAAGCATTTGACTAAACTGAGTCACCAGTAAGTAGCCCACGTTTTGCCTTTTCTAAGGGTGAAAGCCATGGAAACTACAACTACAGAAAATCTCTTTGGTAAATCTACCTCAAGTGCTTACCTGAAACTCTCCTGAAAGGACTCTGCGTGTGTAGATGTTACTGGTGTAGGGCTCGATGGATTCGTTGTTGCCCAGGATCTGAGCAGTGGAAGCAGTTGGCATAGGGGAAAGGAGAAGGCTGTTTCTGACACCATACCTGGCAATGACAGCCATGAGTTAGAAAGCTTCAACCGGACAAGAAAGGAGAGAAAAGACCCAGGAACAAATCTCAGCTCACACATGCAGACATCTCATCCTTTCAAGGTCACCTGAAAAACCTCTGCCTATCCACAGAGCTCAGGTCTTTGATATTTCCATGCACTTTGATATTTCCATCTTTAATGAGTCTTTTCTAAACTGTTTAGTCGTAGGAAAGGGTGCACAGAAGTCTGCCATGCTCAGGCAAAAACAAAACAAAAGTCCATGAGAAACCTGAGACCTCCCCATAGACAGAAATACTACATTTGAAAATGAAACTCATACAAATGGAACAAATTCATTCAACAGCTGCTGCCTTCAGGACATTCAAGGCTCAGTGCTTTGTCCTGCCAGCTCAGGAAAGCTGAGCTCAGGAAAGCCCCATCACAGTTCGTGCTGCCCCATCACTGCTTTGTTAAACTGCAACACCAAGCATTCTGCTGATGCCTCTGAGATGAAACAACAGCTCGGCCAGAACAGAGCCTATGGCGTGGGCACACCCTGGTATGTAACCACACAAAGAGCCATCCACAAAGACAAACCCACCAGGGGAAGGAAATAACAGGAAATCGTACAGGGCCATTTTAATTCTTGCAGTCAGCCTTCTGTTTTCAGTCAGTTGTGACATAGGCAATGCCATTTCCATTTAAAACGAGATCACTCACTTGGCAATCTTCTCCTTTAAAGCCTTCCAGTCCCACAGATCAGATGGGGTGACGTTCCACATGTCATACTGAAGAATCTGCAGAACACAAATTGTTTTCTCTGTACTCCATAAATCATGCTATAACCTGACCCGTTATTAACTGCTCACTAGGGCTCAGTCTCAGCTAAGCTCCTGTATCACAATCTCACACTCAGTCTCCTCACTGCACCGACAGCCCCCCCAGCACAGACTGCAGCTTGCTTCTCTTTTATCCTCCTCTTCACCCCAATTTAACTTGTGAACTTCAACAGCTGAACGATGGAAGAAACACAGCAGCCATTGCACTGGTGCATCGCTGTCAGATTACAAAGTTTCAGCCACACTTCTGTATCAGAGACCACAGGCAGTCACACAACCTGGATTTCAAAGCCTTGGCCCCGAGGCAGGACCCCCCCCCAGCACTCACCCCTCTGCTGACAGGAGAACCCTCATACGTTTCATACGGTCCTTCCTGCTCAGCAAGCTCACAGCTAGCTTCCAAAGCACCGTAATAAATGGTCTCAAAAATCTGCTGGTTCAGGTGCTGGGCCTCGGGGCTTTCAAAGGGATACCTCATCAGGATGAAGGCATCAGCCAGGCCCTGCACGCCGATGCCGATGGGACGGTGCCGTCTGTTGGAGCGCTCCGCCTGCACAGCATCCAAACACAGGGAACAATTACTTCAGCAGTGCTACTGAACGAGTTGGAAAGAAGCTCTGGAAGGAACTCTGACCTCCCCCTCTTGCTGCCTTCACTTTTACTGGCCGCCCATTCTGCTGCAGCTTCGTGCTGCCCAGTTGGTTGGAAGGGACCTCTAGAGATCTCCACGTTAGGTTTGAAGCAATCACTAACTCTAACTGCTCAGCCTGACACAACAAAAGTGTGATGAGAAACAAACGCTACACACTCCTTGAGAAACAGGTCCACGAGGATATTTGAGTTCAAGTATTCTAATTGTACGTGCTCGAAATAAAAAGTGATCTTCATCAGGTTTGGCACCTGGGACTGCAGGGAGCAGCAGGGCCTCTGCCCCAGCTCCCAGCTCACCTTCAGCTCCGCAGCACTGCACTCACCTCTGGCACGGGGTAGTAGTTGATATCAATGATTTTGTTCAGGTTTCGGACAATAACTTTGGTGACCTCAGCCAGCTTCTTGAAGTCGTACGTGTGCTCGGAGGTGACGTACATGTTCAGGGCTATGGAGGCCAAATTACAAACTGCAACCTGCGGGGAAGAAAACGGTGCAAACGGATGTGCCAGCCAACACCCCATGCAAAACACATGCTACCTCAACTCCAGAGCACAATCTCTATCCAAACAAAGCACCGAGCGAGTTAAAAGGCCACAAAGTCACCGTCCTCATTTGGGGGCTTTTTACAAGCTGGAAAAAGGATAATAACAATTAAAAAAATCACAGAACTGTAGGGGTTGGAAGGGACCTCTAGAGATCATCGAGTCCAACCCCCCTGCCCAAGCAGCTCCCTAGACCAGAGAGCTAATTGGTGTCAGTGCCACCATAAAAACTCAGTCCTCCAGCCTGTAAGCTTTCCTTCCAGAAACTAAGCCCAACCACTTCTTCTGAGAATCAGCAGATGATCTCTGTGAGATCCAGAACACAACAGAGCACTGTACTTGTTGTTTCTTAACAATCATTTCATTTCCAGCCCCAGGATAATCAACTCAGCTCAGCTCAGCCAGCAGAAGTTGATACTTTCAGTTCTAAGTGCCTCAGGAGCACTACAAATATCCCATGCTGCATTAGCACTAACTCATTCCTACATCCTTTCTTTACTTCTGTTAGCAGTGCTGCAGCCCAAGCATAGCAGCTCTGTAGTGCACCTACATGAGACTGAGAACTCAGAGACAACTGTTACTGAAATTAAAATCTGGAGCCAAGAGATGCTTCTACCACCTGCCTGCAAGCCACGAGGCTCACTCATCTCTGAAGCTGCCACGGGTTCACTTCGATGGGTACCTTGTTTTTATACCAAACCCTCAACAGGAGGTGGAAAGGAGGGGGTGTGGAGGTATCTCCCCACACACAGATGCAATGGAAGAGCTGTACACACTCGACTGAAAACATCCCATAATTTCCTTGGCCTCCTGCTCCCCTCCCCAGCTAAGGTCACATTCTAAAGCACTGCAACGAGCACATTTACAGCCTTCCTAAAGCACTGCATGCTCCTGCTCTCCACTTACCTCGTCTTTGCTGGTATACTCCACTATTTCTGTGCACAGATTGCTGCATTTGATGGTCCCCAAGTTCTGCTGATTGCTCTTCCTGTTGCAAGAGTCTTTGTACAGCATGTAAGGCGTGCCAGTCTCTGTCTGCGATTCGATGATGGCGTACCAGAGCTGCTGGGCCTTCACCACTCTGCGGACACGACCTTGCTTCTCATAGCTGCAACAGGGCACACGTTGCTCAGTGATTCCCAGACCCTCCAGCAACAGCACAGGAATCAGTTCTGTGATTCTATGACCAACTGCTCCTAACATCAGGCTCCCAAGAAGGCAGCACCCCACTCAAGGTGAAATTAGCCAGCAGAGCCTTAACAGCAAAGTATCGGGACTGCCCTGGACAAAGGGCTTTTGCTAAAGCACACGACTCAGTGAGCTCAAAACAGAGCCACCTTCTGCTTTAAGCAGGGACCACTGCAGAACTTCACTCTAGAATAATCTTCCGTACATACCCTGTGCTGAGCAGTCCACAATGTGAAGCTGCAGTAACTAGATAGCTCCATCTGTGCCACTGTGGTCACCAAACTGAGCAGCCCGTCCTAAGCCAGCACTGCTGAGCTGTGCTTTGGCTCCCAGGCAGCACATGAGGGCAGTTCTGCAATCACACATTGCTGCACAAAAGGCTGCTCACTTTCCTTACCTCTCATACAGTTTCTCAAATTCCTCTCCCCACACCTCATCTAGGCCAGGACACTCATTAGGGCACATGAGGGACCAGTCCTGTAAGAAGGAAAAAACACTCAGAATCTGTAGGTACCTCGTTAATTAACAGCATTCGACTTCAGCAGCAGATCCTGCTGTGAACAGAAAGGTGAAAGCTCCCATTTCCCATCCTGGAGGAGCTGGAGCCAGCTGTTCCAGCACACACAGGAGGTGTTTACCAGAGCAGTCTGGTCTATTTAAAAATCACTCATACAAATGTTTATCACAAACTGAACTTCTAAGCCCAAAAGGACTGATTCTCAGGATACATCCCATTTCCAAGGAAAAACAAGCAGTCGTGAGAGGATCTGATGACTGAAAAGTTTCTGATGCTAGAAGGAAACTGTAGTCAAAATTTGGTGTAGAAGTACATAAAGGATTAAGCCCTGAAGCAAAATATTCCACAAGGGAGTTCTCCACTTGCACACCCTAGTGTTCAACTGGGGTACAGCAACTTCCTCGGGAAGATGCTCTGCTGCAAGGAGAGCAGCTCTGCAGCACTGCCTCCCCACCAGCACACCAACCTGCACCAAACAAGCTCCTTACCTGGTTGGTTTCAACTCTCTTCATAAAGAGATCAGGAATCCAGAGAGCAAAGAAAAGGTCTCTGGCACGCTGCTCTTCCTTCCCAGTGTTCTTCTTTAAGTCAAGAAACTCAAAGATGTCCAGGTGCCACGGCTCCAGGTAGATGGCAAAAGCCCCAGGTCTCTGATGCAGACAACACAGTCAAGATCAGAACAAAGTGCCCTGAAAATAAAGCCCCCCACACTGCTGCTGTGATGCAATGCCTCCAACTAACTACAAGTCACCTTAAACTCTCCTCATGGCAATTTCAATGTACTTTTCTGTGTTGCTGTTGGTCTCACTTACTGGAGCTAGGTCATGCTATTAGTTCCAGATTCGTAATGAAAACAATTTCCTCTGTGGCAGCAGAGGAGCTCCACCATTCCTTGATTCACCTACTGAGTCATACCTCCACCAACCTCTGGGCTACCTGAATACAAAGGATGCACAGCAAGAAACTGTCTGCAGCCTTACAGCTTAATTCAACCCAAGGAGTGATTGATAACCTCAGCAAGAGATGATCTCATGTGTACATATCATGCAGCAGACAAGTACCAGAAGATACACACTGGAGAACACTGGTCTACCAACAAGGAGGGGAAAAAGTCCTTTCTCTCATCATGTGCCAACTGGCACAGCATCACTGATGCCACTGCTCCAACCCACCTGACGTGGGTGCCCTCTTTCACCCCAATTTATTGGAAAGCCATTACCTTGTTGCCACCTTGATCCACGTAGCGAGCAGTGTTGTTGTAGACCCTCAGCATAGGAACAAGTCCATTGGAGTTCCCATTTGTCTGCAGAAGCACAGGAAAACCACTGTTACCAACCTTCAGCCACCAGCAAAACTCCGACCTCGAGAGCTGGAAAACGGTCATCTCAGTGCTTTGGTGGCACCACCACCCACCCCAGGACCCTCCCACACTCTCCTTCATTAAATCAGAGAAATCCATCACCTTAACTCATTTCCTCAACACGAGGCAACCGAGAGTCCTGCAGAGGTTATGCAGACAGTGACCAAAAACCACATAAAATCCCACATATGTCCACTGAATACCTTAAGTGGCTGAACTACAAAAAGGAGAAGGGCCTTCAGCCTCTGTGCATACTCCTAGGCTGCTGCCACATCAGTTAAGTTGGAACTGTCTGATCAGGCAGCAGAATGAGATCTGCCTGCTGGAAGGACTTCTCTAAGGAAACCCAAGCGACAAGGAAAAGCAACCTTTCTGTTTCAGAGCATATGGAAAGGAAGGACTACAGAGCTGGACCAGCTGCTGCACTCAGCTGACTCCAAGGAAGCAGTGCTGGTTTGGCAGCTGGACTTCACACCCTTCCCCAGAGCAGGAGGTTACCCCCTCTGCTGGGTACACTCACCCCAGCAATGTAGCTGCCCGTGGCTCGGATGCAGCTCACAGCCAGCCCGATCCCACCCGCAGACTTGGAGATCAGGGCACACTGCTTGAGAGTGTCATAGATTCCTTCGATGCTGTCATCCTTCATGCACAGCAGGAAACAACTAACCAAAACAAGCAGCTTTAGCACATAGGTACGGAAATAAAACCAACAGGAAAAGGGAAGCATTTCACTAGGGCCGCAGAAAAACGATGGCACACACCGTATCCTTAAGGTGCCATGCAAAGCAACGAGATGAAGCAAACCATGGATTGCAAAGTGGAATGAAGAACAGTTTTAGAAGACACCACAAGCAATCACTGATGCCTTTGTTGATAGAGCAAAGCATTTTTTAAAACAGATCTGATTCATGACAGTTGCTGCTCCTAGCCTACGTTAAAAAACCAACTGCCAGGATTCATTTTGCAATCCCTAAGGCCATGAATACAAGAAACTTTCAAATAACCAGCAGCCACGTGCAGATTTCCATTAGCTTTACACATTTATCAACACATCTGTTCCATCTCCCAGAGGCTGCACGAGATAGATATCAAATTAAATCCCACAGCAGCTTCTCCAAGCATTCATAAAAGAATCCCAGCAACACAGCTCCTCGATTCAGACGCTGTGGCAGCACTTGATGTGAACAGACCCAGCCTCCAGAACCCTGCCTGCCTCCAGTGATGCACTGAGCGAGCTTGGAAGCCCAAGGTACCTGGAGAGCTGTGGGCGGTTGGTGCCCGCGTTGAACAGCGTGGGGGAGGCGTGGGTGAACCACCTTTCTGACAGCAGATTGTACGTTTCGATTGCAGCATCGATGTTGTTCTTGTGGATTCCCACTGCCACCCTCATCAGCATGTGCTGAGGGCGCTCAGCAACTGGACACAAGCAGGCAAGGGGAGAAAAGAATGTCACAGTTACACTACAGTGAGTGCAGGCTAAAGGGATAAGTTGTGATGGGACACTCAAGAGCTGTGTTTTTCATGGACCTAAAAGGAAGGAATCTCAGCAGGCCTGTAGTTCAGGATCCAGCTCAGAGGATCAGATCAGCACGCTGTCTTGAAAAGTTCCGGGGCTGAGAGGGTACGGTCCCTCTCCACAATCTGCTCCACTGCTCAGCTGCTCCCATGAGGGGGAAAACAATCTCTATTAACAGTTAAAATGTCGTCCAATATCCAAGCCAGCATCCAGCTGCTCTTGTATTTATTGCATTACAATTAACAACTCCATCTCTGGTGTCCCAGCATTGTCAGGCTAAGGGCCTGCAGTGACAGCACAGCAGCCTCTTCCACTTACACTTATTTACAAGTACCCAGCATTGGGGAAGAAGTAGTCAGACAGAAACCAGTTCATTCCAGACAACCAGAGCTTTCAAAGCACTGGGGTCCTTCTAACAGACAGGTGAAGTACAGCTTCCCAGGCCAGGCTGGCATTATTTGAAACACTGCTGTAAACAGTGCTGCTTTTCAGTGATCAACTGTTTCTCACACGGGCATAGCACTGCCACCAGAAGGAAGGCAGACTCTTAGCCAAGAGATGCTGCACGTGCTCAGGGAGCAGCTACAACAAGCACGTTGCTTGGTTGAAGTCAGAACTCGATGCTTTTGGTGGACTGCTGTATGGAAAGCTATGAGACAGCCCACCCATCTCCCCACCCCCTGCTCCGTGCCATGGCTCTGACTTTTACATTATGCATTAAGCTGATACAGGTGGTTCTTACCTTTGGAGTTGATTTTCAACAAGTAGGAGCGCTCTAAAGTCTACAAAGAAAGAACATTTTAATGGTCACACACATTTTCAGCTTAAAAGCATCCTGTTAGTACAGAGAGCTCCAATCCCAAGCAATGTCATGCTCTGCATCCCAGGGCAGCACCAGCTCCACACTGCACTGCTCCTCTGGTCAATGGCACAGGATCTTGGGTGGCTAACAACTGGAAAAGAAATCCACGACAAGATTCCAGCCCTGAGGACTCTGCTTTGGGTGATGGGAGTGGCAGTGGAGCACAGAGCAGCAAGGTTCATCACTGCCTTCCAAACCCCAGAGAATTAAGACTACATGAGTGTTTGTTCTCTGTAATGCCACCTCTCAGTGTTATTAATTACACTGTGATAATGTTTTCTGGACAGCCTGTATCACAATCTGCTGTGCCAGGTGCTGAACACACAAACCAACAAACATGGCAAGCCCACACTTTGAGCAGATGCCTTTTAGACTTGTGGCTAATGAATTACAGCACTAATTACAGGAGGGAAGGTCAGCAATTGCACATCTACATACAGAACCTCACAGACATCCCCTCGAGGTCCCTTCTTTCCACCCTTGCCTGCTCTGACCTACACACTGCATCCTGCACCACATCACACGTGTTGGTGGAAGAAGCCCCCACACACAGCTGGACCACCAGTTCCAGTGAGACCCACCTGGCCAGCGAGGTACCAGAAGCATTAAATGCTATGGAAAAGCCAAGTGCTCCCCAGCTAACCCTCCAGAGCCTGCTGCATCACGCCCCAAACCCGTTCAGCATGGAGCAGTGTGCTGGGAGGGGAGCAGCAGATGGAGGGGGCACAGCAGACTGGTCTGGCTGAGGGGGAGATGTTCCAGCAGCATGGAAGAAGACGAAGGCGTAGGTTGGCACACTGAGAACTGTTACACAAAGCAACGGCAGACGAAAACCAACCCCAAAATCCCTTCTTTGGGTTCATAAGAATTGGATTATTTTCCTTGAAGAATGTCTCAAGCTGGGATGCTTCCAGCAACACTCAGCACCAGTGGCTGCAGGAGCTTCGAGCACAAAGTGGTGCAGCAGCCCAGGGCATGCTGCGAAGCCAAGGAGAAAGCACGTGAGTCATGCAGTTGGGCAACCTCTTGGTGCAGGTACTCTTTGTTTTTACCTACCCACCAATGTCCTTCTTGCTCAAACCTAATGATTCCACAAGGATTCCCACCCCTCCCAGATGAGTCAGCTCTGGGAGAGCATCAAAACAGCAGACTGAGTTATCCTGAGTAAAGCGAGCAACGTGCTCTTACCTTAAAGCCAAAATAGTTGTAGGAGAAGTCTCTGTCATAGATAATTGCAGAATTCAGGCGCTGAGAGGAAACAACAGAGAAAAATGTACATTCCCCTTTTTGTGGCCCCATTCAGGTCTAACAACGCTGCTGTTGTTTGATATTTCCAGCCTCAAAAATCTGGTGAAACAGAACCCACACCAGAGAGCACGGAGGAGGGGAGAACAGGCAGGTTCAAACAAACACACAGTGTCCACCATTTCTTTCAGTACAGCACACAATCGTTGGCTACCCCATGAAATGCAAGATACAATCAAAACAGGAGAGCAACTTCCCCATAAAAACACGAGGCTGGAACAGCTTGAAATGAGACACCGAGCCTCACCTCTCCCTCCTGCACACACAGCATGATTACATCGCTGCACAGAGAAGTGCACCCCCAAATGAAGTCACTGTGCTGTCACACAACAAGGACCTCCAAGAAAACACCCCTACATGAAGCAAATTCCTACATCCTCCTTTACAATCCCCAGAGTGTTTGTCGTCGGTATTCATTTCTATATTGGCTCCACGTCCTCAGACAAATGGCTTACTTAAGAATAAGGAAAACAAATCATCTTAACGAGCTCGCAGTGTTTCCAAGACTCAGGCCTGGAAAAGCATTACGCACATCTTTGTTGGCCAGGACTATGTCCAACGTTTCCTTGGAGATCATCGGCGAGTGCTTCCCGTTGTGAGGGTTTATGTAGCTGTACAGATCGTCCATCACATCTGCAACAGAAACATAGTTAAAAAGAAGTGTGTCTGCAGAGCTGTCCGTATACACATTTGTCATTTGTCTGCAGACAGGACAACCCAGCCCCAAAAATAACCCCTTCCAGGTCCACACAAATACCACCTCTCCTCTGCCTGCTCAGTGCTACGATTCTGCCAACCTCAGCATTTGCCTAGGGATGTTTCTTTATACAATAATGAAATAAATGGGAAAGACAGTGGGTGCATCCTCACTTCAGTCAGCTGCATTCCCCACCAATGTTCTCATCTCCGTGGCATTGTCAGCTATCCTGGGTACTCAGTAACCTCTGCTGAAGAAACACCTGCGTACTCACACCCCCTACAACTCCTTCTCCCTTTCTGATTACTCAATGCCCCCCAGGCAGACCTACCACTGAATACTTTCTTGGTTTCTTTGTGCAGGTTGGACACTGCAATCCTGGCAGCCAGGATGGCATAGTCGGGGTGCTTGGTGGTCAGTGTTGCAGCCGTCTCAGCAGCCAGGGTATCCAGCTCCACGGTTGTGACGCCGCTGTACAGCCCCTGGATCACTTTCATGGTGATCTGGGCCTGAAAAAGGAAAACACACCTGTTAAAAAATCCCCTCTTTTGGGGTATAAGATGCTCTCCACTCTGAGCGATGCCTTTTACACTCCTTAATTAGAAGAGGAAAGCAGAACACCAAAAGCTTTTGGTGCAATGCTGGCTCCTAAGATTTGAAACCAAGAGACAGCGGGGCAGGAGGGAGAGCAGGGAAAGAGCAAAGAAGCAGGGACACTAACCCAGACCAGAACCATTAATGAGCTCATCTATGCAGACTCTTCCCTGAAGACTAACACGAAGTACAAGAAAAAGATAAATAAATGTCAGTTTAAAAGAGTGCTCGCTTGGAAGGTTTGAAACTCCAGATGAAGCTTGACTGGAAAATGCCTGACGAGGTTTGGAAGTACTGAACTTACAATGATTTCACAGCAAGAGAGAAAAAACCCAGCTGTCATTAAGGTGGGAGCACTAAGCCAGGAGGCACAGGAATCTTGCTTTTGTCCTCATCCCCACATCCTTCCCACTGAGATCACAGCAGCACGCTCCATGTTTCAGCACCAGGATGACAGCAGGTCACTGCTGCTCCTCCTCCACTGCTACGGCTGAAGAGCACTACACTTATTGGTAGAATAAGAGTAGAATAGGGTAGGATAAGAATGTCAGGTATTGAACAGCTGCACATTAAGACACAAAGACACACTGGTAGATCTCAGAGCCCAAGATGGTAACTCTAAATGGTTCTGCACATCTGCAGAACACATCTCCTAGCTGTAAATGAGGGAGTCACCCTCTGCATCCTCTTCTGTGGGAGGAGGAACTTATGTGGGTGGGACCAACAGGCCCACAAAATCCTACACAGCTCCAAAGAAAGAGATATTACAGTGACAGGGGGCGTTCTGACACACAGGCAGGGCACCTTGTTTTAAGAGAGGTTCAAAGTCTGATTTCCACATGGTATTGCTCAAGCTTTGCAGGTTGGAAACGGGAGCAATCCGCCACAACCAACGTTTGTGAGCCAAAGCAACAAAGCACTCTTCCTAAGCACAAGCAGCTCAGTCACTCCAATAGAGTTTGGACCATATATCCAGAGCAGTTTATGACAGGTAAAGCAGAGACCTTCCCACAGTTCAACCCCACACTCTGTACCTGTGAAACAAAAAGCATCACAACACAAACAGAAGAAATGTGTTCTGAATGTATTTGCCAGCAGCTCCTGCACGGGTTGCTGTGCTTGGACTTTGCCACGGTGAGCGAGCAGACAACGCTTCCTCCCTGCTCACAGCTGCTGGCTTTTGGCAGAGACCCCCACCAGGGGCACAGAACAGGCCAGCAGGAAAACAGGCACTCACTGGATCCACAAAGTCGGCGTTGAGTCCATAGCAGAGCTTCTGGATGCGCGACGTGATCTTGTCGAACATGACCCGCTCCTGGCGCCCATCTGCAGGGGAATCACAGAATCACAGGGCTTGGAAGGGACCTCTAGAGATCATCGAGTCCAACCTCCCTGCCAAAGCTCTCTGCACAGCTCCTCTCCAGCAGCTCATCCCCCAGCCTGTACTGGTGCATGCAATTATTCCTCCCTAGGTGCAAGACTCTACACTCGCTCTATTAAACCTCATCTGGCTTCTTACTGCCCAGCTCTGCATCCTGTCCCGGCCTCGCTGAATGGCAGCACAGCCCTCAGGCGTGTCAGCCAAACCTCCCAACTTCGTATCATCAGCAAATCGCTGAGGGTGGCCACTACCCCCTCCTCAAGGTCACTGAACAAAGAGGTCAACGCATCCGGCTTCACTGAATCCTTAAGGCTGGAAAAGGCCTCAAAGACCCCACCGCACCGCGCCCGCTGGCCACGCGTGCTCAGGAACGGCCCGGTGGGGTCACAGCGAGGGCCGGCCGAGCCGGGAGCTCTCTGCCAACCCCGGTGCCGCCCTCCCACCCCGGGCACTGCTGTTCCCAAGGCACGGCATCCCCTCGGGGTGAGCGGGTCCCACGGCGGCCCCGCAGGACAAGGAGCCCGCGCCCACAGCACCGACGCCGTGGGGCCGTGGGGGTCCTCGGCCCAACCCGTGTCGGACCCCGGCGGTCCCCCCGCTCACCGCGCTTCACGACGTGCATGGCGGCGGCGCTGCTCCCAACGGCGGCCGAGCGCCGATTCCCGCTCCCGCCAACGGCGCTGACCCCGCCGCGCCGCCGTACGCTCCGCCCCTTCCGGCTGAGGCCGCGGGAGACATCTTGGAGCCGGGCACCCCCTCATTTTTTCCGCAGCCGCTTCGGCGCCGTCTCTCGCCCTCAGCGGAGCTCACCCCGTGCTCTGCACCCGCGCTCCCCTCGTGTCCCTCCCCCCACTCGGGAAGCACCACCCCCGGGGGCAGAGCGCGCTGCGTGCCCGCTTCCAAGATGGCGGCCGCGCCCTCTCCCAACCACAGGGCTGTCCGCTGCCGCGCGAGGGCGCGACGTACGGGGGCCGCGAAGGGCCATAACACCCTCGTTCGCGATACGTGTAACCACAGCCCAGTGTTGATTGCGCTAAACAATACTTAAACTTCACATTTATTGCGGCTCTCCACACCATTCTCCCGCAGCCCTCCCTCCACTTCATAAGAACACCAAAGCCCTGAGGCACACGGCAGCTGATGTGCCACCATGGAGGGCTGTGTGCAGTCATGGCCGCCGGCCCACGTCCTGCTGCGAGGGGCTTCTCCCCACCTCGAGAAGGGCACAGGCAGCCCCACAGAGCCCTGGAGACACTGTGGGGACGTGGCACTGAGGGACGTGCTCAGTGGGTCGGGCCTGTGGACCCTGGATATGTTTTCCAACCATAAGGATTCTGTTCTAAGGTTCTATGATCCAACGTAACTCCCCCCCAGGAGCAGCACCCGAACTTTTCCTTTGTTGCTCTTTATCCCTGTGCACATCTCCCCAGACAGTCAACAGCACCTGGCAGTACAGCGTCATCACCTAAACCTACTGAGGGCGCATAAAACTCCGGCATCCAGGTCGTTGATGGAGACGCTGAACAGGACTGGCCCTACAGGGGAGCCCCCACTGACCGTCCCCAGGCAGACGTAGCCCCATTTCATCGAGTCATGGGATCACAAAGGCTGGAAGAGCCCTCCGAGATCCCCAACCCACCCCACTGTGCCCACTGTGCCCGTGTCCCTCAGTGCCACGTCCCCATGGCTCTGGAGTACCCCCAGGGACGGTAACCCCTCCACCACCCTGGGCAGCCGTGCCATGGACCCCAGCCCTTCATTTCTGACTGTATCTCTGCCCCATATGAGGGTGCTGGTACCATCACTGCTCAGCAAACGCTGACCCCTGAGCACTGAGCCTGGCTCTGAGGATGCTGTGCCTCAGCTGCTCAGCCTGGGAGCACCACGCACCAAGGCAGGGAGCTCTCATTTCTGAGAGGTGATGCAAGGAATATCCAGAACCAGTCAGGAAATGGAAATAAATTGGGGGGTTGTTTCTCTACGTGGTTGGAAAAAGGCCTACAGGAGGAAAAAACACCACGTCTTGGTTGGTTTGGAGCCTGCGCTGTGCTCTCAGAGGTCTCTCAGATCTTTGCCCTCGGGTGCTTTGGGTTTTCTTCGCTCTTTTTGGAGAAAACAATAGCAGGTGGAGCAGTTGCTTCGTGTTATGAGGATGTGAGCGTGCGTCATGGGTTAAACTGCTGCAGAGGAGCATCAGCCTCCTCCCCTCCTGTGGCAAGATCAGAGCAACCACGATCAACGCCCAGCAGGCAAGCTTGGAAGGAAACGTAACAGCAAAAACCAAACTTCCTGAGGCTGCACAATGTTTTATCTCCACCCAGCCCCGAGGCAGCTGTGGTTGGAGTGGAGCTCCCGTGCTGGCGGGTTCCTGTTGGTATGGGTTTATGTGGCAGGATGGAGCAGGCCACCCCAGCTGTGTGAACGAATGGCACTGAGCTGGGGCAGCACCCAAAGCTGAACCGAGGTGCTTTCACCTCCGAGTCCCACAGTGTGAAGCTACAAAACAACAGCTCTGATTCTGCTGCTGTGGGTCGCGGTGACAGCCCTACCCAGGAGCGCGTGGCTCTCGCCTCGCAGAATCATCCCATCATTAAACACGTTACAGACAACTAAAGATCGTCACGTCCCACCATGCACCTCTTGCCTACAGCTCGTGTCTGAGCTGGTGTGAAAGCAGCTGGAGCCTGGCACAGTCTGCAGCCAGTGATGATGGGCCAAGGAGATGCAGGGCTTTGCATCCTACCCCACTCCAGAGCTGACACACGTTGTGGTGTCCGAATGCGGAGCCCTCTCTGGACCATGGGGGTCTGAATACCTCTTGGCTGCAGGGAAAGTTGTGAGCACCTTATCTCTTGTGGGGTTTCCTACGGGATCCGCTCTAGGAGGAGAAAATAGGATGGAAAATTCTAATCCTCCACTTCTTGGTTGTACTGTGCATCTCCAAGCACTCTGCTAATGTCCCAGCTCTGATAACGTGTCCCTCAGGGCAACTTTTTGCGAGGCAGTGCAATAAACAAGGCCGCCAAAATGACCCAGGCTAAAAATACCCCTTCGCTCCCCTCGTTTGGATGGAATTACATTTAATTCCTTGGCCCAGAACCATCTGTAGAGATGCTGCTCCTTTGCTCCTGCAGGCTGCAGGACACGGTGCTGTTCCAGGACCACCGCAGTCCCTGGGATGAAGGCACCCACTCTCCCTGAGTGAGGCTCCATCTTCAGTTTCCTTTTCCTCACGTGAGTTCAGCTGCTGAGAGTTTCTGTGTTCCTTCAGAGGGTCACCAGCATAGCGGGCAGCTGGGCAACCCGAGTCCCATTCCCGTCCTGCAGAAGTGTTCTGGGTTGAAAAGAGCCAAATTTGCATTGGAAGTCGTTCTCGTTTCTCCCTTCCCGGCGGTGGTGGGGGAGAGTTGTGTCTCGAAGGCTGTTTCCATGCTCTGAGGAGCTGTGCCACTCAGAGGTCAGAAACAGCTCCAGATAGAGCACCATGGATGTGGCCAAAGCGAGGTAGAGCCGGAGCACTGGCCGTGAAGGATGTGTGTAACACAGAATGGGCAGGAGCTGCTGTGCAGAGTGGGGCAGCAGTCTGACCTACTGTCCCCGTATCAGAGGCACTGAGAGCAGACAGCTCCGTGCTGGAACCGGGGAGCTGCAGGGGAAGTGCTTCGTGGGAAGATGGCAGCTTTAACCTCAGAGCCAGCATCGTTGCTCCTTGTCGTTCTCCAGAGACCAGCTGGGAAAGCGGGGCGACAGCGATGGGTGTTTTGGGGGATGCCACCAGCAAACATCACCTGGGATGGGAGGTTCCCGACACAGCTCCTTCCTCACGCTGTACTGCTGTCCAGCCTGGGGGGCACGGCGGATCCCTGTGTCCTTTAGTGCTGCTCTGCTCTCCTCCTCGTGCCCTCACGCCTGCAGCACAGTGTGGGAGGTCATCACCTCTCCTCCGCACTGGGTTGGGGCTTTGCAGTGCCCTGGTGCTCTCCTGCCACAGCCCAGCACACACCTTGGCTCCACAGCTCACAGCTATAGGACAAGGAATGTGGGGGGACCCCGCAGCCCATGGCCGCCCAAGGGCTGGCAGGACCTGGGTGTGCAACGGACCGGGGTGGAGCCACACCTGGCACAGGTGAGCACACCCTGCAGAAGGAAATGCTGCACAGCGGACACCACGACGCAATGGGGCTCCCGGCCCCCGCCGCGCCGACGGAGCCCACGGTAGGACCGGGGCCCCAGGGGCATCCTTGTGTTGTCCTGACCCTGCTCCCGGTGCTGGGGGCCACTGGGTGCAGGTCCCCCTCTCCCCAGCCCCGCAGCAGCTGCGTGCCCCCGCTGAGTTCTGCTGGGAGCAGCGCTGGGGACGCTCAGATTGTGTGGGGGTTGTGCAGCACGTCGTCCCTCGGTGGTGGGAAGCCTTTGGGGCTCTGCTCCCAACAGACAGTGCCCCATCCCCATCCCCATCCTCATCCCCATCCCCGTGGGCAGAGGTGCTGAATGCACAGAGCCGGGTGCTGCGCAGGGCTCCCACCCCCCCCAGCAGGCCGTGCCCGCTGTGCCCAGCTCTCCCTTCCCAGGGTGGGGGGATGATTCACAGCAGAGCTCTGAGCATCTGCAGAGGGCTGAAGTGCTCCCCACTGCTTTCCCCTCTTTCTTTGCCCGACAGCTCGTGCTGTGACCCCAGGGCTGGGACGTGGGCACATTGGGTGGGTGAGCGGTGGGCAGGAGCAGCACCCCGGGCTCGGACACCCCCTGGGCTCCGTGCTTGGGCTGCCTCCTGTAATCACACGGGGCATTCCCACGCCGTGCTTCCCGGACGCAGTGCCAGGCAGAGGGCAGAGCCCTTCGTGTGGCCTTGTCCCGATGGCACAGTTCCTGCAATCTGCAGTTTGTTTGCGTCTCCCCAGGCAGTCAGCTCAGCTCTCTGTTATCTCATCAGGGCACAGAGGCAGCTCTGCCGAGGGGCACAGCCCCGTGCAGGTGCTGGCACTGTGGGGAAGTGCCCACGGACTTTGCACCAGAGCAGCCAGGAGTGCTCTGCAGTGACTGTGAGCAGCCCAAACCCCGGGCACCGTGCAGCATCACCCTGCAGCACTGCACGATGCCACAAACACAGCTGCTGCACTGCCCACAGAGGGGCACGTGCTGGATTTTGGGGTTTCTGCAGAGCTGGAGGAGCTCTTTCCACGCAGCAGGATGCAGATCACTTTCCCTATGGCTCACCGCACTGTTAGTGCTGCAGACCCACTGCGTGCTCAGCATCCTCCTCACCCCATCCTCCTCATCCTCCTCTGCTCCCATGTGACACTGCCCGTGCTCTGTCTGCAGGTGAACATCTTCCAGACGCAGGGTCCCATCACCCCACAGCATGGGGCAGAGCCCCCGGCCCCATTGGGGAGCCCAACCCCCAGCCCTCCCCGCCACACCTGGGCTGGGAAGCACACCTTCCTGCTCTCCTGCCTGGGCTACTGCGTGGGGCTGGGCAACGTCTGGCGCTTCCCCTACCTGTGCTACCGCAATGGAGGAGGTGGGTGCTGCCCCAGCACTGGGGCTCTGCGTGCTCGGGGGGGTTTGGGCAGTGCTGTGGGGCTCGAGGTCCCGTGCCCCACTGCTTTAACCCCGCTGTGAGGTGCAGGGTGCCCAGGTTGGCTCCACGGTGCTGTGCAGGAATGGGGACGTGCCAACGCTGCCATGGGGTGGATGCACACGGGCTGAGCTTTGCACCTTCCTTTCACCGAGGAATTTGGCCCCGGGGCAGGGCTGTGTGTGCTGCTCTGATTTGGGGTGCGGGTGTGGGGTTCGGTGTGTCTGTCCCTGCGTTCATCCGTCACTGCCTGCACTCCGTGCGGTGCGGAGGGGAAGGAGTGGTGTGCACAGCTGGGCACAACCTGGGGCTGGGATGGGCTGCAGGAGCCCACGCTGCCCTTTGGGTGTGACCCTGGGCTGGGTGGGAAGGGACCTCGATCAGCACCCACCCCTCCATGAGCAGGAACGTCTCCCGTAGACCAGGGAGCCCCACCCATGGCCTCGTGCACTGCCAGGGATGGGTGCTCACAGCTCCCCAGGCAGCCCGGGGATGTCCCCTGCTCCGTGCCCATCTCCTGCCCAGGTGCAGGACCTGCTGTGTCCTCTGGCTGTCCCCTGGCCCACTGCCCCTCTCCTCCTGGTACTTGAAGGGAGCGTATCAGCAGGAGGGGGAATGGCTGCTGACACAGATCAATGGTGACAGGACAAGGGGGAATGGTTTTAAACTCAGACTGAGGTTGGGTGTGAGGAGGAAGTTTTTCACTCAGAGAGCAGTGATGCACTATAACAGGTTGCCCACAGAGGTTGTGGATGCCCCATCCCTGGAGGGGCTCAGGACAAGGCTGGACGTGGCTCTGGGCAGCCTGCTCTGGTGGTGCCCACTGCAGGGGTGGGGTGAAACTCAATGATCTGTGAGGTCCTTTTCAACCCAGCCCATTCTGTGATGCTATGATTCCTCCCAGGCGTTTTCCTCATCCCTTACTTCCTCATGCTGCTCCTGGTGGGGCTGCCCCTCTTCCTGATGGAGCTGAGCCTGGGGCAGTACGGGGCCGCGGGGCCCATCACTGTCTGGAAGTGCTGCCCCATCCTACAAGGTAGGCCCAGCACCAGAGGCACCTCTCCCCATGCCCCTCTCACCTCCCGGCCCCGGAAGCATGCACGGAGCTGCCCCTCTCCCCGGCACAGGCATTGGCGTGGGCATGCTGGTCGTGTCCTCCCTGGTGTCCATCTACTACAATGTCATCATCGCTTGGGCATTCTACTACCTGGGCTCGTCCTTCCAGAGCCCCCTGCCCTGGTCCTGCGACGCTCCCCGGAATGCAGAGCTCTGCCAGGTTGGTGGTCCCACACACGGACTGCTGCCCAGGATGGATGGGGCAGGGGATCCAGGGACGTGGGTCACTCGAGGTCGGGCTTCAACTGTGGGTTGGGGGGGGGCAGCGGGTCAGGCTGGGGCTGGGAGGGG
>VXAB01004882.1:0-20268 GCA_013399175.1 Odontophorus gujanensis
AACTGAGCCAAACCAGACCATAAGCCATTGACATTTTTTGTGGAGGATGTGGGGATAGGTTGCCTTAGCTGGGAAAAAGAGGTACTTTTCAAATGAATCTCTACATTCAGAGAGCTTTGTTAGAAATCTTATCTGTACTGTAGGTGCTGCACTGAAAGCATGGACTTGAAGTCCAGGTGGGCTGCCAAAATGATGGGATATTTGTAAACTTTTTGGGTGTCAACTTGCTTTGGTAGGAAAAAAAAAACAACTTTATCTTGTAAAACTGCTCTTCAAGGGATTGTATTCCATTGCTTTTTCTCTTTCAATACTCAGAGCATACTGGGTCTTACTTAAGCTTGCCACCCTGATCTATGGAGCTACAGGTATATATGATAAATTCAGGGCATTGATGGAGACGCCTACCTGGTACTCATATATAACATTTTACGATTTGAACATTGACAGGTACATCCCAGAGGAATTAGCTAATATTACAAACAGCTCAATCTTTAGACCAGTTTACAGGTTCTTTTTTCAGTTCTTAGTGTGTGTTTGGAATGCTGAATTAATGTTCATGTTATTACTCCCCCTGAATTTATACCTCCTCATCTATGTTATTTGGAGAAAGCCTTCCTCAAAACCAGAGAACGCTGAGTGGCAGGGAATATGGAGAGGCTTAGGGGAAATATTAGAAGCATGGGGGCCCCCAGTGTCATGGGGTTTCACACTTGAACACCAGTGGGATCATGAGAAACTAAGCGAGCATTTGAACCAGGAGTGCTGCAGCTTAGGTAGATTTGAGGAGGTATGACTTACCTGGGACTTAGCTTATGCTTACCAAGCTCTATATGATACTATTTTGGAGAAAAAGAGTTTCCAAGATGAGATTCAAGACAAACTGGGATGCCCCAAAGTTGAGCCTGATCAATCACAGGAGGCACTAGTATCGATATCAGTTGCCTATGAAGGATAGATATGGAAACAAATTTTGTCATGCCTAGAACAGAAAGAAGAAGAATAGGAGGAAATAGAGGAAGATCCAGGCAAGGGGCCCTCCCCAAAACCACCATCACAGAGAAGGATAATGGAAAAAAACTAATAGACAAGGAGTTGAGAGCAAGGAGGAAGTCACTATTACCACTACTCATCATCCTCTGAAAATGACTGAAATTCAAGGCTCAAGAAAAGTTTGAACAGCGCCCAAATAAGACTACCATCATCTTGTTGCTTTGGTGCTGGGACACTTGTGCCAATAGTGTATTTTTGGATGGTAATGAATCTCGCCAATTAGGAAGCATTGCCAGAGACTCAGCCATTGACAGAGGAATTAGTAGATATCTGGATGGAGTCGGTACCCTCTGGGAGTGATTGTTATTAGCAATAAGAGAAAGATATCCCTTCAAAAATGATCTGGAGCCTGAAATGAAAAGGTGGAGTAATACTGAAAAAGGTATCCAATATTTGAGGGAAACAACCCTCAAATGTATTATGACCTCATTTTGCTCCTAACGATCCACATCAAGACCATGATCCTGAGAGAGTTAGAAGTACAACAAATATATGGCAGAAACTCACAAGAACAACACCAGAGAAATATGCTGGTAAACTAGCAGCAATTTTTGAAAGATACAAGAACCAACAGAGAAGACTCCTAGTGTTTGAAACAATTATTATGATTCAAAACTTTGAATACCAATTATCTTCATCTCATGCTTCCATTTCAGCCACATCAAAAGTAACAAAAAGTCTAGATGAAATGAGAGAGATTATGAATAAAATGGAGAAAAAAGCAGGAGAAGTAGGATGGCATACTGTCTCTGCTGATTAATAGGGATTAACCTATGTCAGTATCAGATGAGGATCAGGATTATCAAGACATCCTGCTGGAGGGGCTGATCAAATTGGCTTCCTCCCAACATGCATCATCCAGTATCTCAGCTATTAAAAGGAGACATCTTCCTGCTCTAGCAAATGACAGTAGTAAATTTATGTTACATGCTGCCTTGCATAGTTATTTATGTGAGCATGGAGAAGACATGAAGAAGTGGCATAAAAGACCCACTCCTTCACTACAAGCACAGGTGAGAGAATTACACCATGGAGTAACCACCAATGCAATTGCTCCAGTTACTGCAGGTGACCAATAGAGGGGCCCTGCATTCATTCAGTGAGGGAAAAGAGATAATAGAGGTTATTAGTCTGTGTGGCTTGGCACATCAGACTCACAGAAATATAAGGCGCTGGTGGATACTGGTGCACAGTGCACTTCAATGTCCTTGAGTCATGAAGGGATAGAACCAATTTATATTTCTGGAGTGACTGGGGGCTCTCAAGAACTGACNTATGAGTGCTGCTGTACCAAACATGCTGGGTGCGGTGCAGTCCTCTGCTCATCTCATTAAACAGTAATACTGGCAACCTACTGCTCACAAGCTCTTCACAGCTGATACGAAAGAGTTGTATTAACACTGTTTTTGAAGAAGCAAAAGATGGATCAACTTAATTTTACTGGCATTGATGTTACTGGTATATGAAATGAATGAATATGATTTTAGGAGCTTTAAGTGTCTTCCCAAAGTTTGAGAACAAGGTGTGGAATATTGATGTTTCAGAAAGAGGAGGTTTGGGAGACACTGTGCAAGAACGTGACAAATGACACCTAAAGATAGTCAGTGAAGATAAAAATACCACATTAGGAGTTTTTTTTCTTTAAATGATTCCCAACACAGATATATTTCTCAAGGCTTTGATTGCTCCTGTGGAGACACATTTTAGTGATGAAACTGGTATAAAATATGTATGTATAATTTTAAAATCTAGGTTTTAAACTTCCTAGTATAGAAAATTCGTGTTCTCAGAGGATTCCACGTTGAGTCTTATGACTGGTTTGATGTAACTCATCTGAACTCAGATGATTTTAAGCCTGTCTCTCAATTCTGTAAGGACTGTGAAAGTTCATGCCCAATTACATAATGGAAAGACACTGCTACATCTATGAGAGAGCATTAAGTAGTTATAAAGCAGAAAGTAATTAAAAATCATAACCGTGTATTTCTACTTTTCTTGCAGATTGCCAGATTGACTCACTGCTAAACCTCACGCTCCCAAGATCCCATTTCTAGTCCTACTAACTCTTCATTTCTTCCTGCATGTACAATATTCCTGGCTCTAGAACAAGTCAACTGTGATTAAATTCTCAGCAGAACTCTTGCAGACTCTGCACTGGCAATGGCTGCATCCTTTGATGGAAATGCCATTGGTGCAGCCAGAGTGAGAGTAGTGAGAGGTGGTTCAGACCAGCACCCAGATCCTGTCTAAGTGTCTCCAGGAAGGGGCCTGTTGCACTGCAAGATTTTAAGAGTCCCTTCTCTCAAGGATCTAATTCTTCTAATAAGAAAATTATTAATTTGGCTTCCAAAAGGAAGAGTATGAGTTGTCATGCCCCATCAGATGCCTCTACTGGCAAATAGAACAGCTCAGCTATGAGCCTATGTCACGGAAAAAAAAGACATCAATGACCAGAGCTCATAGTAAAAAGCCAAAAGGCTTTTAGCTGGGACCATGAGAGCACCTAGGTCTGGAAAATGGGAGAGAATAAGATGAAAACACTAGTGGTGACTTGTAAAAGCAGGCTGCAGTACTTAACCCTCTGAAGCTGTGTTGAGGCTTGCTTAAGACATTCATCACCACACAAACCACCTTTCCAGGGGTTACTCAGCTCAGCCCTTGCAGGGTGCCCCACAAAGGAGTACCACAGCATGACATGTTGCCTGCTTGTATCTCGTCATCTGCAAAATTGGGCACAACTCTTGCAGTGTCAGTAATCTCCTGACCCTGAAGAGAATTTTTTAGTGAAGTCTACTTATCTTGGGTGCATTCTGTGCCGATGTGACCTTTGCCCACCAGAAGCCACAGGACCTTGCACCACCCACAGACTGAAGCATTATGCTGCCTCCCTGCCAGGCTGTGAGACCTGGACTGCTGGCCTCATGAAGGGGTATTCAGCAGAGAATAAAAGAAAGAATGAGGCCCTATCCTGTCTCTGGTGTCAGACCATGGTAAAGACAGCTCCAGGATCTTGGGTGTACCTGCAGGGTCCCACTTGTTCGCGAACTTCCATGAAGCCTCATGTCCCGTTTTTTTCCTGTTACAAGCACCTCTTCAGCAGGCATCTCTCAGGCCATTTTTCAAACAAGTGTCAGATGCTGTGGCATAAAAGAGAATTAAAAGTTGACCCCACCCCCACCGTTCTCCACTTTATTCTATCTGAGCAGCTCGGCTACATCTCAGCCTTCTTCTTGGGCTAGCTGCTATTTCTAACCTTTCCAGAGCTGCATTATGTCAAAGATCATTATTTATTCAGAACCAGAGGGTGAGATAGCATCCCAGTTCTGTGACATGGATCAATAGGTGCCTTTTCTATAATGACAGCCACTTTTCTTTTTAGGCCTCAGTTCTGAGCGCTTAGGGAATCACTGCTAATGCTGCGCCATTAGGGATTGTTAAAAACATCAAAGCACTACTAAATGATGTATTAAAAAACACTATTGTTGCAATTGCTATTATGTTGATCTATATATGATCTTGTTATTTTACACAGTCACGAACTCCAAAGCTGAGGAAAGCTAACTACTTTAAGCCAAGGAAAATAGAGTTTCATATAGAGCTATCTACCTGTTAGCATAAATCCTTTGATTATCTTACTTTTGCAGTCCAATGGTTTATTTTTCGTAGCTGCTTCTGGGAGCCAAAAAAATAAAAATAGGATGCAGCACAGTTAATTATACACACAGGAGTGCAAAACCACAGGCATAATGAATTTTTATTGCTCCTCTGGAGTTTTTTGGACAGCTGTACAGTAGGAACAGCTGAATACTGAAGCTGTTGAAACTACCTTGAAACTCTTCTCAACTTACTTTGAGAGAGGAAAACCACTCTCACCTCAAAGTAATAGCAAAGCTTGCATGACTGCAGATGCTGTCAAGTGGGAAAAATAACCTCTGCAAGTTCCTACCAGCTGCAGTGAATGGTTTGGCTAATCCTCTGCCCACACCAGCATAACATAACTTTTGGGTTTCAGGTTCCTTGCCTTGCAGAAGGATTCAGGGAGGACAAGAAGGAGAGTCTCTCAAACAAATCTTCAAATTGAAGAAGTCTGAGAAGACCTAAGTCTTCTGCCAAGGGAAATGATGCAAAACTGATACAGGGGATGCATGCAAAAGAGGACTGATTATAGTCTGAGGCAGAGGGAAAGGCGACAGTTTGTGAAACAGGAAATCTAAAGAACTAAATCGAGAACTGGGGAAAAATTCCCTGATCTCCTAAGAGAGCAAGGAAAAGCCGAAATGCTCCCAGCAGCCAGGATCTTCAAGTGCTGATGTTTCCTGAGAGTGCACTGGCAGGCAGCAGCTGGAGCATCCTTCTCAGAGTGTCTCATTCATAAAATAATCACAGCTTCAGCTTCCACCCTCACTGTAGTAAGAACAGCTACCACAAAATCATTCTGTCCAAAACAGTCCCCTTATTCCTTGGTCAAATACAACAAAACTTCCATGCCTACTACCACAGATCTTACATAAGTGTCTCACACTGGTGAGGTTAGGCAAGGGCAATGGAATTTCTGGAAAGAAAAAGAATCAAAATAAAAGGAAGAGTTTTTTATATTTTGCTTCAAGAATCAGGTGTAATATGAATCCAATAAAACCATTCCGCATTCCCAGAAAAGTAAGACTATTCTTTGATCTTCTTGAATATTGCAAGGGCTTTCAAAAATGTCTGAGAAAGCTCAAAAGATGGAGCAGCAGCTGCTGTACAAAATGTATGTACTTTACTCTCCTTACATAAGAAAAACAATGGGGAAAAGTAACTGGATCACATTAAGTTCTGTATTTATCTCTCAACGAGAGGGGAGAGAGAGAGAGAAAACAAATACGATGAAAATGTGAAATTTGGAGTGCACAATTTCTCTTGCATCAGGACCCATAGTAGAGCTGGCAACAGAACCTAGGAACAAGGCAGCAAATAAAAGAAGCTTCAAGTCAGTGTCTGCTTCTCTTTGGTCTGGAAAAAGACTGTCTGTAATGTGAATCAAATCTATCCAGTCACTTCTAGTCTCACTGAATATGAACCTGCAAACTGAAGAGGATAAGAGTAGTTTTGTCTCTATTGTGTAATGAAAATAAGGAGAAACTTGAACGTGTATGAAATGGTGCTTTGAGGTTGGGAAGAGGAGAAGGAGGAGAAAGAAGAGGAGGGAAATAGGTACTTCTGTGTGCTAGAAAGTAGCCTCTAGCATTGCTCAGATAGTGAGAAGACTGATTCCTCTAGGAATAGACAACTCCATTTAGAAAAGGCTGTGATGAAGGGGCAATATACTACATAGTGCAATAGGAAAAAAATCTAAAACTGCTCATGGGAAAAAAAAGAAGAGGGTTGTTCCCAAGAAAACAAACAAGCCAGAAAACAAAATCACAGCTCCTTTTAGAAATGCAAATCTTACCAGAGTAAGAATAGACAGTATAAATCTCTGCAGACCTCCTACATCCACACACACACTGGGGAGAAGCACTGCTCTCCCAGGAAGCTAGAGGTGCAGGGTGGCCAGGTTCCATGAGCAGAAAACCGTGACACAGATACTGCTCAGAGAGTGATGTTGGCATTGGATGTACTACCCATGTGTAGGCAGATACTACTCATGGAGCTGCTTCCTGGTATGCTGATGGGACCTGTACCTTTCCCATCACTAAACGGCAGCTTGGTCTTGGCCCACTCCACAACATCAATCCCTGATGCTGTCATCATCCAGGTGTGAGTAAGGCAGTAAACTGACACTCTTATTGGGAAGTAAAGGCTGAAATTATTGTTATTATCACCTGAAATGCAACTTGTGTTCCTTCAACTAAAGCAGGAGTTATTATAACGAGATTACAGGATACGGTTGTTGAGGGTTATACTTGGCTTTTTCTCAACCCTTAAAGTAACATTGAATTAGTGTACATTGGCATTTAATTGCAAAAGTTATTTTGTTTCTATACTAATAATACTGTATTTTTACTAAGTTATTTTACAATGAGATCAATCATTTTTTCTGTAATACTCTTCCCACTACTTAACCTACTTAAATTCCAACTCCCTGCAACACAGTGCACATAAAATTGATTTTAATTTCAGAAGCAGTGAAAGTATTTTTATTCTTTGCATTTTTATCACAGACATTTTAGATATTTCTCACATACCAGAAATCAATAATGCATGGTCTGAGATCAAATACAAAACTATGGTCCCCCAGACTGAGCAGTTTTGCTTTTAAATTCTTAAAAATGTAATATCAAAGCAGATAAGAAGTTTTTTGTTTTTTTTTTAAATACAGAAAGAGAAACTATTTTGTTCCTAATATGCCATTTGATCCAAACCTTCATTTGGAAAACAAACTGGCCAGATGCATTATGCACCAAATGTCCAGTGATTTTTAATGATAAAGAAAAACTACTGCACCTGCAATAGGCGGGTTTGCAGGGAAAAAAGCTTTTGAAGTGCCTTACTTGCTACAGCTGAGGATAAATACTGCTGTACTCCATAGTTGAAACGTGGAAGCCAACACTGGAATTGTAAAAGCATATAGTAGGTTCAATAAGGAAAAAGACCTATCATTCAATATGCACTTAACCTATTTCTGCAACAAATACATGGATCAGATGGAAGATGAAAAAGAAAACAACAACAACCAAAAAAAAAAATTGTATTCAGGGATATGTAGTGACCCGTAGCAAAGTCTAGAAAAACATCCAGGTTGCTAAATACCCTGGCCTATATCTAGCCTTCTGAATAACATCAGCAATAAAAGATGAGTGTTGCTGCATGACACCAGACTGTAGTACTACAGCAAAATATCTTTCACTTTTGCTCTAAACACCTGTGCACTTGTCTGTCACACTCTTGTTACACATAAAGTTGCTACTGGCAAAAGTGCTCAGCTTCAGATTCTTTTCCTGTCTGAATTAAATCAGCCTTCTCAGACAAGAGATGACACCTATCCTTGCCCTAGCCTTCAAAGAAGGAAAGATGTGTCATCTTCAGCAATAAGAGTGGGAGACACCCACCTGACACATATTTCCAGAGGTGACACCTACCAGCATCTTGCTCTGGGGAGGAGTTCAGCCTATGTGCCTTGAGAAAGTCAAAAGGGCACAAAAAACAAATGAAGTGCCAACTGGGGCGCTGTTGGGTTCTTGGGTCCACAGCTAAGAGCTTTGTGTCCTTCTTGTCTGCGTTTGTGTATAGTTAACAGAATAAGCAGTTCAAATAGTATGGTAATCATGATGCACAATGAGTAAGATTATCACCGTGGGAGGGAATAATTGGAAAGAGACAGAATGCTCACCTGTCCCCCAAGCTCACAGTGGAAAAACTGCAAAGGGAGCAATCTGCAGAAAGAAATCCTTCCCCAGTGGTGGTTAGCCCTTCAATGAGGTCTAGGAGAGGTGGAGCCAGACTCCACCCCTTCTGGTCACACAGGTGAATTGCCTTCACCTGTGCTCCCACAGCCTACTCAGTGCTCATCTCAGGTTATCAACAGGTGATTCAACAGTTCCCATACACTTTGAAAATACAGCAGGACCAAAAATTGCCTCTGTTGCACTTAGTGTTTTTAAGTTTAAATGTGGTCTAGAGAGAAAACATCTAGAACTGCACCACTGCCTGAAATCTAGGACGCTTTGCGCTGCTGCAGTGAAGAGAGGTGAAACAGAGGAGAGTCAGCTTAGAAGAGGAATTCCCTTCTTGCCCAAACCCAAGTTCATGACTTTTGACCCAGTACTATGAGTCAGGAAGAACACACACATGAATACTGAACAACAGGGGTATGAAACTGAAAACCTTCAGCCCACACCCAGTCTGAACAGCAGGCCATTGAGCTGGTTAAATTACTATCACTGAGCCTCTGAACTGTTTCACTATAACCCTCTTTTCTTGGGTTTTTCTAAAGTTTCCTATTTTTGTTCATTTCTGCTTTACAATTTACCTAGCCGTCTGTAAAAAGAAAATAAAAATAAAAAAATAAATTAAAAAAAGATGATCCCTTCTCATTAAAAGAAAGCAAGAGAGAGAACTCCATGCAAGGATTTAACAATTCAGGGTGTGTTCAGATTGGATATTTGTCTTCTCAGAAAGAGTGGTGATGCATTGGAACAGGTTGCCCAGGGAGTGGTTGGGTCAGCATCCTTGGAGCTGTTCCAGATGTGGTACTCAGGGATGTGGTTGGCAGGCATGGTAGGGTGGGCTGATGGTTGGATTAGTGGTCTTTTCCAACCTTAATGATTTTATGATTCTATGAAATCCAAAACTTCAAAAGTTAAAAATAATGCTCTCCCATTTTCTTTTTGTAAATCTTTACCTTCGCTACTATTTATTCCTTCAGCAATTGTTTAATTATTTCTGTGTCTGAATTATACAATCACATGGTGAAGACTGCAGTCCTACAAGAAATTACCATAAGCTGAATTCTAGGAAAGCGTCTTTTCAGGCACCCATTTAGTGCATAGAGGAGATCATGAAGCAAGCATGTTAGTGAGCTGGAGGAGCTGTCATGCAATAAGGAACTTACACAAATTTGTACGCAAGAGAATAGCAGGGAGTCATCTTTAGGAATGCACAGGCTTTTATAAAGTAAACAAAGAAAGAAATGTCTTATTAAATGCCTTGAATATTTTCCAACAAATCATGCAAAAACCAAGAGCACGTAGTGTTCCTGCAAGTTCATTGAATACAGTACCTGATGAAAGCTAGTTTTTGGTGAATTATACAGGAGCAGCAGATTTTTTTTCCCTAATATGCTTTGCAAAGCTAGCTGCTGGTTGAAAACAAAACCCGTTTAATTGGACATGTTCATGTAACAGCAGTGAGAACATTTCCCAAGTCCCTGAGCCACAAGCTGACAGTCAGAGAAGAAAGCATACTTTTTCCTTGCAGGGCTCTGCAGTCCCATGGAGGGGCCAGGACCTACGGGGCATGCAGAGCACACAGCTGTCCTTCATTCCCCTAGGGCTACACTCTGATAAGCAGTGCTGGTATTCCCTGCTGTTCCCCGGGTATCTGAGTCTGCTCACCCTCTCTCAGCATTGCTGCTACTTGGTCCCTGGCACCAGTCCCATCTGGGTTGAGCACCAGCCCCTTCTCTCACGCATCCATCCTCTGATGCACTCACTTCCCCACTGACTCACTGCTGCAGAGCTCAGGGTCACTCATAAAGCTGGCTGAAAATTACTTTTGGAGTTGGAATCTCTATAGCTTGGGAATTAATAGTTCTCATAATTTTTTCAATGATGAAAACTCCGAATTCTAAATAAATCAATAAAATAACAGTGGAAACTATTCCTGAGAAGGGCTCCAGTTCTCCCTTGATATCTTTAATATCTATAATTGGAATATTTCTTAAATCTTATCTACCTTATTTTATTTTGTTGTTGTTGTTGTTGTTTTAAACCAAAACTGCTTACCCAACGTTGGAAGGGACCTCTGTTTCATAAGAAATAAAGATACCATGGCAACCATAACAGTTGCTTGCTTTTTGGCTACAAAACCCATTTCCCACTGAACAAAGCAAGTCTTGGTGGAGGGTTTTCACCACATTTGAAAGAGGAAAGGGCTTTCTGCCTTGGACAGTAGGAATCATATTACAAACTGAAATATATGTCCCAGTCAACTGGATGGGCAAATAAGTATCAGAGCTAGAGATCTGCAAAACTGATAGAAAAACAGGTGCAGGATTTCGTGGCCCCCCAGATGCAGGAGGATGACAAAACAGGGTGCCCATAAAACTGCTGCTGTTACACAGCCTCTCTTCTCTAAAAGGCAGTCACTTCTCATGTTTTGTATAATGAATGGAAAATAATAAAATAAGGCTTGCTGTATGCAACTGCTGGGTGGTATTTATTTATAGCTCCACTGGGGATAGTGTGACTGGCTGGGCAATGCAGTATTAATCATCTTTCCAGAGAGGAGCTGGAAAGTATTCTCAGAATAAGAATTAGCCATTAAGAACCATACTGTATCTATTTGTGAAAATTACATGCTGAGCAGGAAGAAGTCGAGAGAGGACTGTGTCCAGTGTATTTTACAGGAGCTGTGCTGCACAGAAGAGGACATAGATCCTCTCAGCCAGTCCCACAGTGCACCGCAGGGGCACAGGAGCTCAGCTCTTCTTTCTCCCTTGTGTGGACAAGTAAAGGTGTGCAGAGCACAAGGAAAGCAGCACCTCTGCCTTTCAGCAACCAAGGGAAACCTCATCTCCTCAGAGAAGCTACATGTGGTACTGGCATGCATAAGAATGCTGCCTGGTCACCATGGGTTAGAAGACATGACAACTAAGAAGAGGTAGGTAAATAACTAAACCCACAAAAGGTTGTTAAAGCACAAGGAGCTTTGCAGCACAAACTTTAATTAAAAAAAAAAAAAAAAAATTAACCTTGAACTGAAAAACAAGCAACAAGAGCAACAAGAATAAAGCTCAGAAGGACAAGAACTGGACAGGAAAAAATAGCAGGTCAGCTTGCAGCCTGATAAGCCCAGTGCTCTGCAACCACCCACCTGGAGAAACAGCACAATGCAACAGGAGTGACAGAAACTAGGTGTCTGAAGCATCAGCAGTCAGAAGGTGAGGCACAGCTGAGGTGAGGAGAAAAAAGACCACATCGCTCTCATGGAGAACCTGCTTGTACTGAGGACTAGGGTGCCAGCCGGGGCTGGTGGCAGCTCTATGAGGCTGGGGCATGTAGGGGCCAAAGTGCCTGTGAAACTGACTGCAAGTGATGTTTGAGCAGCACCAAGGGTCACCCTTATAAGCACAATGGGCTGAGCAAACAAGGGTTGGAAATGCAGGTCAGGCATGTACATCAGATCATGTGCTCAGTGTCTTAATCCTTAGCCATTGTCCCTGTAAACTTGCATGCTAGCACTTAGCTGACAGAATGTTAATTAAGCTGGCTAGCTTCTAAACTCCTCATGAGCACACTTTGGTCTGGTGTTTCTTTGAAGTGAGTAAATTTTCAGGCTGGCTTTTCATTTCAGTATCTTAGCACCACTGAAAGAAACGCCCATTGTGCGTGTCTTATTTTTCTTTAGGAACTACAAAGCAAATAGGCTGCTGGCTGAGTGCACCTTCACAAAGCAAACCAGTGTTACATCTCAGCTCTTCCTTGCATCAAACCAGTCCATTCCAGGTTTCCAAAAACAGTCACCGCTCATTCTCCCACAAGACATTCCCCTGTGCAAAAGCAAATGTGTGATTTAACAGATAATATGTATATTTACGTGATTTAAAAGATATTATGCTTTCTCATGGTGGAGTGAGATGTGTCTGGAATACAAAGAGATGGCAGGTGCCACCTCCATAGAAGACAGGAAAGAGAAGGAATAGGGCTTACAGGTCAAAACTGCATAGGGGGATTAACCCTTTTAAACATCATGGCAGAAATACACTTGTAGAAATGTAAAGCAGCATGTGCACCCCCAAACTGCTGGTTTGAACTACCATGGCTCTAGGAACTTGACTACATTGTCACACCATTGCTAATGTACAATTAGCTGCTGGGTTAGCTGTGCAACTATTGTAAGCTGAAGTCCCCAAACTTTGCAGGTAAATAGTGTCTTACCGAGAGAGGGCAGTGCCCTTAATCAGTCATGTCAACCTACAGTGTGGAAACTTGAGTCATCAAATTGAATAGAAACCAGAAGAAAATATTTAGAGTGCAGATATGTGTTATAATACAGCAGAAAAGAGAAGAGCTGGGTCAGGAAGGAGGGTGCAAAACATGAGTCCAGCAGCAAGGTGTCCCTGCAGCTTTCAGTCACGTGAAGATTGCAGTTTCTCACTGCAGTTTCTCACAGCAGCTCCTCATGCCTGTATACAGGAGGAATGAGGGTATGATCAATGTTCCATCTTTAGTTAGAACCTTTGGGAGAAGAGTGGGGACCCAGCCACTTAGGTTTCTGGCACTGTTTGTGACCTTCTGGTAGGTAGAGAGACAAACTGAGGGCCAATGCCTTGGCCTCTGTGTGTATCATGACCTGGCTTCTTCATTTCTGAAACAAAGAAAACCAGATCCCAAAAATCAGATCCCAGATCATGCTTGCATAAAGTCTTCAGTCATGCGTTTATCATCCTCCCGGGGAGCAGCAGAGAAGGACCATTTCATAGCCCAGGAGCTGTGGTGGTGCACCAGCCGAGATGGGCCTGAGACCCCACTCTCTTTGTCCAATTTTCTTCAGTTTACCAGCTTTTGGCCTACCACAAGCTGCCTAAGGGGCAGCAAAAGCATCACCAGCACCCAGAAGAAGGGGTGGAGAGGAAAGGCAAGAAACTAAAGCTTGCCTTGGCTCTCATGCTTCCCTCAACCCACCATGACAAGACACCTGCCATCAACATTGCCCTGGAATGCCAGGAACTCCCTGCCTCATGATGAGCCTGCTTCTGGGACCAAAACATGGGCTGGAGGCTCTCAAGTTTTCCTGGTAAGAAGGTCTTCCCTAATGCTCCTGAGCCTAGACAGAGAACCAGCTCCACACATTAGGCTCTATCGTCAAGTGAGCACAAAACTAGCAGAAAAGGAGAGCCAATGGAAGGATACTAGCAATAGAAATGCAATTATGCAGTGATTCATCTTGCTTGCACACTGGGGGAGGGGGGGGGGGGGGGCAGAATATAGGGAGAAATAGGCTGTTTTGGAGTGTTGTTGTTTTTTTTTATGAGAGTGGAATATTGAAGAAGGTAACTAAGAGGAGTGATTCAAAGGAGACATAGGTGGATATACTGCAAGGAGCAAGGGAAGTGAAACAACTCTTTGGTTCTGCATGAGTGTTACAGATCTGTGCTTTTACAGTGTGCAACAAAGGCATAACTGAGATCACAGATTTAGGGAGTTAGCAGGCATTTACAACCCCATCTTGAGCAGCTGGTTCTCTCTCTGTGTAGCATTCAACTTCATGAAACAGAAGCATTCACTAAACAGAAGGAAAAAGTGTGGGATGAGAATTTTCATAGGCAGCCCACCAGTAGCCTATAAATATATTTGAGTAGTGGCAGAGGTAGATTTTAAGCACATACAAGAGACTGCATTTGGGACATCTTGAAAGCACTGCAGTGCAGGTGAACTGCTTTGAAACATTAAATTGTCATTTTGAATTAAATGCTCATACCCACCGTATTTATCAAGGCAAATTACAGGCAATCATTACCTGTAGCTTGAGAAAGTGATACAGAGAAAACTCTGTGAACTGAGTGCAGTCAGCCTGGTGGAGCAGGAGTGATCAGGGCTCAGGAGCAGTGTGGCTTTTTTACAAGCTCATCGTTCAGTTCCAGCAGCAAGACTGCTATTGGGCAAAATAGCAGTTACCTCCTTTACTTCCCCTCCAAGACAGTCAAGCATCTGTGGTCACCCTTCCCTCCCTCGCAGCATTTCCTGCCTCACCCAGTGCAGGTGATCCTCAAGAGCTTGCAGGGTGTGCCCCCAAGATAACAGCCTTTCACTTTCATCTCTTTCCAGCAGGACCCACTCCGCACAACAGGTGATGTCACATCCGCAAACACTTCAGCAGCTCTACACTGGGGGTCTTCACATCTGTACAGATGGTCTATGAGTCTCCTCACTTCTTATGAAAAAGCAGATTAAGTTTATATCCAGATCTGGTGGCAACTTGTCTTGAACCGTGCAGGTGCTGGTCAGTTGCCTGTGGTGCGGCTCCTACATTTTTTTCTTTAAGCTTGCAAAAAAACAATGATGGTGAATAGTCAGTAAATGAATAAATGTTGAGCTTTTTTATGCCAATGCCAAATTAATTATAAATGAGCAGAAAAATAAATCCAGAGGACTATCATCCCATCTACCAATCAGTAAATTGAAAATATAAATATACTAGAAGAATATAGAGTGCCTGTGGCACACACACAAACCCAGTGAGCTAAAAAAGGAAGGAAAACATCTCCAGTCTTCATCTGGAGAGATGCCACGGTTTTCATCAGGCTAAGCTGAAAGGGAAGAGTTTTTGTAATTACATGATTTTTACAGACAGAGTCCCTGTCTTGTGTCTTGTCAGCAGTCTTCCTAGAGGGAATTATTTTCTCATAGCCACTGAGCAACACTGCTAGTTGTGTGTATGCACACATATATCAAAACTAATAACCCAACCAATGCTAATGACTTCAGCAAGGGCTGGAGTCTTATCTTCAAATACACAGTGAAGGGTTTCTTGGATCAGTGCCTAAACTAACAGAGACAGGCAATCCCAAAGATGAGATGTTGCATATATTAGTTTACAGCAAAATCTTAATGCACAAAGGTTGGAACAGGTTGTGCAGAAAAGACAGCCAGGTAAACATCTTTTGCACTTAGGTATAGCAAGTGCTGCAGTGTGTAAACAATTTCTGCATCACAAAATCCAGCTGAAAATATTTTTGTGAAGTATGAAGGAATAGATACAAAGACATCAATTTCATTCCTGTTCAGTTCTGAACTACTACAGTTATCTCCTGATAAAAATGAGTGCCAGATCAGGAATGATCTCAGTCTGCTGCAGCCTCTCCCTGTGGTGCCCACACTCCCTCCGAAATGTGTGGGCAGCTCTCAAATGCATTCCCACATGCAGGTCAGTGCAATTGCATGAAGACTGACCCCAGAGTCCATGCTGCTCAGGTCAGTGGCAGCTCCTCACAAAATCTCCTCACAAATCTACCACCATCTTTCTGGGAACCTCCCAGATGGAGACAACCAGAAGAGATTTCAGTCTGTGCCTGCATTTGCTAATGAGCTGTGCAGATAAAGAAAAGATAGGTTTTCCACATCATCTTCTGCAGTCAGTTGCAAAATATAGAGTTTGTGGATGTTTTCAGTATCCCCAGAAGGCTCAGCTTGGCTTTGTTTAAATTTTTGTGTCCATTTATTTTACGCTCCACCTCAAAGGAGCTCTCTTTTTTTATAGATCAGTTTTTCCTACTGAAAGCCCAGCAGGGCTTTAGCAGACCAAGTGTGAACACACATTTTAGTGTTTTCCATAACAAATACAGAAAATTCATGAGCTGAGAGCTGTCTGTGGTAAACCTGGAGTCTGTAACTCGGCCAGAGGCTTCTCCACCTCTGCCTTGAAGACAGACAAGATGCAATTGCACCTCTGTACTTAGCCAGGCTCTCAGCCTTCACGATTTCATTGGTCCCTACCAGCCAGTCCTCACAGACCCACAGCACTTGTCTGTTCCTTCCAGCCTCCAGGGTTTTCAGAAGTTTGTTGCCAAGTCATGAGTGCAGCAGCTGAAGTGGAGTTGGTACAGATAGTGCCTACTTTCTCCTCTCTCCAGGATACAGAGCTTTTTCTCAGGCAGTGCAGAGAATACAGAATTGTCGTTGCTAATTCAACATTGCTCACTCCTCCAGCTCCACGCTTCCCACATTGTTCTCACCCACAGAGAATGTGTGTGTGCTCCTTTTAAACAACTTCTCTCAGTGCATTCCATAATGCTTTACTCCCTTGTTCCAGATTTTACAACATCCACATGATTCTGTATCACTGTCCTCATTGCTCTTCAGACCTTTGACATGGTCCCTCATCATATCCTTCTCTCTAAATTGGAGAGATGTGGATTTGGAGGATGCTCTGTTTGATGGATTAGGAATGGGCTGTCTGGACGCAGCCTAAGGGTTGTGATCAATGGTTGTGTGTCAGGGTGGAGGCCGGTCACAAGCAGTGTCCCTCAGGGGTCGGTCTTGGGACTAGTGCTCTTCAACATCTTCATCAATGACACAGACGATGGCATCGAGTGCACCCTCAGCAAGTTTGCTGGTGACACCAAGCTGAGTGATGCAGTTGATACACTGGAAGGAAGGGAAGCCATCCAGAGGGACCTGGACAGGATGGAGAAGAAGGTCCATGAAAACCTAATGAGATTTAGTAAGACCAAGTGCAGGGTGCTGCCCTTGGGTCAGGGCAATCCCAATTATTTGTACAAACTAGGGGAAGATCTCCTTGAGAGCAGCCCCGCGAAGAAGGACTTGGGAGTTCCGGTAGATGAGAATCTGGACATGAGCCGGTAGTGTGTGTCTACAGCCCATAAGGCCAACTGTGTTCTAGGCTGCATTAAAAAGGGGTGGCCAGCAGGGAGAGGGAGGTGATTGTCCCCCTCTACTCAGCTCTTGTGAGGCCTCATCTGGAGTACTGCTTCCAGGCCTAGGACAGTACAGGAACGACGTGGAGCTCTTGGAGCAGGCCCAGAGGAGGGCCACTATCATGATCAGATGGCTGGAACACCTCTCTTATGAGGAAAGGTTGAGGGAACTGGGACTGTTTAGCTTGGAGAAGGCTCATGGGATACCTCTTTGTGGCCCTCCAGTACTTGAAGGGAGTACATAAACAGGGGGGGAACAGCTGTTTACAAGGGTGGATTGAGATAGGACAAGGGGGAATGGTCTTAAACTGAGACAGAAGAGGTTTAGGTTAGATATTAGGAGGAAGTTTTTCACACAGAGGGTGGTGACACACTGGAACAGGTTGCCCAAGAAGGTTGTGGATGCCACATCCCTGGAGGCATTCAAAACCAGGCTGGATGTGGCTCTGGGCAGCCTGGTCTAGTGGCTGGCAACCCTGCGCATAGCAGGGGGGTTTGAATTAGATGATTGTGGTCCTTTTCAACTCAGGCCATTCTATGACATGATATGATGATATATCTTCACTCTACACTGGAACAACCATAAGCATTATGCAAATAAAGAGCTATGCTCCCTTCCCAGGGCCCCAGTTAGCAAAGCAGCAATACCTACAAAGAACATGAGGTGCACTTATATTGCTCATGAGCTATATGATGAGTAAGTTGCTCATCAAAGAGAAATGCAGATCGCAGTTTTAGAAGAGAACCCCAAAATTAATTCCTCTCTTCCTCCTTCTTTTCTCCTTCTCCTTCTCTCCAAGAGGATTCCTTCCTTTTTCTCATTGTTTCCTTTCCTTTGTCGCTCATGTACATTTTATTTTTAACTCACTTTTTACATCACTGCATTGCTGCTATGGGATCATTCTCCTGCTTCCCCTCCTACACATAGCTCATAACCCATTTGTTGCACTTCCAGGTACATCTCAGTGGTGCAAAACAAGCAAAGGTATAAATAAGGGACAGGTCAGAGCTTTATCTGCTTCAGACCAGTACAGAAGTCCTTTAACTTCACTGGGACTTCGCTTGGTTACGGCAGCTGGGAGTCTGACTTACTGTCATTTGTTTCATGGCGGCACTCTTCATCCCTCCACAGTGATCACTTGGACCAATTTGGCTGGCAAACTGTTATCTCCACACAACCAAAATTGTGATTTGATTGTACAAAAAACCTTTGTCTTCATGGGTCAGAAATCCCAAACAGACCTACTTGACTCTTGTCTTTGGCAATCTTCACCGGCTGTAGCCCAGCTGCTTCCAGACACCTTTTAGCACCTTTGTGAGGGAAGGAAAAAATTTAGCTGGAGTTTTTAAATAATGTTGACATGGCAGTATGGCCATTGAGCTAACACTAATAGTGACTAACATGCAAATGGTTAAATACGATAGCAGTTGGAGAAAACAAAGACATATTTTTCTGCTGCAGAAGGAAAAGATACATAAGTATATAAATTATAAAATGAAATTATGCAATTTTTATGTTGCGTATTTATTTGCATGCATGTATTCACATGCTCCTATACCTTCCTCAGAGTTTAAAACTCACCATCTTTGACCAAGAAAATCACCCAGCAATATCAATTCCCTAAAAGCTTTTCTTTCACATCCAACAGTGATTTATGAAGTCAGGCAACTAATAGTATGCAAAAGAACTAAGTGACAATATAGCAAGAGAGCATCTATCATTAGTACTTGGATGAAGGGGAGAATCAGGTGTCACCCCATTGTCCACTGTGCACCAAAAAAAAAAAAATAAAACAAGATTCAAGACACTCAAAGATTAGATTACCTTAATAAGGTGACAAATGTTACTTTCCTTCTGTTCTTGTTCTAGGTGTCACTAGTTTTCATACTTAAAACTAACCATCAAGCCTTATTTTTGTTGCTTAATCCTATGTTTCATTATATACTGGGCAGTGGAGCTCCAGAAGTTAGGTCTGATTTTTTTTATCTTGAACAGATCTGTGTATTACTGTTGTTTTTAACTTGCACTGTTATAAAAAAAATAAGATCCCATTTTTCTGTATGTTTTATAAGCAGGGAGTATATTTATATCTATATTTAGGGAGAATACAGTAATTAGACAAAAGACAGCAGAATATACACAGAAAGAGCATACTGATCATCCCCCTGTACACACCGCTAGTGAGTTTGCACCTTGAGAAATGTGTTCAGTTTTGGGCCCCTGTCACGATCCAATTATTGGAGGAGATATTTCAACATATATATACCCAGGGAAGATTAAGGCAGAAAACATGGCCAAATGCTGTTCAATGCTTTATTAGAAATATCAAGCTACTAGGGAAGACAGGGAAGATGAGGAAGTTAGCGATAATGAAGAGAAATTCTAGCAAATAGTTTAGAAGATAGTCACCACCAGTGATTCATCAACATCTCATTGGTCCATAGGGAGGCAGCAAGTTGGTCAGTGATGTCTTGTTGACCTACATAGCTGCAGTTCAGCAGAAGGGGTATCCATTCTTCCTTGGTATTCTTCAGGTTTTAATCCTCTCCACAGCCGCTGGCTGCTATACTCCTGCCTACCCCAATTATCAGGGGCATTATGTTCTGTTCATCACAGTAACAGTATCTGCTGGAGTGCCCTCATTTTCTTCAGGAGGAACAGCATGTCTGTCATCTTACCGCTGTGTTCATGGTAGTTAACCATTTAACTCCAGCTGCTTGTTGAGTAGGTTGCAACTTGGACAGGTGCTGCTGAACAAAGTTTTGAGCCAGAAGTCATTCTGGCCTCTTAAAGGCTGTCACTACAAGACACTGAGGCCCTGGAGTGTGTCCAGAGAAGGGCAATGAAGGTGTGAAGGATCTGGAGCACAAGTCTTACAGGGAGAGCTGAGGCAACCGGGATTGTTCAGTCCGGAGAACAGGAAGCTTAGGGGAGACCTTACCACTCTCTACAACTCCCTGAAAGGAGATTGTGGTGAGGAGGAGGTTGGCCCCTGCCCTGTTGTTGCCAAGCAGAGCAAGGCAATTTGAGAGAGAAGGATGAGTGGAAACAGATATCGACTTGGCGATGTGGGAATTCCCTGTCCCGACCATCCTCGGCACCCCAGGTGCCACTGTAGAATAGGTTTGAGGCCCTGGAA